>CM059200.1:64467658-64647971 GCA_030323885.1 Branchipolynoe longqiensis
AGGGGGGAAGTGGAGAGAGAGGGATGAGAGCGGAAGGGGTAGGATAGAGGAGGAGTGGGGGAGAGAGAGGGGGGGAAGTGGGGAGAGGGAGGGAAGAGAGAGAGAGGGGGAAGTGAGGAAAAGAGGGGGGAGAGCGGAAGAGAGAAGAATGGGGAGGAGTGGGCAGGGGGAGAAGAGAGGGGGTGAGGAGGGGGAGGGAGAGAGGGGAGATAGGGAGGGAGAGGCACATTAGGGAGAGCCCGACATTGTTTCACTGGTGAATTCGCCTCGTTGTGACTGCAGTAGGTACACACTCACAAGTCAGTGCTGCGCCTTTATATGGTCAGTGGTGTCAAAGGTTGGAGACGGATGTGTTACGCGCATACATGAATAGTGTCCAACCAGTGGTCCACAGTGGTATGTGCTGTCCTGTCTGTGGGAAAGTGCATTTTTTTTTTTTTTACTGAATGTATTTTATTCAGCGAATAATGTCTTTTGTCAGCGCCAGAGCACTGGTCTTCTGGCCGTTCATTACAATTTGTTGGTACATAAATGACAATATCAGTTGCAATAATAACCACATGAAAAACCTGTTCGATAATAGAAGCATAATATAAATTGACTATTTGTCGTAATAGTAACTGCATGCAATTCCAGTTCAACATATGTATTATGCACTTGGTGAGCATGCATCAATAAATGTACAAGATGACTCTAGAATTGTCTTTAAACACTTCTTTCTTCCTTTGTTTTCTCTCTTCTCTTTTCAAAAAGATATAACATATCTACAATACACATATATATATACTATATTGCAAATATGCAAATCAGTGGATCCAATCACCAATACCAAATGCGGAAACCTGGCCATTTTTAAAATTTATTTTTGTATCCCATCACGAGTGTTCCGTTCTGTGTGGCCTAATGATGGGATCGCGGTCTGAGATTGCAGTGGGGACTTACATCAGACAGGTTTTATGTCAATTTAAAGGAAAATTTTAGGTAATAGGTTTTGAAAGAAGGTGTAGGAGGGGTGGGGTAAGGGCGGGAAGGGGATCAGCGTGCAGGGCTGTGTAGTGCATTTGAGAACATTTATATATATATGTATGTACAAGGGTCAGGGCAAGGAAGGCCTTTAGAATACCTATAACCGTGTCAGGGTCTGACAGGCCGGTTGTATTTTCATTACCCTATGCTTCCGACACGGTGTAAAGCAACCATCAATCAATCAATCAAGCTTATCGGAAGGAGTAGCCTATGTCAGAAATACGTCAGAATGACCATATGTTTGATGACTGCTAGCCGATGATTAAAAATCAATGTGTTCTAGAGGCTTCGTTTAAATAAAACAAGCTTTACTTTTACTTGACATGAATAGTGTAATCGTCTGCACTGAACTCTCAGGCAAGGAGCAGCATAGACAGGTAGGCTTGGATATGGTGACTGCATCAGGGAGCTTAGGCAGTGTAATGGTTAGCATACTGGCTCGGGAATGGCAAGAATTGTGGATTATAATCTTGTTCTAGGAGCAATATTTGCCATTTATATCACCCTCATGGCAATAGTAATATCGAGTGCCAGGCGAGGTAGCGGCAATTGAAAGTTTAGTGAGTCTTCAGTTTGACTGAATTTGACAAATTCAACCATTGCTTTTACAAAGAATACTTGATTTGATTGATTGGTGGTTGTTTGACGCCATCTCTGACTAACCAGGTGTGAAAAAAGAACTTCTAAAAAAAACTGCAAGCACTCCAGAACAGAGCCCTGAAAATCTGCCTCAGAGTAGACAAGCTGCACCCCACCTATAACATACACAAAAGAACCAAAGTAAAATTGCTAGAAAATAGGAGAATAATTCATCTGAAAACATTAGCATACAGCTATAGTCAAGACAATAAACTCCTAACAAAACCACAAAGCGCTACTAGAGCAAATAATGCGCCACTACTAAAGCAGACCAGAAGCCAAATAAAAGCTCATGAGAGAAGCACGCTGGAAATGGCTGCCAAGGTGTGGAATGCCCAAACAGTAAAGGAATGACAAATTCCTGACCTAAAAGCATACAAGAATTATCTGTGCAAAATAAGGCTAGGAACCCCCCCCCCCCCTCCCCACTAAGCTGCACTGCAAAGGGGCATATGATATGTCATGGCCCACCAGTGGGATGCCCAATGGAAGGTAACCATGCCAAAAGTAGCCAGATAGCACACCACACAGCTACGTACAAGCCTATGATATGTTAATAGGAGTAGGCTAGTCTAGTAGTAAGAGTAGAAAAAATAAAATACATATCTGCCAAGAAAATCCAAAAGAATTAACATAGACTTCTAGTAACCAGACCAACCAACTATCTATCTGCTGCTGAAATGCAGGCAATCAAATACCTTATCAGCAGCTACTGTTTGATAAGATAACACCAACACTACAGCTGGCCAGCATTGAAAACAAGCCTGGATACCCGGGCTTATATGCTATGGACAGTATAAATACAGCCTCAATAAAAAAAAAAACCACAAAAAAAACCACAACAAAACATCCAGAAAGAGATGAGTGGAGTGAAGTGGACAGTCATGCACGTCAAAATTCTGACACAATTGTAGTGTTCTCTGTCGCAGAGTGGTTAGAGTGGCTGACTTTTTTCGAGGTTGGACTCCTAATATGAAAGTCGGTGGTTTTATTCCCCATGCCCCCACCCCTCCCCACCTCTGCCAATTTGGATTTCCCTACCGCTGTGTATAACTATTAACTTACAGCGTCATCAAAGGCCGGTTGCTCTCATACCATGTCTATGTGGTGTGGGAGGTTAAAAATCCCTTGGGTCGGTAAAAGTGTATGCTCAGGCTTTCTATTGACCAACTGTCCAATGGTGAAAACAAGAGTATTCAGACTTGTCCATGACAGGCAGTATAAATCTTCAAGAACCCCCCCCCCCCAAAAGGACCTTAGATGTTGCTAGGATGTAAAACAACAACAAACAAACAAGCATCAGCATCTAAATTTTAAATGCACGATCAAATCTAGATGAATTTTTGGGGTTTTCAAAATGTGTAAATTTCATCGGACTATTCAGCTTTAAAGCATGGTCCAAGTGAATCACACAATTAACATTTCCAGCTCTGGGCGAGGTGGCTGACTGTTTAGAGCACTCGGCTCCCATGTGTGAGGTCGTGGCATGTTTTCACTTCAAATAGCTCCAGAGTTAAGGCCCTGTCACATTACGGCGTATGGCGGGAGCGTATTGAAAACCTACGTAAGTCCTGCGCGTGCTGGCCTATCCTGTCCTTTGGTGATCTCGGGTGGTTTTGAGCGTATGTGGAACCTATGAGGAGCGTATGGGATAATACTGTGACATTTTTTGACGGTTTTGATTGGCATGTGGAGTGTATGAGGAGCGTATGATTATTTTAGGAGCGTATATACCGAGACCATAGGTCGGGCATACGCTTTGCATACGCTACAAATACGCTCCCATACGCAACTCGTAGGTTCTGCATATGCTGCATACGCCTGAGATACGCCCGTGACGCAAGTTGAGCGTATGAGTAGTGTATGCTGGCGTACCCCTAGCATATGCTGGCGTACCCCCAGCGTACGAGGAGCGTATGCCGGCGTATGAGTAGCGTATGAACCATACGCCCCCGTAGGTTGAGATTTTTTGAGCATGCACAACAAAATTTGGACGGACGGACGGGAGAAAGCGTATGGTGGCGTACAGCGGCATAGGTCAGCATAAGCCGGCATATGACGGTGTATGTGGAGCGTATGCGGAGTGTATATGACGTAACGCGCCTACGCCGCCGTACGCTCCCCCAAAAAACCTAATGTGACAGCCCCTTTAGACATTATAATAAAAGTTATTGTAAACTAAAGTAAGAGCGATTACAACATCCGAATTTATTTATCCAAACAAAAATAAAGGCAGAAACTCAGAACAATCAAATTATGCTACTTTAAGTGTTCCTATAGAGGTTATTTCCGTGACGTCATCAACCGGAAGTGCGGCCATTGTGGCGATATCAACTCGTAAACAACCCATTGACAATGCATTGAGTTTGCCGGTGCGTTCAGTGCAAAACGTCTATTTTATTCAAAATTAATAGAAATGCAGAACCCTTACGTATAAATTTAATATAATCTATTCGTTGAATATGTTTTCTAATTCTATGTGTTCCGAGCGGTTTGTGTCTAGGTGGTGTGGTTTTAGAGATATTTCACTTGTTCTGTATGAAGATTGCGCATGGCCATTGACAATGCATTGAGTTTGCCGGTACGTGCAGTGCAATACGTCTATTTTATTCCAAATTAATAGAAATGCAGAACCCTAACTGTATAAATTTAATATTGTGTGGTTGTGTTGGGTTGGGTGGGTGGGGGTGTGTTGTTGGGGTGGTGGTGTGGTTGTGGGGTGTGGTGTGGGTGGTGTTGGGTTTTTTTTTGAATCTATTTGTTGAATATGTTTTCTATATGTGTTCCAAGCGGTTTGTGTCTAGGTGGTGTGGTTTTAGCGATATTTCACTTGTTCTGTATGAAGATTGCTCACGATGACTATGACAATCCGTTTATTATTGTGGTTACTATCGCCACAATGGCCACACTTCCGTTTAGCGTCACTCAGTGCATACCCTCTATTGTGTTTTATTCTCATGAACCCATTCCTTTTGTTCTTTGGCTGGTTCCTGGATATGGTGAATTCATTCGACACTTATTACGTGATGTTTGCGTATTCCAGGAAACCATCTAATAAAGGGGGTCACGTGAAAAAGTCTCGACAGGGTCCTCATTCAAAGTCATTGTGAGTGCGAAATACTGGCTTAGCGGATGCGGTGGCCGACTCTTTAAAGCGCAGGCCTCCCGTGCGGAAGGTCGGGAGTTTGAAACCAGTGACTTATAAAATGTGTACTTTTTTGTCATAGGCGACTTTAATTCCTGGGTTTTTAGGCCGAATACGAGTATGAGCATGTACTTTTTTGTCCTACACAAATTTAATCCCTTGTTTTTGAGACCCAATACGAGTGTGGGCATGTTCTTTTTACCACACACGACTTCCATTCCTGGGTTTAGAGACCCAATACTACAGGTGTAGAAAGAGACCTTCCTCCCTCCCTCCCACCTGCCCGGAACCAGCGCGGTGCCTACCCCATGTGACCTGAGAGGAGCTCACTTGACCTCTGACCCCTGATATCCGGTGAACCCCACTTATCGGGCTTGTTCTACTATAATTTCCACCGGACGCGGTGGCCGAATTGGTAGAGCACAGGCTTCCGATGCAGAAGGTGGTCGGGAGTTCGATTCCCGTTCGAGTCAAACAATGACTTACAAAATTGATACTTGTTGCTACCTTACCTAGGCTGTCCCACTGGGACTGGGAGACCAGGCCACTGGCACCATGACTCGATATCCCATTCAGTCACATTATCCTGGTATTGAGCTAATGAGTCCTTGCCCTATCCTAGTAATGCCGAGCGCCAGGCCAGGTTTGGACAAGTATCAATATTGTAAGTCATTGGTTTGACTTGACCGGGTTCAAACTCCTGAGCTTCCGCATACTGACATTCGATCATTTGCATTCTCGTCCACAACTGGTTCATCTGCTGATTCGGCAACCGGGACTGGTTTGTGTAAAGTGAGGCTGAGATTTTATTTTTTTAACCAATGAAAGGAACAAATTATAGTAGTTCCCCCTAACCATGAATATAGCTTTTACTGCCAAGACAACAAAACAACCAAACAACCAGCCAATCAATCAATCAATCATTTAAAGCTGCATTGTATGATGATTTTGTGTTTGTTATTTTTCTGAGATAAATATATTAAGGTTGCATAGTCCGATGAAGCATCAACTTTTCAAAATCAAAACACTTACCTAGATTTTATTCCACATATCTAACCCAGATATTGGTGCACTTATTAAACATGTGTTGCCACATAGAAGGGCATGCTGAATCAATTTAACAGAGCCTGTTCCTGCAGAAGCCTATGGTGTTAGAGTTTTGGCAAGCTTGCCAAAATTAATTTAGGATGTTTCCATTTCAAATATCTCAAAAGTTAGCAATTTAAAATAAAAGTTACTTCAAACTAAAGTCAGATATATTATAATGAACAACCTAATATGTTTATCTCAGAAAATGAGAGAAACTCAAAACCATCGGACTATGCAACTTTAAATGGATTGTTATAATGTATCTTACTTTTTAGTTTTAAGTAACTTTTGTTTTTAATGACCAAATTTGCGATATTTGAAGTGCAAATGTGCAAACTTAGTTTTGGCAAGCATGCCAAAACTCTGACACCAAAGGCTTCAGCTTCTATTAAATTGACTCTGTATTCCCTTCTATGTGGCAACAACTGCTTAATAAGTGCGTCAGTATCTATGTGACATGTAGAATATATTCTAGATAATTGATTTGCTTTTGAAAATTTGATGCTTCATGGGACTATGCAGCTTTATTTGTTGTGTCTTTGGTATCTGGGTTCTGTTTATTTGACATAGCCAGGTAGGGGGCGTGGCACTGCCTTATATACCCCCCCACACACACACATGTTTCCTGACATATAAACAGTCCTACAGGGCATGGTGGCCGAATCGGTAGAGCGCTGGCCTCGCGTGTGGGAGATCGAAAGTTTGGTTCCCGGTCGAGTAAAACCAATGACTTATAAAATTGATACTTGTCGCTTCCTAGCCTGGCGCTCAGCATTAATAGGATAGGCCACGGTCAAGGACTGGTTAGCTCAGTGTCGGGATAATGTGATTGAGTGGGATATTAGGTCATGGTGCTGGCAGCCTGGTCTCCCAGTGTGACAGCACTATAAAGTCATCATGAGTGCACACTATCACAAGTCGGTACCCATCCTGATATGACCTTAGATGTTGACAGGACGTAAAACTCCAACACTCAACCAGCACCCCATCAATACCCTCCATCAGCCCACGACCTCCACTCCGCCACCCCTCACCGACCGGGAATCGAACTCCCGACCTGATATGACCTGATGTTGCCAGGACGAAACACTCCAACGACGAACCACCATATAAGTATAAACAGTCCTTGAAATACCTGCCTGTCTGCCACACCCTGTCATGGGGGAAGCGTGCCAGCTGCCCCCCTCCCCCTTCCCCCCCTCCCCCATCTCCCTGCACCCTCCCCCCGCCTCCTCCCGCTACTCTGCGCATGCGCCTACCCTCGTGCTAGGTCGGCGTTTCCGGTGATGCGCACTTGACTGTAGGACGTCCGGTAGCAGTAATTGGCTCTGACGTCCGCTCTCACGAGAGGACAGCAGACGACATTTGGTTCCCGCCATTTTGGTTTATCACAGCGTTGCCAACTCTCATGAAATTCTTGTGAGAGTCACGGAAATTGCGAGGTTCTATTCAGTCACCTCATGAATCACGGATCGACCCCCCACATCCCACAAATTTCTGTACTTCTGTACGCATTTCTGTATTTTTGATTAAATACAAGGATGATGATGATGAATAATATTATATGTATATAAAGTGGCGGAGTAAACGTGTACTAATAAATATAATCTCCGAGAGCATATATATATATATCTTGTAATATCTAATAATGTCCAATCGCTGGCGAGCCTGGGACTATTCGATGCCGGCGCCGGCTTCCGCCGCTTGAGCGCCATATTTCACCAGTGTTGGCCCTGATTTTGATATCATGTTATGCATATGCTAAAATATCAGCATATAACCCCTTGGAAATGCCCTCAAATAGCGCAGTTTAAAACCTTTTTTTTTTTTTTTTAAATCCTGGCGGGGTCTGGACATGACCCTAGCTAGACCCCTCTGGCAAGCAAGCTCATGGCTGCCGCCATTCGGGTTCTATTCCCGCAATGCAAAACCTCAAGATTCTCAGTACCTCCAGGTTGGCAACACTGTTATCATTGTCAGTGATGGATACCTTGTTTCTCCTGTTAGCTGATCAAGAAGGTTGGGGGGGGGGGGTAGAATTTGTCCTGAAGGAATTATATTTATTCCCCAACTCACCCTCACCCCGACAACCGGTGGGAGAATGTCTTGTATTACTATAATTATATTTTTGTTTTACATTACTATAGTTGTCAGGGTGATGCAAATGGGTATTATTGCGCATCGAGCAGGGTTTGAACCCACACCAATGCCATTCCTGTGTGACCAGATGGGATGGTCGAATGAGTTAGAGCGTCCGTCTCCCGTGTTGGTAGACCATGGGATCGTGGGTTCGAACCCTAGTCGAGTCAAACCAATGATTAAAAATTTATACTTGTCGCTTCCTAGCCAGGCGCTCTGCATTATTAGGATAGAACAAGGACTGGTTTGGCTCAGTGTCAGGATAATGTGACTGAGTGGGATATCAGGTCATTGTGCTGGTGGCCTGGTCTCCCAGTGGGGCAGCACTATAAAGTTGCCATGAGTGTGCACTGTCACAAGTCAGTACCCGTCCTGATATGATCTTAGATGTTGCTAAGACATAAAACAACAACAAACTAACAAAAAACAAACCATTCCGGTGCTGGTGTCCTAAGCATTAGCCCCTTTAGGCTCCCTGGTGCAATCACCCTAACCATGGCTACTTGTCTATGCGGCTCCTATCGTCAGACGCCAGTGTAGACTACTACAATATTATTATTGTTATTATTATTAATATTATTATCTCTATAATAATGGCACCGGGCATGGTGGCCAAATCGATAGAGCGAATTGATACACGTGGCTACCTATTTTGCCAGTTGGCATTAATAGGATATGTTGTTTGTTCTTGTTTTACGTCCTAGCAACATCTAAGGTCATATCAGGACGGGTACCGACTTGTGACAGTGCGCACTCATGGTGACTTTATAGTGCTTTCCCACTGGGAAACCAGGCCGCCGGCACCATGACCTGGTATCCCACTCAGTCACATTATCCTGACACTGAGCACACCAGTCCTTGCCCTATCCTAATAATGCCGAGCGCCTGGCTAGGAAGCGACAAGTATCAATTTTAAAGTCATTTGTTTGACTCGACCGGGACTCGAACCCACGATCTACCAGCATGGGAGACGGACGCTCTAACTCATTCGGCCATCCCGTCTGGTCAATAGGATATGTCAAGGACTTGTTCGCTCGGGATCAAGATAATTTGACAATGCTGGTGTCCAGGTCTTCCAGCTTGGCAGCTCTATAAATTCACCAAGAGTGCGCACTCCCAAGTTGGTACAACAAACAAACAAGCATATTCATCTTCATAAGGTGAGACTTTTTCTCGGCCGATTCCAGCTACAGTCTCTGTTCTTATGTCGAATTGCTACGTGCAAGTAGCCCTTGGTTGTAAGAAGACAACAAAAACACCCCAACAAAACTCCCTATCAGGCAAGCACTGGCAGTCTCCAGGTACCCATGCTGATATGACTTAGGTTTTGCTAGGACATCAAGCCCCAGTAGATACCGCGTTCTGTCCCAGTCATACTGTAAAGTCTACTGCTTGAATCTGTGGTTGTGTAGGCAGGCTATAGTGAAATCAATACAGACAAAGAGAAGGGAAGAGTATAAAGTGTGAAAGAAGAGAGAGAGTCAAGCCCTCTGATTTATTATTTATATGGTACATGGGTTCATTGTAGAGTATCACCCCACCCCATTCTCCCAATGAGAAACAAGCATTTCTAGCTCTACCAATAGGGATGCAGCATTCCTGGTCCCCATGGTTACAGTGATCTGCCCACCACCACCAAGCTGTGTGGCTCCCCTGGCCACCACCTGCCTTGAGCTGAGTGTGGTGATCCTGACTGGCAGAGGGGGGAGGGGGTAGGCTCTGAGTGCCCCTTACACACAGTACTGTCAGCACCACTATGTCTATTTACCTATCAATCAAGCACCACCAGCACCTACATATACACATACATGCACCTGGTCAGGTATACCTGTTTTGTAATAGAACATTTGCATTCCCCCACCAATGCTTTAATATCGGAATATTTTACAACACTATGCTTGCAACCACTTTGCGACCACAAAAAACTGGGTGGTTGCAAAGTGGTCCTCAGTGGTTGCCAACCTCCAGGCAACCATTTTGGTCGCAAAGAGGTTGCAGCTGACGCACCAAAAACCGCCTTGCAATCAAAATGGCCACAGACCATTTTCTTAGCTTGTCGACCAGTTGGTGACTGGTCAGTGACCGGTTGGCAACCAGTCGGCTTTTTGGTCGCAAAGTGGTCGCTATGGTCAGGAACCAGCGTGTGACTGGGCTTAAGTAGTGATACGAAGGCGCATCATGTTGCGAAGCCGTTGCCGTGCACAGCCTCACTTGGATATGACAGTGCTTTCATTTCCGGAAGTCGACGTTGCAGGTTAAGGGGGGGTTCCCCGGGACTGGACGGCCATGACACCTCATTGAGTGTGAGTCAGCCACTGTAATGCACTAACACCACACACACACCACCACCACACCACAACAACAACAACAACAACAACAACAACAACAGCAACAACAACTCCCCTCCTCTCCTCTCCTCTCCTCTCCCCTCCTCTCCCCTCCCCTCGCCTCGCCCCTCCCCTCCCCTCCCCTCCCTTCCCTTCCATTCCATTCCACTACCGTCCCCTCCCTTCCACTACCGTCACGTGTGTCGGCATGTTCTTGGAAAATAATAACAAAAAGTCCACGTGAAAACCCATCCTCAGAAGTGTCTGCACATATCCGTGTGAACTGATGGAGTGTGACAGGGGGAGGGCCCGATAGTTGAGTTGGTTGGTTTTTGGAGTTTTACATCCTGGCAACAGCTATGGTCATATCAGGACAAATACCGACTTGTGACAGTGTGCATTCATGGTGACTTTATAGTGCTGCCCCACTGTGAAATCAGGCCGCCAGCACCATGACCTGATATCCCACTCAGTCACATTATCCTGACACTGAGCTAACCAGTCCTTGTCCTATCCTATCAATTCCGAGCACCAAGCTAGGAAGCGACAAGTATCAATTTTGTAAGTCATTGGTTTGACTCGACAGGGAATCGGAACTCCTGATCTCCCGCACGGGAGGTCTGCGCTCTACCGATTCTGCCACGGCGTCCGGTGCGATGGTGTGTGTGTGTGTGGGGGGGGGGTGGGGGGGGGGGGGGGGGGGGGGGGTCAGAGAGGTTCACAGAAAACATCCTGTTTGGTTTAGTGCATGTGTTAGGTAGGCGGTGTGTCACTGGCAAATGGATGTGTGGTGGGGAGGTGGTGGTGGGGGGTGTATTTGCAACACAAATCACTTATTTTGAATCAAGTGCATTTGTTTTGTGCGCGGGGGTTGAGGGGTATTTCCTAAAAATAATAAATGCAATGGGGGTGGGGGGGGTAATTTCCTTAAAAGTTATTTCGATCAAAGTTCCGTGTGTGTGTGTGTGTGTTGTGGGCGGTTGTTTCCTTAAAAATTTAATTGAAATGCGTTTGTGTGTGGGGGGGGGGCGGTGGTTGGTATATCTTGAAGTAATAATTTATTTCGAATCCATATGCATTGTTTGTGTGTGTGTGTGGGGGGGGGGGGGCGGCCCCTCATTGGAGAAATCCTGACTGATTGCGTCAGGTACCAACTCTACAATATGATAGGAAGACCAGTGTTTTCAGTGGGAAATGGATGTATGTGTGTGGGGGGGGGGGGGGTATATTTGTTTGATAATAATTGATATCGAATCCAAGTGCATTTGTGTATGTGTGGGGGTTGGTGGGGGGGGGGTATTTCCTTTAAAAATAATAAATTAAATGTGGTTATGGAGGTGGGGGGGGGGGTAATTTCCTTAAAAGTAAAAATCTATTTCGAATCCATGTGCATTTATGTTTGGGGGAAGTATTTTCTTTAAAATAATTCATTTCGAACCCAGTGCATTTGTGTGTGTGTGTGTGTGTGGGGGGGGGGGTTATTTCCTTAAAAATAATAATTTACTGTGATGGGGGGGGGGGGGGCTAATTTCCTTGAAAGTAATAATATATTTACAGTCCAGGTGCAATTATTTTGTTGTTGAAGATTTATTCTGTCCAAAATGGATAAGTATGAATAGACTTGTTTTCACCATTAGACAGTTTGTCAATGGAAAGCTCGAACCTACACATCTACCGACCCAAGGGATTTTAAAAGTTGAATGAAAGTATGTGTGTCGGTGTGAGGGTATGTTTCCGTAAAGGTGTTATGAGGGTGATGTAAATGCGAAATATTGCGCCTCGAGCCGGATTCAAACCCACATCTCTTGTATTCAGGGCCAGTGTGCTAACCATTACACCACCTAGTCTCCCGGATGTCATTACCCTATCCACACCTACCTGTCTATGTGGAGGTTCACAGAAAACATCCTGTTTGGTTTAGTGCATGTGTTAGGTAGGTCGGTGTGTCACTGGCAAATGGATGTGTGGGTGGGGAGGTGGTGGTGGGGGGTGTATTTGCAACACAAATCACTTATTTTGAATCCAAGTGCATTTGTTTGTGCGCGGGGGTTGAGGGGTATTTTCCTAAAAATAATAAATGCAATGGGGGTGGGGGGTAATTTCCTTAAAAGTTATTTCGAATCAAAGTCCGTGTGTGTGTGTGTGTTTTTGCCCCCCCCCCCCCGTCCTCCCCCCTCCCACCAACCCACCGCACCCCCCCCCCCCCCCCCCCCCCCCCCCCATGCCGCCCCCCAGGCGGTGTTTTCCTTTAATAATAATAATTGAAAATGCGTTTGTGTGTGGGGGAGGGGGGGCCGGTATATATCCTTTTAGTAATAATTTATTTCGAATTCATATGCATTGTTTGTGCGTGTGTGGGGGGGGGGGGGGGGGGGTCATTGGAGAAATCCTGAATGATTGAGTCAGGTACCACAACTCTACAATATGATAGGAAGACCAGGTTTTCAGTGGGAAATTGGTATATTGTATGTGTTGTGAGGGGGGGGGGTCTTATTTGTTTGATAAATAATTGATATCGAATCCAAGTGCATTTGCTATGCCCTATACACCGACCTGCCTCAATCACTCATTCCAAAATAATAAATTAAAATGTGGTTATGGAGGTGGGGGGGGGGGTAATTTTTAAAAGTAAAAATCTATTTCGAATCCATGTGCATTTATGTTTGGGGGAAGTATTTTCTTTAAAATAATTCATTTCGAACCCCAGTGCATTTGTGTGTGTGTGTGTGTGTGGGGGGGGGGGTTATTTCCTTAAAAATATAATTTACTGTGATG
The DNA here is from genome assembly GCA_030323885.1 of Branchipolynoe longqiensis. Classification (NCBI taxonomy): domain Eukaryota; kingdom Metazoa; phylum Annelida; class Polychaeta; order Phyllodocida; family Polynoidae; genus Branchipolynoe; species Branchipolynoe longqiensis. The sequence continues at coordinate 64,480,799 of CM059200.1, forward strand.
GGGGGGGGGGGGGGGCTAATTTCCTTGAAAGTAATAATATATTTACAGTCCAGGGCAATTATTTTGTTGTTGAAGATTTATTCTGTCCAAAATGGATAAGTATGAATAGACTTGTTTTCACATTAGACAGTTTGTCAATGGAGCTCGAACCTACACATCTACCGACCCAAGGGATTTAAAAGTTGAATGAAAGTATGTGTGTCGGTGTGAGGGTATGTTTCCGTAAAGGTGTTATGAGGGTGATGTAAATGCGAAATATTGCGCCTCGAGCCGGATTCAAACCCACATCTCTTGTATTCAGGGCCAGTGTGCTAACCATTACACACTAGTCTCCGGATGTCATTACCCTATCCACACCTACCTGTCTATGTGGAGGTTCACAGAAAACATCCTGTTTGGTTTTGGTTTAGTGCATGTGTTAGGTAGGTCGGTGTGTCACTGGCAAATGGATGTGTGGGTGGGGAGGTGGTGGTGGGGGGTGTATTTGCAACACAAATCACTTATTTTGAATCCAAGTGCATTTGTTTGTGCGCGGGGGTTGAGGGGTATTTTCCTAAAAATAATAATGCAATGGGGGTGGGGGGTAATTTCCTAAAGTTATTTCGAATCAAAGTCCGTGTGTGTGTGTGTTGTGTGGGCGGTGTTTCCTTAAAAATAATAATTGAAATGCGTTTGTGTGTGGGGGGGGGGCGGTAAGTGGGTAATATCCTTAAAGTATAATTTATTTCGAATCCATATGCAATTGTTTGTGTGTTGGTGTGTGGGGGGGGCGCGGGCTCATTGGAGAAATCCTGACTGATTGCGTCAGGTACCAACTCTACAATATGATAGGAAGACCAGTGTTTTCAGTGGGAAATGGATGTATGTGTGTGTGGGGGGGGGTATATTTGTTTGATAAATAATTGATATCGAATCCAAGTGCATTTGTGTATCTGTGGGGGTTGGTGGGGGGGGGGTATTTCCTTTAAAAATAATAAATTAAAATGTGGTTATGGAGGTGGGGGGGGGGGTAATTTCCTTAAAAGTAAAAATCTATTTCGAATCCATGTGCATTTATGTTTGGGGGAAGTATTTTCTTTAAAATAATTCATTTCGAACCCCAGTGCATTTGTGTGTGTGTGTGTGTGTGGGGGGGGGGGTTATTTCCTTAAAAATAATAATTTACTGTGATGGGGGGGGGGGGGGGGCTTAATTTCCTTGAAAGTAATAATATATTTACAGTCCAGGTGCAATTATTTTGTTGTTGAAGATTTATTCTGTCCAAAATGGATAAGTATGAATAGACTTGTTTTCACCATTAGACAGTTTGTCAATGGAAAGCTCGAACCTACACATTTACCGACCCAAGGGATTTTAAAAGTTGAATGAAAGTATGTGTGTCGGTGTGAGGGTATGTTTCCGTAAAGGTGTTATGAGGGTGATGTAAATGCGAAATATTGCGCCTCGAGCCGGATTCAAACCCACATCTCTTGTGTTCAGGGCCAGTGTGCTAACCATTACACCACCTAGTCTCCCGGATGTCATTACCCTATCCACACCTACCTGTCTATGTGGCTCCTTGTCTGTGAGGTCAGTGTAGGCTACAACAAAAGTAATAATCTATTTAGAATCCAAATACTAATCGAATTAGAATCCAACAGCATTTGTGTGTGTGTGAAGGCAGGTATTTCTTTTTTTTTTAAATTTAAATTTCGAATCCAAGTGCATTTGCTATGCCCTATACACCGACCTGCCTCAATCACTCATTCCAACTTTCATCCTGAGATGACCTTAGAGGTTGCCAGGATGTAAAACCCCAACAAACAAATTTGCGACTGTCTTCTAATTGGACAAAGACCCAACGCAATACTGACGTTCTATTTGCATTCTCACTCTTGCACGTGACAATGTACAATTAAAGCCACCACCATTTAGCATTCTGTTGCGTGTTTAGAGGTTCGAGGGGTCACAAACGAGGTCAGAGGTCACGAGCGAGGTCAGAGGTCATGCCCGGGACGAGGCCTGATTGTGCGTTTACACTTGGAGCGAACTCGTGTGGATCAGATTCAGCAGGGCCTGCTTTACTAAGAGTTGTCCCCAACAGGGCCTGCTTTACTAAGAGCGGTCTCCAACAGGGCCTGCTTTACTAAGAGTTGTCCCCAACAGGGCCTGCTTTACTAAGAGTGGTCTCCAACAGGGGCTGCTTTACTAAGTTCCAACAGCCTGCTTTCTAAGAGGTGTCCCCAACAGGGCCTGCTTTACTAAGAGGGTCTCCAAAGGGCCTGCTTTACTAAGAGGTTGTCCCCAACAGGGCCTGCTTTACTAAGAGCGGTCTCCAACAGGGCCTGCTTTACTAAGAGTTGTCCCCAACAGGGCCTGCTTTACTAAGAGCGGTCTCCAACAGGGCCTGCTTTACTAAGAGTGGTCTCCAACAGGGCCTGCTTTACTAAGAGTGGTCTCCAACAGGGCCTGCTTTACTAAGAGTTGTCCCCAACAGGGCCTGCTTTACTAAGAGCGGTCTCCAACAGTGCCTGCTTTACTAAGAGTTGTCCCCAACAGGGCCTGCTTTACTAAGAGTTGTCCCCAACAGGGCCTGCTTTACTAAGAGCGGTCTCCAACAGGGCCTGCTTTACTAAGAGTTGTCCCCAACAGGGCCTGCTTTACTAAGAGCGGTCTCCAACAGGGCCTGCTTTACTAAGAGTTGTCCCCAACAGGGCCTGCTTTACTAAGAGCGGTCTCCAACAGGGCCTGCTTTACTAAGAGTTGTCCCCAACAGGGCCTGCTTTACTAAGAGCGGTCTCCAACAGGGCCTGCTTTACTAAGAGTTGTCCCCAACAGGGCCTGCTTTACTAAGAGGTGTCCCCAACAGGGCCTGCTTTACTAAGAGCGGTCTCCAACAGGGCCTGCTTTACTAAGAGTTGTCCCCAACAGGGCCTGCTTTACTAAGAGTGGTCTCCAACAGGGCCTGCTTTACTAATAGTTGTCTCCAACAGGGCCTACTTTACTAATAGTTGTCTCCAACAGGGCCTGCTTTACTAAGAGTTGTCCCCAACAAGGCCTGCTTTACTAAGAGTTGTCCCCAACATGGCCAGCTTTACTAAGAGTTCTCCCCAACAGGGCCTGCTTTACTAAGAGTTTTCCCCAACAGGGCCTGCTTTACTAAGAGTTGTCCCCAACAGGGCCTGCTTTACTAAGAGTTGTCCCCAACAGGACCTTCTTTACTAAGAGTTGTCCCCAACAGGGCCTGCTTTGCTAAGAGTTGTTTGCAACAGGGCCTGCTTTACTAAGATGTGTCTCCAACAGGGCCTGCTTTACTAAGAGTTGTCTCCAACAGGGCCTGCTTTACTAAGATGTGTCTCCAACAAGGCCTGCTTTACTAAGAGTTGTCTCCAACAGGGCCTGCTTTGCTAAGAGTTGTCTCCAACAGGGCCTGCTTTACTAAGCGTTGTCTCCAACAGGGCATCTTCCCCAGCAGGTCCCACTTTACAAAAGCGATACTGGGCGTGGTGGCCGAATCGGTAGAGCGCAGCCTTCCCATGCGGAAAGTTGGGAGTTTGATTCCTGGTCGAATCAAATGAATGACGTACAAAATTGATACTTGTTGCTTCCTAGCCTAGTGCTCGGCATTAATAGGATAGGGCATGGACTGAGTGGTTCAGTGTCAGGATAATGTGACTGAGTAGGATATCACATCATAATGTGACTGAGTGGGATATCAGGTCATAATGTGACTGAGTGGGATATCGGGTCATAGAGCCCACGGCCTGATTTCCCAGTGGGGCAGCACTATCAAGTCACCATGAGTGCGCACTGTCACAAGTCACTACACATCCTGATATGACCTTAGATGTTGCTGGGATGTGAAACTCACAACCATCCAACCAACAAACACGACAAAGAAATGGGAGCCCTTCTTGGGCTTTAGCATTGTCCTGAATTGTGGGAATATAGACCAGGCGTCAAATTTCTTCTATTTCCTATCAGAGGTAGCTGTCTTCGCTGCTCATCGCCACCATATCCGCTAATCATCAACACCGTGTCTATTCATGCAGGTCCACCTGTGGTGTCCGTCATCCGATCGATCTGGCTCAGTGGACCCATTTGCAGTTTCGGCTATTTTCTGTTCCAACCAGTAGGTCCACAACTGGTTCATCAAAGGCTGTGGTATGTGCTGTCCTGTCTGTGGGAAAGCGCATATAAAGGACCCCTTGCTGCTTATCGGAAAGAGTAGCCTATGTGGCGGGTGCAGGTTTCCACAAAAATAAATGTCAGAATGACCATATATTTGACATCAAATAGCCAATGATAAAAATCAATGTGCTCTAGAGGTATCGTTAAATAAAACAAGCTTTACTTTTGTTTAATTTGTGCAGTGTCCAGCACCGCGTCCAGGATGTCTTCTTCAGGGGCTGGTGCACTGGGGAAGGACCTCTATGAGTTCCTCGTGGAGGCGGAGCTGGCGCACTACTACCAGGCGTTCCGCACGGACCTCAAGGTGACCTCAGTACCACAGATCAAGTACGTGGAGGACGAAGACCTCACAGAGGTAGGCATGAGCCGGCCAGAGGTCAGGCGCCTCAAGAAGTTCTTCCGCAAGGAGTGTCCCCAAGGCGCCTTTGGGAAAATTAAAAAGGTACGCCATCATTTATTGATTAAGGAACTGTTTGGTTGGTTGGTATTATTTTTAAGGATATATATTTTTTAATTGTGTGTGTTAGTTGTACTCTCATTCTTTAACAATTTTTTTTTATTGAAGATTTATATTCTTAATTAGAAAGTACTATGAAAGAAAGTACTCTGTTGGTAGCAGAATTTGGTTTTACGTCATGTAGTGTAGCATAGGCTAGTACTAGTAGTATATAGTTATTATTATTATTATTATTATTATTATAAATGTATGTTTGGTTGTACTTCATTTTTAAAATAAATTTTTGGTTAAACACAGAAATTTCAATCTCGGAAAATTGGTCTTCCTCATTCCACCGGCCCTTGCCCTATCCTAGTAATGCCAAGCGCCAGGCTAGGTAGTGACAAAGATACATTTTTAAGTCATCGGTTTACCTCGGCTAGGGTTCGAACCTGGGGGTTCGAATCCCGCTACCTACCAAAACAGGAGGCGGATGCTCAACTCATTCGGCCATCCTGTTTGGATATGTTAAATAATTTAAGATATATATGTAGTGTAGTGTCATTTTTGTGATTGGTTATTTAATGATCAAACCTATTTAATTCTGTCTCGGCCCTGTCGTCAGCTTATTAAATATCTGCAACCGGGCGTGGTGGCCGAATCAGTAAAGCGCAGGCCTCACGTGCGGGAGATCGGGAGTTCGATTCCTTGTCCACTCAAACAATGACTTAGAAAATTGATACTTGTCGCTTCTTAGGATATGGCAAGGACTGGTTAGCTCAGTGTCAGGATAATGTGACTGAGCGGGATATCGGGTCATGGTACTGGCAGTCTCATTTCTCAGTGGGGAAGCATTATAAAGTCACCATGAGTGCACACTATCACAAGTCGGTACCCGTCCTGATATGACCTGAGATGTTGCCAGCACATACAACTCCAACAACCAATCAACTGCAGTCCAACTCTGTTTAATCGATTAAAATCGCGCCATCTGGCCGAAAGATCCACGGAACATGTTTCGACCATTCATTTTATCCTGCGGATCGTAAAAGTAATTTATCCCATAATCTCGCTGGTCTGACATTGGGTGCTGGGAACAAGTGGTCCGTGTTGACGTGGACTTTCAGATTGCGGCTTTCTTCGTTGAACAGATCCTCAGTGTGAAGGGCGGTGAGGCGGGTATCATGCGGTCAGCGGGCGCAGACAGTCCTGGCAAGAAGTCCCCGCAGCACACGGTGCGCATGCCCACCAAGCACATCATCGGGGTCGAGTCCATAGCGGTCTGCAAGACGCTCGGCATTGGAGAGTTCGGCACCGTGCAGCAGGGCATATGGACCAACGAGGACGGCGAGCGGGTAAGTGTGCGGGTCAGGGTGGTGCTGTGTGGGTAAGGGTGGTGCGGTGTGGGTAAGGGTGTTGCTGTGTGGGTAAGGGTGGAGCGGTGTGGGTAAGGGTGGTGCGGTGTGGGTAAGGGTGGTGAGGTGTGGGTAAGGGTGGTGCGGTGTGGGTAAGGGTGGTGCGGTGTGGCTAAGGGTGGCGAGGTGTGGGTAAGGGTGGTGCGGTGTGGGTAAGGGTGGTGCGGTGTGGCTAAGGGTGGTGAGGTGTGGGTAAGGGTGGAGCGGTGTGGGTAAGGGTGGTGCGGTGTGGCTAAGGGTGGTGAGGTGTGGGTAAGGGTGGTGCGGTGTGGCTAAGGGTGGTGAGGTGTGGGTAAGGGTGGTGAGGTGTGGGTATGGGTGGTGAGGTGTGGGTTTGGGTGGTGAGGTGTGGGTAAGGGTGGTGCGGTGTGGGTAAGGGTGGTGAGGTGTGGGTAAGGGTGGTGAGGTGTGGGTAAGGGTGGTGAGGTGTGGGTAAGGGTGGTGAGGTGTGGGTAAAGGTGGTGAGGTGTGGGTAAGGGAGGTGCGGTGTTGGTAAGCGTGGTGTGGTGTGTGTAAGGGTGTGGGTAAGGGTGGTGAGGTGTGGGTAAGGGTGGTGAGGTGTGGGTAAGGGTGGTGAGGTGTGGGTAAGGGTGGTGAGGTGTGGGTAAGGGTGGTGAGGTGTGGGTAAGGGTGGTGAGGTATGGGTAAGGGTGGTGAGGTGTGGGTAAGGGTGGAGCGGTGTGGGTATCTGTGGTGTGGTGTGGGTAAGGGTGGTGATGTGGGTAAGGGTGGTGTTGTGTGTGTAAGGGTGGTGTGGTGTGCGTAAGGGTGGTGAGGTGTGGGTAACGGTGGCGTGCGTAAGGGTGCCATGGCATGGGTAAGGGTGGTGTGGGTAAGTCTGGTGCAGCTTCATGGGCAAGTATGGCATAGCTGTGTGAGTAAATCTACAGTTTAGTGAATAAGATGGGTACAGCGTAACGAATAAGTCTGGTATGATGTGAATAAGTCTATTTAGGGCTTAGTAAATAATTCTGGTACTGTTTAGTGAATAAGTCTGGTATGACTTAGTGAATAAGTCTGGTATTGATAAGTGAATAAGTCTGGTGCCACTTAGTGAATAAATCTGGTATGATGTGAATAAGTCTATTTAGGCTTAGTAAATAATTCTGGTACTGTTTAGTGAATAAGTCTGGTATGGCTTAGTGAATAAGTCTGGTATGGCTTAGTGAATAAGTCTGGTATGGCTTAGGGAATAAGTCTGGTGCCACTACGCGCATAGTTCACCCTAGGGACTGTTCTCACTAGAGTGCTGCCACCTGTTGCTATTTCTTAGCACCAATGGTCAGTGTGGTCACCTTCACTACTGTTTGGTAGTGGGTGCTCATTATGGACTACTACAGTATTCTTTTAGAGTTGCAGAATCCATTGGTTTAGAATTTTTGAGTTAAGCATATTACTAGGTTGACATTTTTAGCCCTACCTTATTTTAGTTAGAACAACTTTTGTGCTAATTAGCTAACTTTGGAGAAGTTTGAAAATGCAAACACACACAAATATGGGCACAGCAGTTGAACCCGAGTGTAATACACCATTGCTGTGTGAATGTAGCTATGTCGCCGCCTGTCGAAGCCGCTGTTTTGAATGGTAAAGACTCCGCAGAAGTAAATGAGCGCCCAGTATCTAAGTTAATAGTATTATGTGTTTTGGTTTTTAGAAAACCAGTGGTCCACAACTGGTTCATCTAAGGCTGTGGTGTGTGCTGTCCTGTCTGAGGGAAAGTGCATTTTAAAGACCCCTTGCTGCTTATCGGAAAGAGTAGCCTATGTGGTGGCAGCAGGTTTCCTCTAATGAAATATGTCAAAATGACCATATGTTTGATGTCCAATAGCCGATGATATAATTGTTAAAAATCAATGCGCTCTAGAGGTGTCATTAAATAAAACAAAACTTTCCTTTCGGTTTTTTAGAATCTGATTTTAGATTAAGCAATTTTAATTCAAGAAATATCAATTAGGCTACTGATAGTGATTTAACACTGAATATAGAATGCTGAAAATGGTGTTTATTTGCGTACCTGTTCAGGTGCAAGTGGCGGTGAAGAAGCTGTGTAAAGCGAAGATGCACACTGGAACCCCTGACTTCCTGAAGGAAGCCACCATCATGCACTCTATCGACCAGGAGCACATCGTACGGCTTTACGGGGTGGTCCTGGACAGTGACGCCCTCATGTTGGTGAGTTCTCAGGTGGTAGCGTGTCCACCTGTGAAGGTGTGGGTCATCCTATTGATCCTGCTCAGTGGACACATTTGGAGTTTGGGCTATTTTCCATTCCAAGCAGTCGTTTCTCAACTGGTTCATCAAAGGATGCGGTATGTGCTGTCCTATCTGTGGGAAAATGCATATAAAAGACTCCTTGTTGCTTATCGGAAAGAGTAGCCTATGTGGCGGCAGCAGGTTTCCTCCAAAGAAATATGTCAGAATGACCATATGTTTGACGTCCAATAGTCGATGATTCAAATCAATGTGCTCTAGAGGCGTCTTTAATTAAAAAATACCGTCGAAAGATGTCCAAAGCACAGCTGGACTGTTTCGTTTCTTGTAATGCGGAAACAAAATGTTACCTATGTCTTTTGACATTGATTTTATTGTCTTACGACACATGTTGGTTTCTTGGGAAAAGCTGCAGTGACGGTATATCCGACTCACTTTTTGATGTGAATATGGCCTTTGCTGCTGATGTGGCGTACAATCACACTCAATTAATCTATCAATCAACCTGAACAATTCTTCCTGTGCAGTCACCCCTCTCTGCTGGATTGTAAGCAGGTCTTGTTAACTTTTCAATATTATACCATTAAATTTTAATACCGTAATTTTTTATTTCTTTTTTTTACTGATTTTGTGAAAATCCGTCCTCAAAACTGGCACACTATCAGTGTGACTGAACGCGTTAGCCAAATCAGTGGAGTGCAAGCTTCGCGTGTGGAAAGTCAGGAGTTCGAATCCCAGCCAAGTCAAATCAATGACTTCCAAAATTGATACTTATCGCTACCTAGCCTGGCGCTCGGAACTACTAGGATAGGGCAAGGACTGGTTACCTCAGTATCCGCATAATGTGACTGTGTGGGATATCAGATCATGGTGCTGATGGTCTGGTCTCCCAGTGGGGCAGCACTATAAAGGTGCCATGAGTGTGCACTGTCACAAGTCCTTACCCATCCTGATATGACCTCAGATGTTGCCAGGACGTGAACAAAAATCTACAAACAAAAAATATTTGACGGTAATGTAAATATTTGCAGGTTGCTTTGAGTTTGCGTTAAATGTTTGCGCTTTTCCAGGTGACTGAGTTGGCGCCACTGCGGTCCTTACTTGAGTGTCTTAAGGAGCCGGCCATGAGGGGTTCGTTCGCGGTGTGCGTTCTCTGCGACTTCGCTGGGCAAATTGCGGACGGGATGGCCTACCTGGAGAACAAGCGACTCATCCACCGAGATCTCGCTGCCCGCAATATACTGGTCTTCACAAAGGACAAAGTAGGTCAAACTTTAAAGAGCCAATTCTCTTGGACCAGACGCAATGGCCGAATGAGTTGAGTGTCCGTCTCCTGTTTTGGTAGATTGTGGCATTCCAAGCTACGCGTTCAAACCCTGGTTGAGTCAGATCAATTACTTAAAGATTTATACTTGTCGTTTCCTAGCCTGGCGCTCGGCATTATTAGGATAGGGCAATGACTGGTTGGCTCAGTGTCAGGATAATGTGACTGAGTCGGATATCAGGTCATGGTGCTGGTGGCCTGGTCTCCCAGTGGGGCAGCACTATAAAGTCCCCATGAGTGCACATTGTTACAAGTCGGTAACCGTCCTGGTAACCTGGTAATTCCGACAGTCCAAGTTGTACAAATCATGAATTCTGCGCGTTCCTTCTTTAAGCTTACATTTATTAGTATTTGATAATAACGAATTAATTCAACATTTGTTTGGAAGCTTTCATTCTAGCTAGCTTTCAATGTTTTGGGGTTTTTATTGGGTGTGTGTGTGTGAAAGGGGTTTCCCCCTCCCCCCCTCGGGTATATATCAGTATTATGTAACCCGTATTGTCCTGTTATTTTTCAGCTTTTAAAGTTGCATAACCCAATGAAATTATAATATTTTCCAAACCGAAATATCTACGTGGATTTGATCTTACCTAGCGCTAGGATTCCATATATGCAGTATGCAAGTGCGACATCAAATGGAAAACATGTAAATACAATAGCTTTGATTCCATATATCCGACCACAAATGTGCTTTGCGTAGACGGCAAACTGGATCGCTTCATATAGTGATTGGTGCGAATGTGAAACAAGTGTGCTGTTTCCAATCAGGGATGAAAGATCTCCGCGATTTCGCGGATTTCCGGGATTCTTCCTGTAGGCCCCTACTGCAATCCCGCAGCACAATCAACGTATGCTACTAATAAATGCTTCAAACGGCGCAGCACTATCAGCGTATACCAATATATATGAAACCCGACTTCCGTGAATTTTCCGCGATTCCCTGACAATGTTAAACCTATAGAAGAAAATCAGCATTTCCGCTTTTTTTCACGGAGACCACTTTCATCCCTGCCAATACAAACAGCGAAAATTCATTGCATACCTCATACACATTTGCACACCGCATATATGGAATCCTAGCTTAATCCAACCTAGGTACAAATGTAGGCTATTCACTCATCATTTCTTTGGGGATTCCCCCCTTAGGAACATGAAAACACACTGGCTTCAACATGACCTAGTTTGCATAGCAATGGCATACAGCTATAGCAGGTAGCTTCAATTGGTGTGCAAATAATTTGCAGGATTCTCCTCCCAATATCTCTGAAGTTAGTAAATTATCGTCAGTCATTCTGAGCTAAATTAGGAAAGGTTATAATTGGGGACATTGCGATGTATGGTCTTGAGTACTGACTGTTGTCCGGTGTACTGACATATCGATGGTATTGTCTTGAATACTGACTGTAGTCTGCTGTACTGACATACTGATGGTAAGGTCCTGAGTACTGACTGTAGTCCTGTGAGGGCCTACTGATTGGCCCAGTGTACTGACATACTGGCAGTATGGTCCTCTGTACTGTCAGCATAGTCCTGTGTACCGACTGTAGTCCTGTGTACTGACATCCTGACTGTAGTCATGTGTACTGACTAGTCCTGTGTACTGACTTACTGATTGTATGGTCCTGAGTACTGACTGTAGTCCTGTGTTCTGACATACTGACGGTATAGTTCTGTGTGATGACTAGTCTGGAATACTGACAGTATGGTTATGTGTGCTGACTGTAGTCTGATGTACTGACTGCAGTCCTGAGTACTGATGTACTGACAGAATAGTCCTGTGTACTGACTCTAGTCCTGGGTACTGACTAGTCCAGTGTACTGACATAATGACGGTATGGCCTGTGTACTGACTAGTCCAGTGTACTGACCTACTGACAGTCTGGTCCTGTGTACTGACTGTAGTCCGGTGTACTGCCATACTGACTGGTCACTGACATGCTGACATTATGGTCCTGTGTACTGACATAATAATGGTATGGTCCTGCAAACTGGCTGCATGTTGTCTTGTAGTATCTCCGTTTAGGCCCACTAATACCGATGCGCCACCTATCGTTGGAAAAACTAACTATGCTAAATGTCCCCCGTTGTTAACATAAAGCAACAGAAAACAGCTTACACAGTTTATGCAGTATATCCATCCTCTCTAAACGACCACCTCCACAGATCGACCACTCCCTTATATCGATTGCTTTATTTGGGTCCCAAATGATCGCCCATACAATCCCATTGTAAGAATAATATTAAAAAAACGCTCCCTAACACGACAACCTCCGGAAATGGACCATTTAAAGTAGGTCCCATGGTCGGCCGATTTATCGAGGTTTTACTGTATTTCCATTTTGGCATCAACTTCTTGTGGCGTCGCCTGTTACTTAAATAAAAAAAAGAATAAAAGGAAAAGGAGCATGCCATGTGGATAGTCGTGAATGAACCTGTAGGATTAAACTTTGTGTCTGTGTCAGAGAAAGCTACATTGTCCGATAAAAGCATCAAAATTAAAACCAAAACACTTATCTATATTTGAACCTACATATCCCCGTCCTGATATGACCTTAAATGTTGCCTGGACGTAAACCTCCAACAACCGACCTACATATCACACTTAGCCACTGATGCACTTATTCCACTTGTATGCTCCGATGGTTTTGAGTTTCTATCATTTTCGTCTGGGATAAATATATTAGGTATTGATCGTTATAATTTATCTTATGTTAGTAGAATAACTAACTTAGGACATATGGGGGAGCGGGGCCATAGCTCAGGCGGTAGAGTGTCCACCTGTGAAGGTACCGGTCATCCGATCGATCCTGCTCAGTGGACACATTTGCAGTTTGGGCTATTTCCCGTTCCAACCAGTGGTCCACAACTGGTTCATCAAAGGCTGTGGTATGTGCTGTCCTCTCTGTGGGAAAGTGCATATAAAAGACCCCTTGCTGCTTATCAGAAAGAGTAGCCTATGTCCCAAGAAATGTCAGAATGACCATATGTTGTACGTCCAATAGCCGATGATGAAAATCAATGTGCTCTAGAGGTGTCGTTAAATAAAACAGGCTTTACTTTTTTAACTTAGGACATATTTGAAGTGTAAACATGCCCAATTAATTTTGGCGTGCTTGTCAAAACTCTGACCCCCATAGGCTTCTATAGTAACAGATTCTATTAAAAAGACTCAGAATTCCCTTCTAGGCAGCAACAACTGCTTTAATAAGTGTACCAGTATTTAAAGTTGCATAGTCCGATGGTTTTAAATTTCTGTATTTTTTATTAGATAAATATATTAGATCGATCACTAGTATCAACTTTACATCAGTTTAAAGTTACTTTTATTTTAAATGGTGTAATTTTGAGATATTTTGAGTGCAAACATGGAAAATTAGTTTTGGCAAGCTTGCCACAACTCTGACACTGTAGACTTCTGCAGTAACAGGTTCTGTTAAATTGACTCAGTATTGCCTTCTACGCAGAAACAAATGCTTAATAAGTGCATCAGTATCTAAGTTAGATATGTAAAATCAAATCTAGATAATTGGTTTGGTTTTGGAAATTTGATATTTCATTGGAGTATGCAACTTTAATGTAGGTTCAAATTTAGATAAGTGTCTTGCTTTTGAAAATTTGATGGTTTCATCGGACTATGCGGCTTTAAGTATTGTTGTTGCGTAGAAGGAATTACAGAGTAAATTTTGTAGAACCGTCACTGCTGAAACCTATTGTGCCAGAACTTTGATGCGCGTGCCAACATTTATTTGCAGTGTTTCCACTTTACATATCAAAGTTAATCATTTAAAATAAATATTACTTCAAACCAAGATAAGGTAGATTATGACCATCAACTTAATATATTAATTTATTTTAATGGCAGAATTTCAAAACCATCGGGTTATGCGGCTTTAAGTTCTGGTTTCCTGGTTAGTCAGTAATTAAAAAGATTATTTATGTGAATACAAATTATTACATTAACCAATAATCAACCATCTTTTATCTTTAAATAATTTATTTGCAAAGGAATTTTAAATCACGATTTTTCAATGTATGTTAAACATGTCCTAAATTTTACTTTTGCACAGGACATAAATTATAATAGAAAATGGGTATGTTTCTTTGCAAAAGCTAAGGAAACCCGATTTCCACGCATGTCAGTATTGTAAGATCTTATTAACATTAATGGATATATATTTTTTATTTTGTTTTTTGTTTTTTTCCTATTTATTGTATTTGCTTTAGATTGCACCGGCTCATTTTTGTGATGTTAAGTTATTCGGTGACTTTTCTTTTATGGAACGCGCCTTGCATGACTAGCTTATTTAATGCCGGATAGCCGGTAGATATTAAAAAATCACAGCTATGTTTGGCATTCGTCGCTTTAGTTTGTCGCTGCTGGTTCGGCGGGCAAATATATCAAATCAAACTACCTCATACCTCATCTCATCATAGCGATCGCTATTCCACCATGACCATTCTGGTTTATCCGGACGAGCTGTTTTAGCTATATGTTCCCATCGTCGCTGGATGTACTGGAAGGAATCATGTTTCGGAGAATGTAATCTTTACTGGATCTAAAACCTTGTTTTACACCACACCCTTGAATGATGTAATCATCAATTAACAAATGTCAATCAAATGTTTCAGACATACAGAAATAGCTACAAAGTTGTTTATAACCACTGCATACATTAATGGCTGGTACCAAAGGGCGCGGAAAAGATGTTTATTTGATCTTTCACCTATAAGAACTTTATTGTTAAAACCAAATTTAGTTTGGAAAAATGATCTTTTCAGAAGGAAACCTGTTTGTTGTAAATTGAAATACGCGTATTGAGTTCATGCGGTTGGTCATGGTGGAGTTAGCATGTCGCATTAAGCGACTTCCTGGTTCATTGCTTAGTCGATTCGTACAAAAGAAATGTGTGTCTGCCCATGTTTATATACAAGAGTACCTGTCTTCAGTGACTTGTGATCACTGAACCCCGGCCACATGCTAACAACATTTCATTGTGCGAACTGTTATTGTCTCCTTCGACTGTCCACCGATGACACCGAATGTGGTGGACGAATCCATAGAGTGCAGGCTTCCCGTGTGGAAGGTCGGTTTAAATCTTGGATCGAGTCAAACCAATGACATACAAAATTGATACTTATCACTTCCTAGCCTGGCGCTCGGCATTAATAGGTTATGGCAAGGACCGGTTAGCTCAATGTCAGGATAATGTGACTGAGTGGGAAATTGGCTATTGGTGCCGGCAGCCTGGTTGCCCATTGGGGCAGCACTATAAAGTTGCCATGAGTGCATAGAGTCACAAATTGTTACCCGTCCTGATATGACCATAGATGTTGCCAGGACATAAAACTCCAACAAACAAACAAACCTTCCGATGACCGGACAGCATGCTATGTCAGGACAATATTGGTCTGGATGTAGAGTTGTCCATTCAAGACAGGTACTACTGTATGTATGTATCTACAGTGTTTCTGGGATATTGCGGTTATCTGCAGCTCATTCCCTGTTTCGCCTCCGCAGGTAAAGATCAGCGACTTTGGTTTGTCGCGAGCATTGGGTGCCGGCAAGGATTACTACCAGACCAACTTTAGCGTCAACCTCAAGCTGCCGATCGCATGGTGAGTTGGTCTTTCAGAGATAAAAGATTCACCCCGTACTACAGTAGCCTGAGTAGCGGTGAAGAACAACCCTATATAAAAAGTGGGGAAAATGTGACTAAATGAAATGAGAACATAATCTACTAATCAGGTCAGAAATTGTGTGTAAATCTATCAAGGCTCATGAAGAATAAATTTTACTTTTTCGATTAAGGATTTAATTCCAGGAGGTGAATGAACTTTAATGTTAGGAATGTCAAGCTAAGAGTAGGACCATCAACAGTTTTTTGTTGGTGTAAATATAGTTTACTCATTGAATAAAGTCTTTTGTCAGCGCCGTGGCACTGGTCTTCCACAGTTATTTACAATATATGTAGTCTGATATTGTAATCAGCAGTTAGCATATTTTCTCCAACTTATTAAACAGTCAGAGGTGAATCTTTTATCTAGTTTTTCCAACCAGACGGGATGGCCGAATGAGTTAGAGCATCCGTCTCCCATGCTGGTGGGTCGTGGGTTCGAACCCTGGTCGAGTCAAACCAATGACTTAAAAATTGATACTTGTTGCTTCCTAGCCAGGCGCTCGCCATTATTAGGACAGGGCAATGACTGGTTGGCTCAGTGTCAGGATAATGTGACTGAGTGGGATACCAGGTCATGGTGCCGGTGGCCTAGTTTCCCAGTGGGACAGCACTATAAAGTTGCCATGAGTGCGCACTGTCACAAGTCGGTACCCGTCCTGATATGACCTTAGATGTTGCTGGATGCAAAATAACAACAAACAAATCTAGTTTTTCCATTCCCGGGAATGAAAGATCTCTGCGATTTTGCAGATTTCTGAGATTTTTTTATATTCACCGATTAACGCTCACAAAATGCCAAAATATATGACAGCCATTGGTTAGTCCGAATCGCGTCCTTATATGACCTTAGAAGTTGCTAGAACTTAAAATGTAGACAAAGAGTTTGTCATGGCCGATGATACAGTCACAATAAGGAGTTGAAACCTGACTTCCGGCATTTTTCTGTGATTCCCTGAGGCCGTATTCGATTAACACGACCCGGGCGACTCGGGTCACCCGAGTTGCTAGAATTTCAAATCGAACACTGCTAGTCGACAAATACATGTGCTGTGTGTGAAACGACCCGACCCCAGTAACCCACCTGTTGGCTGGGGTTGCCTAGGAGCGATGACGTCACATGTGTGCTGGTACCGTCCTGTAGCAGTACAAGTCCTATGTGTTTTTTAATGAATTTTGTTTAATAATAAATCAGATTAATGAAATGGAAATATAACTAAACTATGCAATCAAAAAATAGTTTAAATCCTATTTTCCTGTAGTTACATCGGTTATGTTTGATTGTTTGTTTAAGTTTTTGATTAAGCCACCATTTTTTACACCTCGAGCGTGGAGAACGTGTTCGTTTATTCAACCCGAGTGTAGGATGTGCGCATGCGCAAAAATGTGGCTCGGGTCACCCGAGTTGATTGATCGAATACGCCCTGACCAAGCTCATCCTATGGGGAAATCTATTTTTTAAAGAAATTTGCCATTGGTTCTGCCGGAATCCGTTAGGTGGCACCACGGTCTTAGCCTTCTAGGATAACAATAGACGGAATCATTGTTCCGACTGCGCATGCGCTGAAAACGGCGTTGGCAGCAAAGAAAATGCGAATAGCCATTGAGTTTGTCGATACGTGTAGGGAAAAACTTCGATTTTATTCCAAATGAATAGAAATACATAACAATTTGGCATAAACATGTATGCACACATGCAATATAATGATCTGATGAATATAGCTAAGACAAAACTAGCCATAGTTAAACATTTTGAGATAAGAAACATACAATTCCACACAAAACAATCAGTGATATCCACATCACCATTATTAATTCTTGTTCTAAATATTAAAATGACAAATGTGTCAACATACACTTGTTTCAGAGAAATATATAACCAATATCTGATTAACCCTACTCATTTTCTAGTTCTACATATGTCATGAACCATAGGATATAAATACAAACATGAATAAAATAAGTTAAACTGACTCTGGCTATGGCTCTAACACTAATCTGAGAGCCCAGATTTGTCTAAATCTAAATGCACATGGCATAAGATGTGCATATTATATTGATGTAAATGCAATGCTGGATAAAAGATTAATATCTTAATTTATTATATATATTTTTTTAGTTGGTATTCTATGTTTCAAACAAGAGCTGCGATGAGCTGAAACTAGCACATTTCATAGCCGCACCCAGTGTATTAGCATGTGCCATGTGCTTCTCATGGGTTTGTTTTGCTTTGACACATCCCACAATGCACCGCACCGCTGGAACGGTGGTGTAGTCTATAGCAAAGTATCTTAGCAATTTGACAGTTTAGTAATCACATCAAGATAAATAAAAAGTTAGGAAATTGCATGGGGTTCATACAGATATGTGATGGAAATGTTTCTTTATAAAGATGCAAGTGTTACAATGGTTATGGTGTCCTAGCGATATATAAGTATATAGTATATGATGCATAATACACGAGTAATTAACACTCAAACAGTCCTGGTCTGTGGGACTTGAGGGGAGTTGAGGTGGGGTATAATGGTTGAGATGCGATGGAATGCTCTTTACGATAGGTATTTAACCCCAAAATATGAATTTGCTTAGTCTGGATCTATTGGGTCAAGGAGGACTAATTCTGGTTTTCAGGATCTACAGCTGGAGTTAACGACATAGTAATAATATGGTGTTTGAGGATTTTGCAGAAGTTGCAGCTATGAAGTTTTGAGGATATGTTTGTGGATAGTTTATTCGGTATTTGAGCTGCTTAGAAAAGGAAGAAGCTTCTATGCATATGGCGGTTTGCTACAGGCTGAAATAAGTGAAAAGCAATTCTGCAACTGGTGCTTTGCTTGTGTGGTGGGGGATATATACCCGTCTTCACTATTTGAGATGCAAATAGAAGATGGTGTGTGCGTCTATTTTTTAATTACCGGGCGCAGTGGCCAAATCGGTCGAACGCCTCACGTGCGAGAGATCGGGAGTTTGGTTCTCAGTCGAGTCAAACCAATCACGTATGAAATTTTTACTTGTTACTTCCTAGCCTGGTGCTCGGCATTAATAGGATAGGGCAAGGACTGGTTAGCTCAGTGTCAGGATAATGTGACTGAATGAGATATCGGGTCATGATGCCGGCGGCCTGATTTCCCAGTGGGCAGCACTATAAAGCCACCATGAGTGCACACTGTCACAAGTTGGTAACCGTCCTGATATGACCTTAGATGTTGGCATGACGTAAAAATCCAAACAACCATCCAATCAACGTTTTAATTTGTCAAGCTGAGCTCTTGTGTGCAAGAAAACGTGTGTAATTGTGACATTTTGCGCGCTGACCAGGTGCGCCCCGGAATGCATCAACTACTTGAAGTTTACGACTGCGAGCGATGTGTGGGCGTATGGCGTAACGCTGTGGGAGATGTTCTCGTACGGCTTCCAGCCCTGGGCCGCATTCACTGGCCAGCAGGTGGGTACTGCGCATTACAGAAATACCATTAGTGCATATCTCAATTGAATTTCAATTTATTTATTTTTACTTGCTCAGTAGGAGAAATAACGTTAGTTCTCATCTCAATTGAATTGAATTTATTTATTTTACTTGTTTAGTAGGAAAAATAACATTAGTTCCTATCTGAATTCAATTTAAATTTATATATTTTACTTGCTCGGTTGGAGAAATACCATCATTTTCCATCTCAATTCAATTTAATTTAATTGATGTTACTTGTTCAGTTGGAGAAATATCATCAGTTTGAATCTGAATTCAATTGAATCTATTCATATTTACTTGTTCATTTGGAGAAAACCATCAAACAGTTCGCATCTGAATTCAATTTGAATTTATTTATTTTACTTGCTGAGTAGAATACAATTTTGAATGGTGTATTTAAGCCAAATAATTAAAATTTAAATATAAAAAAAAGAGCAGAATTAAAAAAAGAATAAAAAAATGCCATTCCCTTCCAATTGCTTCGTAAAATCAAATCCCACAGAATTTATATTTTAAAAAGTAATATTAAATAGAAAGAGTGGATACCTTTATTTAAATGGAAACTTACAAATATCTCCCCTCCAAAAAACAAGCTGTTTCCGTCAAAGGTAGTGTGTCCAATACAGGAGTATAGAACAGGTTAAGCAAACACAAGATGAAATGGTAAACGGAATTATTTTGGTAATAACCTGATTTACTTTTTGATTAATGGGATCTTGATGGCTCAAATGGTCGGTGTGGACGAGTGTGAGATGGACATTATATCAAGTTATAAATTTCGGAGAAGATTAAAATTTGACCGTCCCGACTGGTCTATAGGCGAGAACGGCCAGACGCAGCTGGCATACAGGGCTTAGAGCCCCTCACAGGTGGCGCCAGTGTGGCCAATACTGAACTACACAGGGTCAGTTACATAGTGAATATACAATTACATAGGGAACTGAAGATAGATAGTGTCCTTCTTTATATTCCCATAATTGATTATAGAGCACATATACATGTATATATATATAATATCTTCTCCCAACTTTATTTTAAGAAAGATTATTTTTTAATTTAACGATTAGTTATAAAAGAAAATTTTAAAAGAAAATTAAAGAAAAAATTTGGGATGAAGATATATATTTTATTTTTTGGGAAAAAGATTTTTTGATATAATGATTATAGAAAAACTTTGAAAAAATGATGAAATAAAATTTGTTAAAAAAAGATGAAAACAATTTTTAAAAGAAAATTTGTATTCATGGTGAAAAGGCAAATTAAAGAAAAATCGAAAATTTGAAAAGGAAAAGAGGAAGTAGTAAAAAAATAATGTGGGGGGGGGGTGAAATATTTAAAAAAAAAAAAAAAAGGAATAAAATGCTCCTCCCTGGAATTCTCATGACCATGCTCACCAACATCTTGACACCGCAAGTCATGTGGCATCTTGTACAGAATGTTTGTAGATGGCTCCACCGGAGTCGTGTGGTGTGTGACCCCGCCTAGTTTAGTAGCTCCATACCGCCCACCTCCCAGAACACAAGGCGTGTCCCAGTTGTGAACTGTGATACCGCGTCTCCCCATCCTTCAAATGTCTTTATGTTCTTTTGTTTCGTTTGCTGTAAACTTATTTTCTGCCTCAAATTAATTGCTACCTTCCACTTTTCCCCGCTCTAATTATAGAGCACACATCCGGTACAGCATAGTACCGTGGGTTTTTAAAAAAAAGCATTTTTGTGAATATAGACAAAATTGCTTAGTCTTTACTTGCGAATATCTAAAACGAAACTTTGCAAGAATTTCCCGCAATGTCGCGAATGACGAATTTGCGTGTGCATTGTCGCCAATGGTGAATTGGCATAAGATGCAAATTTATGTGCCTGTTCGACGAAACACTGACCGGCAAATTGACAGTCTCATTTGGGTTTGTTTTGTAGAATGATAATTCGGAGGAAAGCACTTTAGATACATGGCAGATTGGTCAAAAGGTAACCATGGTAACAACCAGATGGGTATGCTGCCTGGATCACGCATGCCCACCACAGAGTGTCACACCTCATTAGCATAATTTATTCACCCTCCCCAGGTTAATTTGCATATTGTTGTTGGTTTAGATGTTTAGCGGTTAGCCAGTCTGGGCTGCTGTTTGTGTGTCTGCATGTTGTGTCTCAGTCTCCAAGCGGAACTGAATCTGTCGCTGTCGCCAAACGTTACTGTCACATTTAGTATGAAGAACCCATCTCCCAACATGCGAAAAGACGGGTTCTTCAGGGATGAAAGATCGCCATGTTTTTGCTGATTTGCACCACTTTTGATATGCGAGTGCATTTAGACAATATGGTTTGCGTGAAAAAGATGCAAACCCCCTCATTCGATTAGAGTACTACCAGTGAATTGCGGGAAATTTACCCAAAGTCAGATTCACGCTTTATATCAGAGGTGGCTTTTATCCCTTCCCATTATAGATGATCAAATCTGGGGAAATATTAGGCCGTGTTTCCATAGACTGTTCCCTTGTGGCATGTTCCCTTGTTCCATGTTCGCTTGTGACCATGTGATGCGCCACACAGACAACAAACCTGTGTTTTGCTTAGTGGCCGTTTCCATAGGTTGGACCCAGAGACTGTATGGCCTTGTGCACAGCACATGTGATGTACTGACCGGGAACGTAGAGAATGAACATGTACATTGGCTGCATGGCACATCACAATGCACAGCACATGTGATGTACTGACCGGGAACGTAGAGACTGCATGGCTGCATAGCGCGTCACAAACGAACACGGAACAAGGGAACAGTCTATGGATACATGGGCTTATACTAACCATTGGCAGCCCGTCTGAAGGCATAGGAACAATGCAAGCACTAACGTAACAATCAATTTTCAATTAGAATTCTAGTTTAATGACTAGCCCATATAAAGAAATAGGAACAGCCACAACTTGAGGAACTGAATGCGGTGGTCGAATCGGTAGAGCGCAGGAGCTTGGGAGTTCAAAACCCAGCTGAGTCAAACCAATAATTTACAAAATTGGTACTTGTCACTAACTAGCCTGGCGCTCGGCATTATTAGAATAGGGCAAGGACTGGTTAGTTCAGTATCAGTATAATGTGACTGAGTGGGATATCAGGTCATGTTGTCAGCGGTCTGGTCTCCCAGTGGGGCAGCTCTATAAAAAGTCACCATGAGTGCACATTTTCACAACTCCAACAACCTAAGCTCCTTTAACAAACTAATAGTTGCTCACTTACTCTATCCCATCACACTTGTCTGCACAGGTTTTTATTTTCTTCAGCATTTTTTCTTTACCACCAATTTCTGTGAAATGCTCAATAGTGCACATCACATTCATATGCTTTCACTGTGTCCGGTAAATTTGGTACATCCACAGGATTCCCGTGTACCCTTAAAAAGCCTTAAATTGAATAGTAAATTTTCAAGGCCTTGAAAAGTCTTAAATACGATAACTTTTCAGTGAAAGGTCTTAAAAGGGTCTTAAATTGGATTTGGCCACTATAATATTTGTTCAACATGTTTTGCCAACTATCTTTACAAAGTACAAATGCTGTGGAGCTGAAATGTTTCGAAGTTGACGCTATAGACTATGGACCGTAATGTACTGGTCACAAGAGCATACATACTTTGTCATAACATTTTCCACTTAAATTGTCTGAAAATTGGTATTAAAAAGTCTTAAAAAGGTTTAAAATCTGAATGGCTGATAGGTGCAGGAACCCTTATCCGGTACATTCGGTACATTCACTTGATATTTGATTTTCACTGTTTTATTTGAGCGAAGCCTGCTTCAAAATGTGTGTCGTGTATGATTCACTTTGAGTGTGTTAATAAGTCACTTTCACGATACCCACCGGACGCAGTGACCTAATCAGTAGAGCGCGGGCCTTGCATGCGGAAGGTAGGGACTTTGATTCCCGGTCGGGTCAAACCAATGACTTTAAAATTGATCCTTGTCGCTTCCTAGCCTGGTGCTTGGCATTAATAGGATAGGGCAAGGATTGGTTAGCTCAGTGTCAGGATAATGTGACAGTGGGATATCGGGTCATGGTGCTGGCCGCCTGATTTCCCAGTGGGGCAGCACTACGAAGTCGCCATGAGTATGCACTGTCGCAAGTCGGTGACCATCCTGATATGACCTTAGATATTGCCAGGATGTAAAACTCCAACAACCAACCAACCAACTTCCACAATACTGAAGTTGGTATCCATCCAGCCAATAGTCAGGTCCTGCTTGCAATGAAGCTTCGGTGCTCACGGTCCGTATGTGGCCTGGAAGGTCTTGCAAAGTCTTGAACTTCGTTTGGCCTATTTCAAGGCGTTGAAAAGCCTTGAATTTAACCTATTTTGGGTAATTAGTCTTGAAAAGCCTTGAATTTAACCTATTTTGGGTAATTAGTCTTGAAAAACCTTGAATTTCATTAACTGTCTCCACTGATCTAATCCGAAATCACCATTCACCATTGTTGTTTTTCTTCCTGAAATCCGAATGAAAATAGTTTTGAATTCCTATCAAAAACAGCCTTGAGAAGCCTTGAAATAGCGTTGGATTCCATATCTTCACATGTGTACGGACCCTGAGTGCTGCACATGGCTACGCATGCATACAGGAAGTGGTATTTTATTTAGCGTAGAATAATTGTTAGCGCAATTTCATTACAACCCAATTCAGATTAAGCAGAGAGAATTTCAATCACCAACAATTGGTCTTCCTCATTGCACTGTTCCTTGCCCTATCCTAGTAATGCCGAACAACAGGCTAGGTGGTGGTGAGGATTAATGTTTAACTTTAAGTCATTGGTTTGACTTGGCCAGGGTTCAAACCTGGGGGTTTGAATCCTACGACCTAATCAAAATGGGAGGTGGACGTTCAACTCGTCTGGCTATTATCTCTGGCCGTCGTTGCAATCTATATCAGTTTGAGGTAGCTTCTGTTTTAAAGAGTTACTTGTCGGGCTATTTGAAGTGAAAATAGGTCAAATTAATGTTGAGTGCAAGGCTACAATAAATGTTAATATGAGTACACCAGAACTTAGTTGGGTTCTTCCCATATATTTGTTTCTAGTGTAAATTGCCATGAATTTGTCCTAGTAAATATTTTATTCTCGATAAATGAGTGTTTCCTGTATGTTTGTGTGTTCATCCGCTTCCCCCCACCCTCTGATACCCGAACTACGGAATGCTGACGCAGGTCACCCACACCCTGTCCTAATTAGCAACAATCGTAACCCCCGGCCAACCAGTCGTCCCTGTGTGCAGGCAGCAGGGCTAACACCTGCTCCAACAGTGCACCACACACACACACAGATTCACTGACCACGTTGCGCTACGACTGTGCGTGTCCCTTGTGTTTGGCATGTACACTGCACTCGTTGTCTGGATTGATGCAGTGTGCTTCCACCACACTCTAGCAGGCCTTATTTGGGGCCTGCTGAGTTCCAGCGTCGGTATCTGGGAATACTAGTATTGTTTGACTGAAGTAGTAGGTGCAGGTCTGGGTAGGAGTAGACACACTATCGTTTGTGGATGTCGTGAAGCGAAGTCGATAAGGAACTGGCCGTAGGTTACTGCCGAAGTTCTGAAGCGTTGACCAGGACAGGATGGCCGAATTAGTTGAGCGTCCATCTCCCGTTTTGATAGATAGTGGGATTCGAAACCTGGTCGAGTCAAACCAATGACTTAAAAATTGATACTTGTCGCTTCTTAGCCAGGCACTCGGCAATCCTAGGATAGGGCAAGGACAGGTTGGTGCATTGTCAAGTTAATGTGACTGAGTGGTATATCAGCTCATGGTGCTGGTGGCCTGATCTGCCAGTGGGACAGCGCTGTAAAGTCACCATGAGCGCATACTGTCAGAAGTTGGTACTCGTCCTGATATGACATTCGATGTTGCCAGGACGTAAAACTCTCAACAAAACAACCTGAAGCGTTAACCCATTTAGAATACTACCTGCATTTATGCATCACCGCAACTAGATGCGCTCTGTTTTCACGCTTTCCCACAGATGAATGTAATTGTTTTCTTGTTTCGCGAGTGCAAGTGTTGTCCTGCTGGGGGCTCATCATGAAGCAAACCCGCAACTTAGGGAAGCCCTCTAACGAATGTCAATCTAGATCTGGGTAATAATAGGCTGAATTCCCCTTCGCATGTCATGGAAGGCAATCCACAGGGCAATGGCAATGACTTATCGTATATTAAATAGGATACTGGCACAAATGAAATCTTTGCCGCCTTACAATGTGGTCTCTAATGCATGAGTTGAGAGGTTTTCTGATCAGTGAGATCCAGTGATGGCGAATGTAAAGCTTCAGACTGAGGCTGGTGGTGGGAAGATCTTTGTCTGCATTTACAAAAGTAATAATGAACTTAAAGTTGCATAGTCCGATGGTTTTGAAGTTCTGAAATTTTCTGAGATATCATTATAATGTACCTTTCTTTAGCTTGAAGTAACTTTTATTTTAAGTGGCTAATTTGTTAGATATATTTAAGGTGCAACCATGCAAAATAAATTTTGGCAAACATGCCAAAACTCTGGCCCCCATAGGCTTCTGCAGTAACAGGTTCTATTCAATTGCCTCAGTATTCCCTTCTGCGTGGCGACAAATGCTTAATAAGTGCACCAGTATCTAACCTAAGTTAGATATGTATAATCAAATTGAGATAATTGTTTTGGTTTAGAAAATTTGAAGTTTTTATTGGACTATGCAGCTTTAATCTTGTCGTTTTTCATAAATAACAGAATTTACACACCCTGACATATTGTTCACAATTATATCTATGTGTATTCACTTATCATAAGCACATACAAAAAATAAGTAGCTATAACATAATGTCTCAAATAAATTTGAATTGTTCATCATATCCCTTCAATAAATAAACTACTTTTGCCAATTTTTAAATTCCTCTTTTGCATATCTCATTGATGCTATTTAAGTAGATGTTTTGTTTACTTGTCTGTGTTTTTTGTTTTTCATTTTTCACTTTTCAGATCTTGGAGGCGATTGATGAGCCAAACCATCAGCGTCTAGATCAGCCTGAATGCTCTCCGCGAGAACACTTTGCGATAATGACCAAGTGTTGGGAGCATGACCCCAAGCGCCGGCCAACCTTCGCCGACATCAACCGAATGCTACCCCAGGTAGGTCTGTCGTGGTGGCTGAATCAGTGGAGCGTGGGCCTCATGTGTGGAAGATCGGGCATTCGGTTCCCGGTCGAGTCAAAGCAATGACTTATAAAATTGATACTGTCACTTCCTAGCCTGGCATTCGGGATTAATAGGATAGGGCAAGGACTGGTTAGCTCAGTGTCGGGATAATGTGACTGAGTAGGATACTGGGTCATGGTGCTGGCGGCCTGATTTCTCCAACAACCAACCAACTGCCGTGAGTGCGAACTGTCACAAGTCAGTACTCTTCCTGATATGATCTTAGATGTTGCCAGGATGTAAAACTCCAGCAACCAACCAACCTGTCGCTTATCGGAGTTGTGTCTTTAATGACATTTTATGGTTGATCGTGTTGCTTCCAGTTGCCACACTATATTGTTAATTTTGGTTCACAAGATTATATATTCTTATATAATTAATTCTACGTATGAATAAAGGAATGATAAGAGTGGGTTGAAGATATATATATAATCTCTGGCTAGAGGTTGACCACCTCTAGCCTAAGAAAAAGGAATGGCGGGCATAGTGAGGGCGCTTGGACAGAAAAGTTACTGTGTCTACAGACAGATGGCGCCACAATCGGCCTGAGGTTGCGTAGTCGATGACAACAATAACACTACTGTAGATAAATAACTGGAATGGAAACCTTCCGATTAATTATACTTGTATAATGCTTATACATCACATATATAAAAGTTCTGTGATTCATCGTGGAAGGGCGTCCGTTAGGGACGGAGGGCGCTGGTGGTGGCAGAATGAACAATATTGTGTTTTTTTATATTTACAGATTAACATTAAATAAAATTCAAAAAGAATGGGATGTATATGACAATAGGTGGGTAGTTTGAATCCCGTTCTTATATGGCCTTAGATGGTGTTAGAACATAAGCCCAAGCAAGAATAAATTAGGTATGGGTGATAATACAGTCACAAGAAGACTAATTGAAACCTGACTTTCGGCATTTTCCCATGATTCCCTGACAGTGCTAATTCTATCGGGGAGAATCCGCGTTATCGGGAAATTCGCCGTCAGTGTAATAATCTCGGCTTGATTTCTGAGGTTTTTGCGTTTGAATGAAAACGGACACGATACAAGTTAAGCACTTCTCGCCGTGAATATGGTCTTTGCTGCTGCCGCGGCATAAAACAATCACTAATCAATCATTTTGATATCGGCATGCCCAAAACCCATATAGTGCAATAAAGTTAAATATATCACATATGTAGCTATATATAGCCCTTGTTGACAATGAGGTTCACGTCTATTTTTAGATCAAGCCCGAGCAGGTGCAGGTGTCTTCCGAGTCGTGTCCAGGAGCGCGCACAGATTTCCTCTCCTACAAATCCAGTGAAATCATCACCGTCCTCGACAAAAGGTGAGGCCCTTTCTCCGCATGCGTTAAACCGGACGCGGTGGTCGAATCAGTAGAGCGCAGGCCTCCCATGCAGAATGGCGGGACTTCGAATCCCAGCCGAGTCAAACCAATGACTCATCAAATTGGTGCTTGTCGCTACCCAGCCTCGCACTCGCCATTAATAGGATAGGATGACCTTAGATGTTGCTAGGAAGTAAAACAAACAAACAAACAAGCACATGCGTTAAAGACACTCGATATGAACTGCGATGATTAGTTCTGTGCTCTGCTGTCTAGTTGTGTGCCTTCATTGGGTATACCGGAAGGAAGATCCCCCTACCCCCACCCCACAAGGGGGATGCCAGTCAGCAATACCTCAATTATGTCGTTAAATGATATTAGACCACTGAGACCAAACTAGGGATACAGTAGGATGAAGTCTTTCGTTTATTGCGAACTGCATTGGTACTGTTGGACCCATACTACTCGATTCGATTGTTATAATGTACGCATTCTCTGGTTTTGCTAAGTAAACCTTGCGCTTTTCCCATGATCAGGCCTGAAGCTGCCCCGAGTCTGAGTGTGTGGAAGGGGGTGCTGGACAGTGGGAAAGTGGGGCTGTTCAACGCCTCCGACAGCACACCATATATTGAGATCAAAGCCGCAAGCCCGCTTCGTTCGCGCATCAAGATGAGTCGCAGAGGTAAGATCTTTGCCACATCGACATCTCATCTCTTCATCAAGCCTGTTACGCTTCACTGCACAGAAACCTATGGTGTTCATCTTAACCTGCTGACTAAATAGTTGTTTGGAAATTTAAAAACTAATATAAGTAAAGCACCTGTTTGGAGAAAAAAAAGATTTGGTTTGCGACACTGCTTTTTAGCGGCTCAGATATCATGATGTTAAATTCAAGATGGCGGTCAGACCGAAAGGCTGAGAATGGGGTTTAGCGTTTTGCGATTCAAAGTAATCAGTTAGGTAACGACACCAGTGCTACATGAATGTTGAGTGGCAATTTTTGATTAATTAATTACAATTTTGCAAACCAGACGGGATGGCCGAATGAGTTAGAGCGTCCGTCGCCCTTGCTGGTAGATCGTGGGGTCGTGGTTTCGAACCCTGGTCGAGTCAAACCAATGACTTAAAAATTGATACTTGTTGCTTCCTAGCCAGGCGCTCGGCATTATTAGGACAGAGCAAGGACTGGTGTCCTCAGTGTCAGGATAATGTGACTGAGTGGGATACCAGGTCATGGTGCTGGTGGCCTGGTTTCCCAGTGGGACAGTACTATAAAGTCACCATGAGTGCACACTGTCACAAGTCGGTACCCGTCCTGATATGACGTTAGATCTTGTTAGGACATAAAACAACAATCAAACAAACAATTTTGAAAAGGTATACTTAGTAACTAACTATGCATTGTTAGATCACAAATGGTTCAAATAGTGACCTATTTTCTAGGATACAGAATTTAGAGCCTTTCATTCTAGAAGCCCCTGTCAAGTTGTGAACACTGGTTCTGTCCATTTACCAAAGTTAAACAATGGATGGGTGGCCAACTGGGAATGTAAGGTGCTGTAGACATCCTGATACAGGCTTATAGCCGCCCAAATCAGTAGTGGATAAGTAATGGTTGAGTCTCATCAGTACTTGGATCGGTGACCACCTGGGAATACGAGGTGCCGTAGACATCCTGATACAGGCTTATGGTTGACCAAATCAATAATGGATAAATAATAGTTGCGCCTCATCAGTACTTGGATCGGTGACCACCTGGGTATATAAGGTGCTGTAGACATCCTGATACAGGCTTATTGCCGACCAGATCAGTAGTGGATAAGTAATAGTTGAGCCCGTCAGTACTTCGATCGGTGACCAACTGGGAATACGAGGTGCTGTAGACATCCTGATACAGGCTTATCACCTACCAAATCAGTAGTAAATATGCAAGAGTAATTAAATCCTGACTACCGCTTATTGAAGGTTCATTGCAAAGGCAAAGTATGCTGACGGAAGCTGCACACACAATTTGGTAGTTGTGAGTGGGCACTGCATGTACTTAGTTGTGGACTGCTGGTAAAGTCACACCATCTGGTACAGGGCATGTTGTACCTTTGTACCCTCTCCCTATCTGACCTCTGTCGTATACTAAACAGATGTACCCTCTTCTCTGCGAATTGGCATAATATAAGTCGTTGACTCTGAATAAACATCTTCGATAGTCACACCAAACAGGTAAATTAGTAACCACGCTTAAATTAGTAACCACGCTGGCCGGCTGCAGGAGGTTGTGGGTTTGAACCCTGGCCAAGTCAAACTGATGACTTGTCACTCCCTAGCCTGGCGCTCGACATTAATACGATAGGGCTAGGACTGGTTTGTACAGTGTCTAGATATTGTGATTGAGTGGGATGTCAGGTCATGGTACCCGTTGGACAGCACTATAAAGTGACCTCACCCTAAGTGTGCATTGTCATGAGGCGGTAGCTGATTTAAATGTTGCTAGAGGGGAAAACCTCAACCAGCCACCATCTTCAATATTCTGCATTAAAAACCCTTTCTAATTCCATCCATGCCTTCTGTATTAGGGATTTGTGGTAGGTACATTGCAGTAGCACAAGAATAAGATAGCGCAAGAATAGCTTCAGCGAAAAGCTGAACTGCCGTTAAGTGTTGCAGCATGATGTCTGAACCGCTAAGAATGTAACTTCCCCTTGATGCCTGACCTTGATTAACTTGAAGTGTGACCTTGTTAATACTAATGAAGTTACTGTTATGGCTAACAGCTGTTTTTGCCTGTGGTTAATGATGCCAGTTTTCACCGTATTGTACTTCTTTCATTAAGTTGTAATTGTTCGATCTCACGCGTAGAGTAAAAGCGCTGTCGTTGGATTCACAATCTCACACTTGTTTTATATGTTTCCTTGGTTTGCGTTGTATCTGAGCGAGAACCCAAGTGAGGAGTGTTACTCTATGGTTATGTAATGACAAGAGATAATTATATATAACAGTGAAGCCTTGTTAAAATGCACCCCGATTTAATGCAATTTCGGATAAAATGCGATGATTCTTTGGACCCAGAATTCTTTAATTCATAGTTAATTCAGTAAAGTGAACCCCGATTTCGAGCGGCCCCAATTTTTGTTTCACGATCACATTGTAATTTATATGGACCTGAACGGTCATCCTGTGTACTGGTTTAAACCAATTTTGACAATCCAACCAATGAAGCTCTGTGTAACGCTCCTCCAGGTCACTATCACTGCTGAACCTTCTGTTCGCTGTTTCCACCTGCAACCTTGTTACTTTTTGTCCCGCATCTAGAGTCGGTTCGACAGTCACTGATATCCTTTGCAGGTCAGAACCATGAGGCGTGTAGACGCAAAATTAGCTGTCACTAATATCAACTAAAATCCGCCACCAGTTTTACTCTCGCTTTGCCAAGTATTTTTTCTATCCAAATGACATATCAGTATACATAGATAAATTTGTTGAGATATTTTAATTTTATTATATATATATATATAATATAATTATATATATATATATATATATATATATATATATATATATATATATTTATTATATATATATATTGTGTGTGGTGTTATACCATTATGTGAATATAAACAATAGTGGGATTTCGCCACTGCAAAATTTAAGGCCCCACCTGCCGTAGACCACTGGCGCCACCTGGCTTCTTATTTCGGCACGATTTCGTCTTCGTTCAGACGTAGACAAAATACTGAAAATTAATATTGATTTGTGGATTCTAAGCAAATATCAACATTGGTATACAGGGTTTCTGCCAGAAAATAATTTGTAGGTACGCAGAATGTGGGGGGGGGGGGGGGCACTCTCCCAGAAAATTTCAGTTCAGTATTATTTTTCCACATCACTTGGTCAATTATGAACACTGCTGTATACTAACAGTCTACCTGATTACCGGTGCTCGCTTTGTTGTCTCTGGCTCCTTGAAGAACCTTTTAAAAAAAATGATCCCAACAATTTGGGGGTACAGAGTCGTACCCTCAGAAAATTTAAGGGTACAGAATTTTACCCATTTTAGCCTCTGGCAAAAATCCTCCAGTGCGATCTGATGGAGGTGAGGTGGCCGAGATGGCTCCACCAGTACAGTGTTGCGTCTTACGTAGTATAAAAGGAATCATAATTCACAGTAATAAGTAACATTCCCTTCTGTATCTTTATACACGCATAATACGTTATACATCACACACATATATATATATATGCATACATTGGCAAAGTGTTGGTAAAACTGTCCTAAAATGGCAATGTTTTACAACTATGCCCAGTCTAGTTCCACCAAAGTTGGTTGTGTGAGTTGTAGTTTATGTTCTGCTGTTGTCCCATAGGCCAATGAAAATGTCTTGTTTCTGATCTGTAGCATTTTCATTTTAAACAAATTATAATAAATTCAAAATAATAAATATAATTTTCTCTAATTGTGCAAAGGAACTCGAAGATAATTTAAAGGAGATATTTAGCATTCCAAATTTTTCCGTTGCTGTTAAAAATTTCAAGCGCAACAATATTGGTTGCAGTAGTTTATTTTCGGTTGGTTTAAAAACAAAAACAAAATTGAAAAGAAAGTAGTTTCTTTCATTGGTGAATTTGTATGATACCTGAGTAGTTCTTTTCTTTACAATTAATTTTAAAACATTTTTAAAACTAATTAATATAGGAAAGAAGAGGTTTTTCAGTATGTTAATTCCTAGAACTTTAAAGAAACAAAAGACATTTTATTTCATGGCCTTTATGTTGATGTGTTTGTGTCATTTTCACACAACTCTTGGCGGGTCTATGTTGGCGGGTAGTTGGCTAATGAGGTCAAGGTCACTTCCATGGACAAGTCGCTCACTGAGAAGCTCCATTCGCAGCACCACCTAGCAGATCACCGCTGCACTATTATAGTGTTGCCACTTATATTTATTTACCCCACATATTTTCCTTGATGTCGCTATGGCACCATGTGTTATTTTAGATCTATAATTTCCTACATTTATTTATTCCTTTATTTATTTATTTATTTAGACAAATATTTATTTTGGTTAAACAAATTTTGTTGTTGCATTCATTGATTTATCAGGAGAAATTTCAATCGCGGATAAGTGGTCTTCCTCATTCCACTGCTCCTTGCCCTATCCTAGTAATGTTGATCGCCAGGCTAGGTAACAAGTATAAATTTGTAATTATTCGACTCAGTCAAGATTTGAACCTAGGGATCTGCCATACGGGAAGCAGGCGCTCAACTCATTTGGCCACCCACCTCCCCCTGGTTGCTATTAATAGATGGATTATTTCAGAAAATGTACAGACCTCAGACCTAACATTGTACATATTCTGAACTAACTGAAAAACAAACAAACCAGACTTTGTCCAAGGAAAAAACCAATAACAACAATTATGTATTTATATGCATTTACACATAACTAACCATGCTGAACTGCATGCCGGTATATCCGCGCACAGACTAATGGGTGTCGGCCTTGAGTCACGTCACTCATACATGACTCATGTGACTTGAGAGTTGTTTCCAATGATGCGTTTTACTACTTGTTTCGCTGATGTAACCTTTTGTAGCAGAGACCCTTGAGAGATGTCCAGACCCTTGTTGATTGATTGATATGAGAATGTAATACAAGCCTGCCAACCCTACGGAAAGCGCGTGTTGTAGACAGACTACCAACCCTCCATACTTGGTATGGAAAGCGCGTATTGTAGCCAGACTGCCAACCTTCGTACTTGGTACAGAAAGCGCGTATTGTAGACAGACTGCCAGCCCTCCATACTTGTTACGGAATGCGCATATTGTAGCCAGACTGCCAACCCTCTGTTCTTGGTACGGAAAGCGCATATTGTAGACAGACTGCCAACCCTGGTACAGCAAGTGTGTATTGTAGCCAGACTGCCAACCCTCCTTATTTGGTATGGAAAGTGTGTATTGTAGAGAGACTGCCAACACTCCGTACTTGGTACGGAAAGTGCCTATTGTAGCCAGACTGCCAAAACTCTGTTCTTGGTATGGAAAGCGCATATTGTAAACAGACTGCCAACCCTGGTACAGCAAGTGTGTATTGTAGCTAGACTGCCAACCCTCCTTATTTGGTATGGAAAGTGTGTATTGTAGACAGACTGCCAACACTCCATACTTGGTACGGAAAGCGCATATTGTAGCCAGACTGCCAACCCTCTGTTCTTGGTATGGAAAGCGCATATTGTAGACAGACTGGCAACCCTGGTACAGCAAGTGTGTATTGTAGCCAGACTGCCAACCCTCCTTATTTGGTATGGAAAGTGTGTATTGTAGACAGACTGCCAACACTCCATACTTGGTATGCAAAGCACATATTGTAAACAGACTGCCAACCTCCGTACTTGGTACGGAAGGCACATATTGTAAGCAGACCGCCAATCCTCAGTACTTGTACAGAAAGTGTGTATTGTAGACAGATTTCCAACCCTGTTACGGCTAACGTGTATTGTAGCCAGACTGCCAACCCTCCTTACTTAGCATGGAAAGCGCGTTATGTAGACCGACTGCCAAAATTCCATACTTGGTATGGAAAGCGTGTATTGTAGCCAGTCTGCCAACCTTCCATGCTTGGTGTGGAAAGCGTGTATTGTAGCCAGAGTGCCAACCTTCCTTATTTGGTACAGAAAGCACATATTGTAGACAGAATGCCAACCCTCTGTACTTAGTATGGAAAACGCGTATTGTAGCCAGATTGCCAACCCTCCATAATTGGTATGGAAAGCGCATATTGTAAGCAGACCCCCAATCCTCATTACTTGGTACAGAAAGTGTGTATCATAGACAGATTTCCAACCCTGGTATGGCAAGTGTGTATTGTAGCCAGACTGCCAACCCTCCTTACTTAGCATGGCAAGCACATTATGTAGACAGATTGCCAACCCTCCGCACTTGGTATGGAAATCGCTTATTGTAGCCAGACTGCCAACCCTCCATACTTGGTATGGAAAGCATGTATTTAGACAGTCACCAACCATCCTTATTTGGTATGGAAAGCACATATTGTAGACAGAATGCCAACCCTCCGTATTTAATACGGAAACACGTATTGTACCCAGATTGCCAACCCTGAATACTTGGTATGGGAAGCACGTATTGTAGACAGACCGCCAACCCTCCGTACTTGGTACGGAAAGCATGTATTGTAGACAGATTGCTAACCCTCCATACTTGGTATGGAACCCTCCGTACTTGGTATGGAAAGCGCATATTGTAGTCATACTGCCAACCCTCCTTATTTGATACAGAAGGCACATATTTTCTATTAGTTCACCAACCATATGTACCTGGTATAACATGCACATTTTTAGATGGTCAGCCAACAGAAAGGCCATTTTTTTTACAGTCCACTGTACTAATTCCCCATATTTAATATAGAAAGCGCATATTGTAGTGGACTTGGTACAGAAAGCCCATATTTTAGAAAGTTTGCCAACCCTCTGTACTTGGTACAGAACGCATATAAATAATATAGTTTAGGCGGTCAGCCAATCCTTTGTATTTGGTACAGAAAGCACATATTCTAGACCGTCTACCAACCCTCTGTACTTGGTATAGAAATAAAAGCAAATATTTTAGAAAGTTTGCCAACCCTCCGTACTTGATTTGGAAAAACACCTTTTAAAAACTTTGAGAAAATAGTGAGAATTATGTTCAGGTAAGCAATTCTGATTTAATTGAAATACAAGATTCAGGGGTTATAATTTAAATGAAAGGGGGAATATGGCCCCCCCCCCTCGTAACCATCCCTAGCAACCATTCCCATGACCTACATTTCCTACTTGTTGGCAGGCTTATATTGCAGTCTTGCATTGCAGGCTTGTATTCAGGGTTCCTGCAGATCCTTAAAAAGTCTTAAATTGATTAGTCCATTTTCAAGGCCTTGAAAAGTCTTAAATATAATAACCTTTCTCTGAATGGTCTTAAAAAGGTCTTAAATTGGATTTGGTCACTACAATATTTGTTCAAGATGTTTTACCAGCAATCTTCACAAAGCACTGAAATATCCATAGATTGCATCAACTAACTCATTTCTGTTAATATTGAATTAAATATGTATGTTACATTTGCTGTGAATATAGGTATTAAATTGTGTGAAAATTGGTATTAAAAAGTCTTAAAAAGGTCTTAAATGTGATTGGCTGATAGGTGCAGGAACCCTGGTATTGCAGGCTTGTATTGCAGGCTTTTAAGTTGGTCAGATTGTTGCAAAAACCATGTGATATATGTGCTCTTTTGGAAGTAATTCAAGTAAGAATTACAAACTATTTAAAATAATTCAAAGCAAATTTAGAAAAACTTGTATATATGTCTGGGCGTTGGAACTAATCCCAAATAACACATTGTGGTGGTTTTATGGTACTTCAATATATATTTGGCATCACCTTTTTTTCAATTACAAATTGTCTTGTACATTTATTATTGTAAATAGACCATAACTGTTAGTATATTATGGATGGTAGAAAATAGTCTTTTCATAACATGTGTAAATACTAGCATGTAAATGTAGCCTTACGCGTAAAGACAGACAAAAGGTTGCGGTGATTTGATTGATTGGTGTCGAGAGCAAGGGCCTTTATTCGATCACATTCTTATTCAACCATCGCTTTTACACACATTGCAAAGGCGTACAGGCCTATAAATGTCAAAAGACACTTATAATGAAGGTAAATGATCACAGTCATGAACATCTTGGAAAATGAAAACTCAATCCTATGTTGCTTGATTAGTGGTTGTTTTATGCCATGTCAGCAGAAATAGTAATATTGACAGTGGAAAAATTCAATAGCATTATTATTTTTTTAATCTTGATGTTATATATGGTGGTATAGTACTTGTCTTCAAGAAGGCTAAAATTTGTTCTTGTTTTATATTGTTAAAAAGAGCACATATGCTGTTTGCATTTATAAAATTGTTTGTGCAAGGCCATAAAATCAACAAAGTTTAATCAAATGTGTTTGAATGTCAGTGGGGACTGACACCCAATGCATTGAAGGGGAGGGCCCCCTTGAGAAGAATAGAGTGTGAAAGCCATGAGTGGCCAACACGGTAACGGTTAAAAACCAGTTGGTCCCACCGAAGTCTGCGGTGGTTTCTCTACAAATAAATATCATTCCACAGGTGGTAGTTGGAAGGATATTTATTCGAAAACTGGCTGGGAAGGAAAATGTCCGCCAACACAATATAAAAGTTATGACCAGGTCCAATTTTGGGGAGTCTGGACCTTTTTGTGGAGCCCAAGCCCCTTTTGGGGAGTCCTGGACCTTTTAAGGGAGTCCTGAACCTTTTAAGGAAGTCATGGACATTTTAAGGAAGAACTGGACTTTTTAATGGAGTACTGTACCTTTTAATGGAGTCCTGGCCCTTTTAAGGGAGTCCTGGACCTTTTAAGGGAGTCTGGAGCTTTTGGAGAGTCTACACCTTTTAAGGGAGTCTAGACGTTTTTGACACAGACAGACAGACAGACAGACAGACAGACAGACAGACAGACATATGATGATTCGATTGGAACTAAGCTGGCCGGCGTTGTGTGTTAGAGGGCGGCCTAACCAGGGTCACCTGTAAACTACTAGCCTGTGGTCACGTGACTTGTGGTTGTGGCTGCGGTGCCTGATTGTGTTGCTATGGTGATGCAGGAGTCCAGGGATTCCCGGAGATGCGAGACGGAATGACTATGGTGATGGAACTGGGTATGTCCCCTCCCCTCCCCTCCCCTCCCCTCCTCTCCTCTCCCCTCCTCTTCCCTCCCATTCCCTCCCATTCCCATTCCGTTCCTTACGGATGTTACTAGACCTAAGTCCCACTATGCAAGTGAAGTTCCATTATTCAAGTGAAGTCCCATCATTCAAGTAAAGTCCCATCATTCAGGTAAAGTCCCATCATTCAAGTAAAGTCCCATCATTCAGGTAAAGTCCCATCATTCAAGTAAAGTCCCATCATTCAAGTAAAGTCCCATCATTCAAGTAAAGTCCCATCATTCAGGTAAAGTCCCATCATTCAAGTAAAGTCCCATCATTCAAGTAAAGTCCCATCATTCAAGTAAAGTCCCATCATTCAAGTAAAGTCCCATCATTCAAGTAAAGTCCCATCATTCAAGTAAAGTCCCATCATTCAAGTAAAGTCCCATCATTCAAGTAAAGTCCCATCATTCAAGTAAAGTCCCATCATTCAAGTAAAGTCCCATCATTCAAGTAAAGTCCCATCATTCAAGTAAAGTCCCATCATTCAAGTAAAGTCCCATCATTCAAGTAAAGTCCCATCATTCAAGTAAAGTCCCATCATTCAAGTAAAGTCCCATCATTCAAGTAAAGTCCCATCATTCAAGTAAAGTCCCATCATTCAAGTAAAGTCCCATCATTCAAGTAAAGTCCCATCATTCAAGTAAAGTCCCATCATTCAAGTAAAGTCCCATCATTCAAGTAAAGTCCCATTGTTCAAGTAAAGTCCCATTGTTCAAGTAAAGTCCCATTGTTCAAGTCTTGATTTGGACTATATAAAGCGTCCAGGTAGTGGGCCACTCCCCTCAAAACAATGTATCGCTAACTGCTACCTTAAGAATCTCCTGTAAATCCAACTAATCATAAGAAGGAAAATACTATGTACCATGAAACTTACGTAGCAATGGCTAGTTGTATATAACCTCACTCCAAATTAGCAAAGCTGGTAGGCACAGTAATAGTGATTAGTAACCATAGTAACGATCCCTCCAGAGTTTTGTAAATGAGCATGCGGTGTACCTGATGGGTAAGAGCCGAACTGTGTTGTAAATATCAACACTGCGGGCAAAAACACATGACCCGCTGAAGTAGGTCATCTCCTACAAATGCGGAGTGGAGCAACACGCTAATTGACGCAATTCACGCTGGGGCCATGTTGAAACCAGACCGAGGCCATGTACGCATCTGTCAGGCGGCGCTGTATGAAAAGTGATACGAATACTTTTTCGTTGACCATAGCCTCTCGAAATCACTCAAATTTGAAGGTTTTCATTTTTTAAACTAGCATATTCATCTTTGCATCCCTGTTTTCTATCTATTGGCCAATTTTCACGAAGATTGGGTGACCCTTGCATGGTGATTTTCCCATTCTTTAACTACAATGTGACTGTCAACTTCAAGTCTGCATAGTTATGGTAGTATCATGTACCTTGCAGCACTGTCAGCGTAGTTATCTGTGTAACACAGTTAAACAACGAGTCTTAGTAATTAAAAATTAATAAAAGCTTTAAAAGGGTTGAAATATATTAAAAAATATATATATATATTAAGAAAGTTATGCAATTTTGAATTTAAGAAAAGATTGGCAACCAGGGAGAGCGACTTTGTTGACATCGCCTACTGAAATGCATCTGATCATCACTCAATCTTCATGAAAATTGACCAATACATAGAAAAAAAAGGTATGCAAAAATGAATATGATAGTTTCAAAAGTGAATATCTTCAAATTTTACTCCTTTAATTTCTGTAGTAGTTCATACACATCGGCACACAGCAGTGTCTTATGGCTATTTCCAATACCCGAAGCGTACTCAGCCTAGTGCTGATGCCGAATTAAGTCACGCGTGAATAGTGTGAATTGGCAACCAGCTGGTCTGTTCTGCCAGTTGGAGTGATGCCTTTAATTTCTCGCTACCTCTACATTTAAATATGGATTTAAATTAAATTCTGAACTAGATCCCCTCAAGGTTGAACTAATTAAATAATTGTATTTATTAAAGAAAATTAATCAAGCGTTTAATTGTAATTTATTGAGCTAATTTAAGACCTGGTTGGGTTGCATATTGTATTATCATTAATTATGCAAATATTATTACCAATGGAGCGGTGTTGCCTGGTTTAGTTCCGTGAGTCCTCACTAATTGGAACTGGCACCTCATGTCCCCACTATTCCACCCAGGGGGCGCCACTTACCACTCCAACGGTGGCTGCCTCCTGATGTGGATCGAAGCTTTTTGGCTTTAAATTACAAAAAATTGTTGGTGGGTGCTATTGACGGTACCAGCCAGTTTATTGGACTATTTTATATTTAAAAAAATATTAAGACAAAGAAAGACTTTTGCAAATGTCTTAAGAATTTGCGGGTTTAATTGTTAGTGTGGTAGTCTGCACTGACCTCTCAGGCAAGGCGCCACATAGACAGGACGGTGGGCGTGGAAAGGGTGATGACACCAGGGAGCCTAGGTGATGTAATGGTTAGCACAATAGCCCATAATGCAAGAGATGTGGGTTCGATTCCTGTCCCGTCCTGATATGACCTTAGATGTTGCTAGGACATAAAACAACGACAACCAAATCGATTTCTGCTCTAAGCACAACATTTCCTATTTTTATAACCCCCTCCCCCCCCCCCCCCCCCGCGACATTATCTAGACGAGGCTTCCCCACTATTTGGCTATTTGGCACAAATTGCCTCAGAAATCTGCGATAGCGTGGCGCCCTCTGTTGTGTTTTACAGCAAACAGAATGTAGAAATATTAAAACGTATTCCAGATTAGGGTTCTAGTTTTACTCTACGCAAGAAAGGCTATATATTGAGAATGCAGGCGTGTAGAAGTTGCAATATCCCCAC
This sequence comes from Branchipolynoe longqiensis, assembly GCA_030323885.1. Classification (NCBI taxonomy): domain Eukaryota; kingdom Metazoa; phylum Annelida; class Polychaeta; order Phyllodocida; family Polynoidae; genus Branchipolynoe; species Branchipolynoe longqiensis. The sequence goes on from CM059200.1 coordinate 64,520,641, forward strand.
CCCAAACTGGATATCGTGATGGAGTAATGTACGTTAAGCCACCTCACCGGGTTATCCGAAGCGGTGCAAATATACTTGATTCAATTAGATAACGGTTATTGACAACCTTTTGCTATGATGTTTACAAATGGTTAAATTGCTTATTTAGGTAAAATTAAGAGAAGCCAAAAGTTTAATTACATTTAGTTTTTTCTATTAAAGATTCCAATGCTGTGTTTCACTTGTTATTGTGATTTATGTTCAATTCTTACCAGTCAAATGTCATAGTTCCGAATGTACTAGCTTTCTGTTCGCTGTTGTGTAGTTCATTTGTGTTTCGTGTTTTTTTTTTAAAGAGACGCTATCAGTTAGGTATTAGCATGGCCGGGTTAGGTAACCAGCTGCACACTGCTTAGCCACACAAGTCAGAAATATCAAGTTGAGGTACTTAGCAATTATGGAAAACAAACTAACAGGCGATAGATAGGCGACCAGGTTGAACATGATATTAATAACCAGAGTCTGGAAATGGAAGACGCGTTATTCTAGGTCTTTGCTAGACTCCGCCTCTGCATTGTCGCATCTGTGCTCCGTGTGGACATGTTTGCATCCCTAAATTGCACCCTAGCTTAGGGGCCATTAAAATATTATGTAACGCTATTTTGGTCAAAATTAGACAACACCCCACCCTCCCTGCCCCCCTTGCAATGTTCCATACCGCTAGACCATACACGCCACATCACGCTTGGACCTACACCCCCACCAACCCCTTAAGCGTTACCTAATATTTACATGACCCTTTAGAGATGAGATGAAGATGGCCCCCTCCCCATGGTATTATTTCTGTTAAATATCAACTTGTCAGGTGTAAAAAGAAAATAACAAGCAAGTCTTTGTGTTCACCAATAGTGTCTGTTAAGAACCCACTTTATCAGGTGTCCAGCTTTTGGTTAGGTTAAACTTTCTTTTAACGAACAAGTCTGTTACTTGCTAAGCACTGCGGCTACCAACTATATAGCTTGAATTATGAACTAAGGCTTGAATTCAATTTAATTCATTTTAATTCATTTTAACTCATTTGCCACTCACTGTCATCTTTCCCTGGGCACAATAACATAATTTGACATTATTGTCTAATTTATTAATTATATCTTTTACACTGCTTATTATCTACATCTCTGCGGTACAATTTGTTAAATATATATTTTCCTCTTGTTTGCATCATGTAATGCACCCACACGCATTTGAGATTGAATTCCCTAAATAACTCAACTTCCTGCTGATGTGCTTGGAAGACTATCATTGTTCTTACACTTTGCCATGACATTTTATGCTCTTCGCCTCGCTTGATGATAATTGTCGCCTTCCTGTTTAGATTCATCGCGAAAGTCTATGAAGTCCGCACGGAAGCTGCGTGCGGACATGATCAGTCGTCCGCAAAGCGACTTGCGTCACACTGGCCACATCGGGTACGATGGGGCCATGTTTGGCGACGTCGCTTTCATTGGGAATAACTACGACAAGCTGCCGATCAAAGTAGTCTCACCCTGTAAGTACTCGCCAACCACCAGCATCAGCTGATCAATAAATTTGATTCCAGTTGCATAGTCCAATGGTATTGTGTTGCTGCCATTTTTTTCTGATGTATATTCATCTTTTGGTAAGCATTTTATTCATCTGAATACAGTCTTTTTTCTGGGCCAAGGTATTGGTCTTCTGGCTGTGCTTAACTTCAGTCATTTAAACTACAGTAAAACCTCTCTAACTGACCACCTCCACAGATCGACTACCCCCCTCCATCTATCGCTTTATTTGGGCCCCAACCGATCGCCCATACGATATAATTGTAATGATGGAAAAAAACTCTCTAAACGACCCACCTCCCTAATTAGGCCGTTTAAAGTCGGTCCCATGGTCGGTCGATTTAGAAAGGTTTGACTGTATTTAATTACCAAGAACAGTGTTAAGATTGGGTCAATAAATTATAGCGGACATCCAAAGTGAGATGCTTCTACTGTTCATCATGATGTGTATATGCGTATTCCCTGACATGGCTTCTCTCTATGACGTCACAGACAAGCCGCAGGATGACGTGGCGTCTACGTCGACAGCCAACCAGCATCTTGATGATGTAGACAAGTCCAAGATGGCAGCCGACAGTCACTCTGACGTCATGTCTACGACTAGCACCCTCACCATGACTACGGAGTCGATGGGACCAGGATACAGCCAGCTCAGCCTAGCCAGTTCGCAGGCGTAAGTTACTGCCAGACGGTACCAGACGCGGAGACGCTATCCATAGAGGGAAGGCTTCCCATGCAGAAAGTCGGGAGTACGAATTACAGCCGAGTCAAATCAACGACTTACAAAATTGATACTTGTCGCTACCTAGCCTGGCGCTCGGCATTAATAGGATAGGACAAGGACTGGTTAACTCAGTATCAGGATAATGTGATGAGTGGGATATCGGGTCATGGTGGTGTCGGTAGCTTGATTTCCCAGTAGGGCAGCACTATTAAGTCACCATGAGTATGCACTGTCACAAGTCGGTACTCGTCTTGATATGATCTTAGATGTTGCCAGGATGTAAAACAAACTAATGGTTGGATTGAGGATCTAAGGGGCATATGAGTGTGTGTATACTTTTGTTGTTGAAGATTTATACTGCCTATCATGGATAAGCCTGAATAGGCTTGTTTTCACCATTAGACAGTTTGTTGATAGAAAGCCCGAGTCTACACCTTTACCGACCCAAGGGATTTTTTAACCTCCCACACCACATAGACATGGTATGAGAGCAACTGGCCTTTGATGACGCTGTAAGTTATACACATCGGTGGAAATCCAAATTGGCAGAGATGGGGGCGCGGGGAATCGAACCATCGACCTTCAGATTAGGGGTCCGACCTAGAAAAAAGTCAGAGACTCTAACCCTCCGCCACAGAGAACACCACAACTTGATACTTGATACGCCTTTTGAAAAAAATATGACTGCTAAATGAAGGTTGTGTGCAATGATTTTATTTCTGTTAAAATTACTGAAGTACTGATTCATTGTGGGAGCTGTTGGTGCCAAATAAAAGTATAGTTCATGAGGCGGCCAAGAACTGGCTCATTGGGAGGAATCCAAGTCAAACGTTGACTATTGTAGCGACATTCAGTGTGCACACTGGACAGGATGGCCGAATTCGTTAAAGCGCCGGCTGGCTTCCAGTGTGGAAAGTAGTTAGTTTCGATTCAAACTGATGACTTAAAAAATTTATTCTTGTCGCTATTTAGCCTGGCGCTTGGCATTAATAGGATAGGGCGAGGACTGGTTTGCTCAGGATCAGGATAATGTGACTGAGTAGGACATGCAAGTGGGTTGATCTCGCCAGTGGGGCAGCACTATAAAGTCACCATGAGTGCAAAATGTCACAAGTTGGTGCCCATCCTGATATGACATTAGATGTTGCCAGGATATAAAACCCAAACAAACTTCGGTCAATCAGACGAATTGAAAACATTCGCATCCACTTTCGCGTCCTCTAATTCTGGTTGACCTTTCGTTCTTGCAGGAACAGTGACACGTTTACCGATGTAAGCAGTTACCAAGGAGACGTAGATAGCTTATACCGGACGAACGGACGCGCTTCGGGCGGGTACGAGGAACTGGCCGATGACTTGGATGACTTCAAGATGCCTGATATCAGCGTAAGTACCGGCTTCATTCGTAAGGCGTGAACAAATCTGTCCCTAAGGACAAATGGACTGTACCGTTCTTGTAATTTTAGCTATGACTTGTGAGTTAAATTTTGATTTGTTTTCACGGAGTTGGTCCATGTAGTGTTGGTCCATGTGGCATTGGTTCATGGCGGGTTGGTCCATGGTGTGGTAAGCCATGTAGTGTTGGTCCATGTGGAGTTGGTCCATGTGGAGTTGGTCCATGTAGAGTTGGTCCATGTATGGTTGGTCCATGTATGGTTGGTCCATGTAATATTGGTTCATCCATGTAATATTGGTTCATGTATGGTTGCTCCATGTAGGAATAGTCCATGTAATGTTGGTCCATGTAGTATTGGTCCATGGACGCATGGTTCATGTGGGGTTGGTTCATATGGGGCTATTTAATCAGAAGAGTGGAATCACATAGGTTATATAAGGCATAGTGAAAGGACTTGAAATTCCCTATTAACCAATGTAGATTCAGTGAAACTTTCCTCGTGGAAACTCTCTTGCGGTGAACTACTTCTTTATAGCTCTTCTATGTAATTAGCGACCCGTAAATCAAAACATCTTTCAGTTCCAATTCATAGAGAAAGCCTATCCAACTGTGCAAAGTATTCCTTGGCCTACGTCACTCTAACAACTGAGAAGGGTCGTTTGGGCTGAATGACCCTAATCGTCACGGCTTGACCACAGAGACGTTCAGCCTTGATTCGGTCCTAAATAACGCTGAGAAAATTAGACGTTTCCAGATATATACACATATTCAGTGATAGTAATTGTGAATACCTAATGTTGTGCCGGTCATGTTACTACCCCTTTATTAGGATAATTGGAAGTCTGAAAAAGAGGCTCGTATAAAAAAAACATACAAAATTACCTAAGCGGAACTGAGTAAATGCATTCTGTATTAGTAATGGTCCTTGAATAGTAGCACTCGCGAAGAGTGCGGTGGTTGCGGTTTTCTCTAAATCACGAACCATGATGAACGCTCAAAAGTTTTTATTGCTTTGCTTTATTTGGGAAGTATCAACCAGCGCATCATGTGGTTTACTCTCTATTACTAGAAGTTGGGTATATTCTGAATGACGTACTTCATCTACCGTTAAGCGCGCAATTGGGGACCAGAATTTGGGCCCGAATGGCCACGCTATTTATACAACCGTCAGGTTTTTAGCGCTTCCATGCGGCCTCATCTGAATGGTCAGATGACACCAAAGCAATAGCCAAAATTCCCCCCCCCTCTAATGCCTGATGCTGGTATGTTTCGGTGATCACGTGACCTCTTTCAAAGAGTATGAACTCACTGGAGATCTGGCACTAACTAACAGTCACCGGAACAACATAAATGTTCTATAACTGAATCCACATCTTCATAGAATCTAATCTCGCAATAACAGTAAACTTGTCTATATTCACCTTATGCAACTCAGATGGTAATATCTTTAAACCTGTTCGTATGTAGTTCTTAGTCTTCCTTGCATCATTTCGTTTTCAGTTTTCAGTCGAAGAATTGATTTTGGACCCATTCCTCACTCTATGACTGGTAGTAATTACGTTGAAGCATGTTTCGCACTTTTTCACAACCCCCCATCCCCATCATCCAATTTGTGCCAAATTTGGCAATTCTTTAGTTGTCTCTTGTCTTGTCTCTTCTTTCTATATTCCATTCCCCAAAAAGAAGTGTGATGTAGGAGGTTGTATTTATTAACATTACATAGTGGTGGTGGTTGCCCGATAGTGGAACCAGGGAAGTCCCGCCTTGTTTGTTAGTATTGACTCCACAGCGAATGCGGGGCTGGGAGTGACCGGGTCCAACATCCGCAGGTAGAGTATCGCTGTGATGCTTGTCGCAGGGAGTTCGGTGGATGAACAAATCAGAAAAATGGAAGGTTGTAGCGAGGTGCATGCCCCCTACCCATTTATATTACACACAATTTTATCTCATGGTTATGTGCTTATATGTGTTGATTAATATTCTAGCCCCCCCCCCTAGTTTGGAGTGTGTCAGCTTAGATATGGGTCACTCTCCTGAAAACTGGCCAGAAATATCACATGGAGAGTTAAAATCTAATATTTGAATTTTTAACATTTTTTGGTTGCAAATGAAAGCTGGAAATCTCCCCTTTACATTCATGTAAAATATAAATTGATGAGATAAAAAATAACGGTGTAGTCTATGATTAAGCTATGTCATATGGCAGTATCACATTTGTTGCTCAGACGTAAAACATGTTTAGGACACCACAGTCTGCTTAATAAAAATGTAAGCAGAATTAAATAATTTCATACTGAGAAGCATATTAATCAGGGCATAATGTACAGAAATATTTAGTGCTTATATTGATAAAAAAAATAAAAAAAAGTAATTCCCAGCCATGCTTTATTCACTGAATAATTAGTGTACAATATTTGTGTGACATCCAGACACCACTGGTTACAACTGTGATGGAAATTTATAAGGTTATTTCTGAAGACATCAAATAATTTATTTTTTAGATTTAAGCATGCATACATGTTAATGAATACTTCCTTTTGATTTGGGAACTGTTTTGTTTGATATATCAATGCAATACAAGATGCTAGTAAAGATCCAACCATGTCCAATATGTCATGTTACAAATGGGTGACTGTAAAATGTTTTTTTTTTGTACAAAAACACTTCATAACTAAAAAGACCAAACTTGCATGTGGTTTATTTTATTTCCCTTATTTCTTATATCAAATCTGAACATGAATATGAAAAGTATAAGGAAAAGAATAAGTAGGACATTTTTTTATTGATGTTTTAAAATCCCATCCCATGCTGACCCATATATGTGAACATTCATCAGTGTAATATTTTAATTGTACCTCATTAAAGGGGAATTTCTCCTTTGATAGTTTATTCTGAGATGATTTCGAGCATGGATGACTTTCTATCAAGGTGCACGTACATCACACTGACACCAATCAGCAGGTGTCAATGTTTTCACCGACACTATTCAACAGATGTCAGTTTACTTAGCGACATCAATCAGCAGGTGCCAATGTACTTAGTGACCTCAACCAACAGGTGTCAATGTACTTAGTGACATCAATTAGCAGGTGTCAATGTACTCAATGACATGAATCAGCAGGTGTCAATGTACTTAGTGACATCAATCAGCAGGTGTCAATGTACTTAGTGACATCAATCAGCAGGTGTCAATATACATAATGACATCAATCAGCAGGTGTCAATCCATTTAGCAGCATCAACCAGCAGGTGTCAATGTACTTAGTGACATGAATCAGCAGGTGTCAATGTACTTAGTGACATCAATCAGCAGGTGTCAATATACATAATGACATCAATCAGCAGGTGTCAATCTATTTAGCAGCATCAACCAGCATGTGTCAATGTACTTAGCGACATCAATCAACAGGTGTCAATGTATTTAGTGACATCAATCAGAAAATGTCAGTCTACTCAGTGATGTCAATCAGAAAATATTAAGCTACTAAAACCCCAGTCACACATACCCGGATCAGGGGCTGGACGAGCCCCGGACTGCCATCCGGGGTGGTCCGGGGTGATCCGTGCCTCGTCCGTGCCGACACCCCCTGATCCGGCCTGATCCGTGGCTCGTCCTGGGTCAGCCCCGGATGTTTTAAAATGTTTAAAACATCCGGGGCGGTCCAGGGGATTTTGCGATCCTGGCTCAATCCGGCCTGATCCGGGGGTGGTCCGGGGTGGTCTGGGTATTTCGGGGATGGACCGGACCTGTCCGGGGGTGTTCCAGGGTCATTTTGAGCCATGGTTTGACCCGGACCATCCCCGGACTATCCAGGAGTACCCCCAGCCTAGCCAGGGACCACTCCCGGACTGCCCCCGTAAGACCGGGGGTGATCCGGGGCAGTCCGGGGCAGTCCGGGGGTGGTCCGGGGCAGTCCGGGGCAGTCCGGGGGTGGTCCGGCCTCCTCCGGGGCCCATCCAGCCCAGTCCGGGGGCGGTCCGGGGCTCATCCGGGAAAGTGTGACTGCGAGGCAAAAATCAACGAAAACAGTGATTTTATCTGTGGCGGTCCGGGACAGTCTGGGCCGTTGGTCCGTGGGTGGTCCGGCTCAAAATCCGGGGCTCGTCCGGCTATGTGTGACTGGGGCTTTAGCAACATTAATCAGGTGTCAGTTTACTTAGTGACATCAATCAACAAGTACCAATGCATTTAGTGGCATTAATCAGATGGTGTCAGTGTTCATAGTAACATCAATGAGAAAGTACTAATCAACTGAGCAGCGTTAATCTGAGCATGTCAGTGTACTTAGTGAGATCAATCATAAGGTGTAGGTCTACTTAGCAACATCAATCAGGTGTCAACCTACTTACCAACATCAATCAGAAAGTATTGATCTACTTAGCAACATCAGTCAAATGTCAATTTGCTTAGTGTCATCAATCAGCGAGTGTTGATCCACTCACTGACATCAATCAGATGATGTCAATGTACTGAATGATATCAATCGGAAAGAGTTGATGTACTTAGTGACATCACTCAGAAAGCGCTTAATTACTTAGTGACGTCAATGAGAGCATGTCAAAGCCAGAATTGTTAATCGTAAGTAAATACCTTGGTACTGCTTGTCACTCTCCAAGCACATGTTTGGTTATCTAAACAGGAACTTATACAAAGAGCTGCTGGATAGTGTGAAAAGATAGAATTGGTAATTATATGGAGATTGTTTGTCAGAAGGTAGATTTGGTCTTTCTAGTCCATATCGAGCTGCTTTTAACTTGAATTTTAACAAGGTCTTAAAACAAACATGTGTTTGTTTCAACTTTCAGAGCTCCTTTTCTCTAGACCTTGGAATGTCCTTCATGGATGAGGTGATGAAGGCTTTTGGTGACGTCGCAGATAGGGATAAGGATAAGACCCCGACAGACGAGGAGCAGCCAATGTCGACAAAGGACTTGTCACCATTGGAACCTGATGATGACGTCGGGTATGGTCAGACAAATGGGTCAGCACCCTTCGAGAGTTATCATCTTTCGAAGGAGCACGAGTATGAGGAGCCTGAGTACGAACACGAGAATGGCTACCATCGACAGGAGGAACAACAGAACTTGGATAATACGACTCTTGAGTCTCCGCTGGGGGATTCCTCCCGGTCTTCATCCAACGCGACACTTGGTTCAGGTTCTGATGATACGCCGACTCATCAGGAGAAGAGGAAATCAAAACCGAAGTTACGAATTGTAAGTAGATTAAGTCATGGTTTTTAAATTTTTTTTAGATTAAGTCCTGGATTGGGTTTAATTAATTATGATATAAGCGGTTTGGAATAAATGGATATGCTTAATAGTTGAAGGAATAAATACTATGTATAACATATACACAAAGAGAGTAAGATATATGTATATGTTTAGAGGGGTTTTATTCCATTTGGCTACTGAACGATTTAAACATGTTCTTCGAGAGTTGCCAGCAGATGGAATGACTGAATAGGTAATGCCTAGGTCACAAATACTGCGTGCGCAGTACTGTGCTGCGGTCTGCGGTGTGCATTGCAGTTTATACAAATGTTACGGTCTGCGGTTTATATATTCACAAATCAACCGGTCACCGCAAGGCACCTTGGGGTTTGTCTTTAACTTTATGCACGTATTTACTATATAAAAACATAACTTTCTTAATATTGATCACACAGACCTGAATATTGTACTATATTGATATTCATTGATGTCAAAAAAGGTGCCGGTACCATGTCGTGGGTTCCTTGGGGCCTCTGGCGTTGCGATTTTACGATAACTCTGACTTTAAAAAAACGCAACACATTGCGGCGAGAAAAAAACTGTACGGTTACCATAAGGCGACCGTAATTCACTGTACAGTCGCGCCGATGTGGCGACTTATGTCCGCCGCAGGCATGCCGTAACGCATTTGTGACCGAGGCATGCTCGCTGGCGACATGCCGTAACACATTTGTGACCGCGCATGATCGCTGGCGACCTCCCCATACAGAAGGTTGTGGTTTTAAACCTCAGCCGAGTCAAACCAATGACGTACAAAATTGATACTTGTCGCTACCTAGCCGGTATTCAGAATTAATAGGATGGGGCAAGGACTGGTTTGCCCAGTATCAGGATAATGTGACTGAGTGGAATGTGGGGGTCATGGTACCGGCAGATTGGTGTCCCAGTGGGGCAGCACTATAAAGTCGACACGAGTGTGCACGGTCACAAGTCGGTATCCGTCCTGATATGACCTTTGATATCTCTAGGATGTAAATCCCCAACAAACAGCACTATCGATGGGCTGATTATTTTTAAAAGACTTGACTGCCGAGGAAGCTCTTGTTTTTAATAAATCAAATAATGAATTATTTTCAAATAATTTATTAAATTGTCGTCACAAATTCCGAAGATAATGAACTGCTACTATTCAGGAAAGTGAATTTAATCAAGACTTTGGATATAATTCACTAGATGATTAATTTTCAGCTATTTAATACAGTAATTTGTTTGAAAATCAAATGAGAGTGGGTTAGGGTTCAAGATGGAGGACATTTGTTTAACTTAAGCAAATTAAATAGAAAATAGCTTTGCAAAAGCACGAATTATGTTTTAAGATTAGTTTTGGCTTTGCTTGTGAATAGGCTAGACTATATATATTTTTTAATAATTAGGCCAAATACAAAAAAAGAGTTGGTGATCGTCCTTTTGAAATAAAAATCCGGGTCGGGCAGGCGGTTTTAATTTTTTAATTTTTCCTCCACTCTCGACCTGGATAAAAGATTCACCCTGTACTAGTACACGGGTGAAGGACAAAGTAGTGTAAATACGGGCGAAAATAGCTTTAGTATGAAACAGGAACTAGAAACTGTGGTTCCAGGATCAAATGGCTACATATATTGGCACAGAGTTTATGAAATGGGAGAGAATGCAAAAAGACAAGATGGCGGCCATAGAACGCCGTCGATTTCACCTTTAAATTGTATTAAATTATATGTTTTATTATATTTGTCAACTCAACGGTAGCGGGGAAATAATAAGACATATGTAAAGAATAATTGTTGCTTCTTAGATCGTGAAATTAGGCTCTCATTTCATTTCCCCGCATTATCGACCGTTTTTATATAGGGCTGGTATTCACCCGTGTACTGTGAGTACAGGGTGAATCCTTTATCTATTCTCGACCCTGCCCCCTCTCCTTCCCCGTTCCCTCCCTATCTTCCGTCAAATCCCTCTCCATTCCTTTCCCCCACTGCTGTCCACCCACCTCTGTACTCCCTTTTCTCTTTCTCACTCCACCCGCACTCTCCATTTAGATTTTTTTGGGATGGGGGGGAAATTAAATTCAGGAGCGGGTGATTTTTCAGGCACGGGCGGGGACGATGACCAATCTTTTGGGGGGTATTTGGCCTTAGGTCAAAATTTAAAAAACATTTATTGCTATTTGAAGTTAAATTATGTGACATGCGCCTAAGTTCAGTAAATATGGTGGTAAGAAACAAAAAGAAGTTATTCGGTTTTATTTCTCAGAGTGAACAAGAAGAGTTATTGGTTTATATTTCGCAAATCTAATGATATTTTGTTTAAAATTTAAGCGTTTCATTTCTCGAAAATGTATTCTTTTTTTTTCTTTTTGTAAAGCTTTTATTTCTCAAAGCGAAAGAGTTAAAAAAAAAAAAAGTTATTCGTTTTTATTTCTCAAAGCTAACATTTTCTTTTTATTAATAAAGGTCTCAAGTTATTCGCCTTTAATTTTCAAAGATTTATTGAGCAATTAGTTTTTTTACTTGAAAATTAAAAAATCCATATTCGTTAAATTGAAAGGAAGAGAATGTCTCAGATGCAGCTGCTTATAAGTCATAAGTTAGATTAAGTGATGTCTGTGTCATGTCTCCCCTGTCGTCACAGGAGGAGGATGAGGATGATGAGGTAAGACTCTCCCCTGGTGGCAGCCAGGCGTACTACACCAGTGCAGATAGTCTCCAATCACCAGCTTAGTTTCGTATTTACCTCTAACCCTGTCTCACCCCCTTTTGTTTAAAAAAATTTAAATAAAAAAGAAGAAGAAAGCCTTTTTAACAATTTAAGTTAATCAGCAATTAGCTCTATTCAATGGGTGGGAATATGATTTGCGGCTTTTTGTCTTTTTGTTGTTTTGCTTCTTTTTTTTTTTTTATTGAAAAGGCTTTAAAAAAATTATATTTCGGAATTATTTCTTTGCTAAAATGGTCAAAGCCTTTAAAAAAATTTAAGTTAACCAGCAATCAGCTCTATTCATTGGGTAATATTTTGAGTGGGAATATGATTTGATGCTTTTGTCTTTTTGTTATTTTGCTTCTTTTTTTTTTTTTTTTAATATATAGGGGAAAACAATTATATTTTTTATATATTGGGGAATTATCTCTTTGCGTCCTTTTAATACGATTGGAGACTATATCTGGTTTGAAGTCCTTTCTATTCGCACTCACCTCAACTCGAAGATAATGAACTAATTAATTAAGATAGTGAAGCTTTTCTTTCTATTAATTAAGTCTAATTCATTAACGTACACTAGAAGTTCCTCAGTAGATCTATAGTATATAACACATGCAATTTGAGATCCTATACTCAGTTTATTATCCGTCTTTAATATTCTTTTATGAAAGTAAAGTAAACATGTGTAGTTTGTAAGATCAGTAAAGCAGATTAAACCATGGATCTATAATCAAATTTGAACAATTTTTCAACTTTATTTTTGATTCAATAAGAATACCGCAATGTTGATCAAATATTTATTGAATTGAATATCGGTTTTGTTTATGTTATAACGGGGTTTCACTGTGCATGCATACACGAAGCCAATACTCAATTCAATGAACATTCAATAGACATTCAATAGATGTGCATAATAAAGGGAGAATTAAATGCTTTTAACTAGACAAGCGCCATCACTTATCGTGTGGATAAAGATAGCAACACCGCTATAAACTATGCAGTTGCCATGGTGACTTTCCTAATCTAGGCCGCAGGATGCCTTAAATTAATTGGCAATTGACTTATATCCACAAAATTCTATTAATCACCAGTAATTTGACACTGAATAAGAATTTCCTTCAAGTAGTGAAGAAACACAATTTTCAAATTTAAGATGTGAGAATATTTGTGTGGGCTAAATTGCCTTGCGGTGTTTCTATCGGAAAGCGTGTTCGCTTCGCTACCTGTTTTGCAAACTTGCCGTGTAAAGTGTCATCTTAGGACCAATCTAGTTGATGCTCTCCCAGCAAGCATCTTTATTATTGCGACTCTCCTTGTTCTTAGGTCTGTAAACCCCATATGTCCCCTCGGTGACGTCATTAGCCATTGTGGTTTTTGTTGGTGTTATGTTTGTCCATAGATCCTGAGTTCCCTGCCTACCCCGAACAAAAATTACATGCAACAGAAATGGCAACAAGATAAAACTGCTGATATTAGCCAAACCTGTCGTCGGCTGAGAATTAACAAGGGCTGTGTCCACTTTCAGAAGAAGAACAATATTTGTACATAAAACCTATATTAGAGTTGATAAGCTTTATTTCCCAAACCCACAGCTCAATATATAGAGTAAATGAGAGTCTTGGAGGTTTATGTATTGATCTGTGGGTTGGCGACATCAAACTTATCAAAGCTGAGATGGGTTTAATGTATCCACATCTTTTTCTGAAAGTGGACATGGGCCTGGTTAATTCTCAGCCGACGCTGTGTAAAATATACATGATCCAATGACACCAAGTTTTGGATTCATTCATTCAAAAGGAAAGCTGAAGTGAAAAGAATTATACAAGAACATATGAAATGTGAAAGTTGAGGCACTACTACTGTGAGATTGCATGTCTGCAGACACTGACCACACAACTCCCGTAAACACTGTCATTCATGAGATTAACCAACCTTAAACGGACCTGGTATAGGCCGCCGAGACTGGAAATGTACTCCGACAAATGCTCTCCAAGCACACCTTTTCGGTTTGTGTAACTGAATATGTGGAGGGAGAGTGCCACAATGGCTAGTGTGCAAGTGGAACCTAGAGGGGTTCCCCGGTGTTCCCCGTTCTGTGGGGAACCATATTAGGTCATGTGATGAGGGAATCCCACCCTCAACGTTATTCATATATTATAGTCCGAGTTTGTTTGTTGTCTCATCGGACTATACCCAGTGATGACTTTAAAGGCACTTGATACGGACTGGGACTATTAGTTCTGTACTCCCACAATGCACCCCCCTCCCACATTGTGTGTATGGCCAGTATCCCTTAGCTGGCACAAATCAAACGTCAAACTATGCGCTCAGTTTTGTGCCAAATTCTTGTTGAACTTCTGTATTTCTGAGAGACGGTTGATTTGAATTGTAATGCCAAGTTAACGTACCTGATATTCGTCCATCTCAACACAATTAAAACAAAGTGCCGCACACAACAACTACAAAACCCATAAATAGCAAATTTTTAGCTACATGATGATTGGTGGCTTTATCCTCCCCTCCCAATGCAATATTGGTTATACGAACTGCGAAGTCACGCAAAGATCACCACCCCAATGCAATATTGGTTATACAAACAGCAAAGTCACGCAAAGATCACCATCACAATGCAATACTGGTTATACAAACCGCAAAGTCACGTAAAGATCACCATCCCAACACAATATTGGTTATACAAACCGCAAAGTTATGCAAAAATCACCATCCCATCCCAACGCAATATTGGTTATACAAACCGCAAAGTCATGCAAAGATCACCATCCCAATGCAATATTGGTTATATGAACTGTGAAGTCACGCAAAGATGAACATTTTTCAGAGTACAGAACTGGCAGTCCTTGTTATTATCCGGCTCCTTTGAGCACCAATAACAAAATATAATTTCATGACTGTTATTTTTAATTAATTAAATATAACAACTCAACACACACTTATGACCATGAAGTTACTGAGCACACTTAAGCTATGTTGGGTTTTTTTCCCATGTATTTAACAAATATATATTGGTGTTTCTTGTGTATGTGTCAAATGTTGATCCTATCCTTGATGATGACAAATCTCCTTATATGGGCATGACTGACAGGTGATTGCACTATAGTCCAGTGTCGGGGTGAGTAAGCAGCAAACATTTGCAGTCAGGTGGTAGCGCCTTGTGATGTAACAATGGTGATGATGGAGCACATCGAATCGTTATTCTACCTCCAATACAATTTGTATAATTACCCTCTGCTAGTAATCTCCATGTTTTGCTGGTCAAATTTTATGTGCTTAAATTAAAAGATAATTCAAGTTGAGTGATTTACTAAATATCTGTTTTTAATCAAAAATAGGATGCATAGGATTTCATTAAATTAACTTAACTTAAACTTTTCTATGAGTTAATTTTTAATCTGTATAAGCTTACTTGTAGAATTTATTTAAATAGTGACAAACATTTGAAGTGTATACTTTGAAGAATGATTGAATGAAATTGTTCTAGCTAAGCGTTGCCAGGTTTACTTCATGCTGTTATATATCCAAGCGATATATGATGCAATATATTTAGAATTATTATGCTTTTAGGCTTAATATTTAAAAATTTCATTGGATGAAAGTTTTCGTGTCTGCCTTGAAACTAAACTGGTCTCTGTGACATCTCCCAATGTCTATGAAAAATTACCATAGAACCAGCTGGTCATTCATCCTTATTCGCTCCGTGTCTTTATGGACATTCAGAACATACAAATAGCTACGTTTAGAAATAGTGTGCTTCATAATGGCTATAGACTATGGTTCTACGCAATTCCAGTTCAAATAGCCAAAACCAATGGAGCTCATAATTGACAGGTCTGTCACCATAGCAACTGTCCACTGAGCATTTATAAACAGCCACCACATGACCAGAAACCAGACGGTACCACTCAGTAAATGTCCTGATTGGTGGGCACAGGAGACACCCGTAAACATCAACACTGATGGAAGTACCATGTGACCTACTGAAGTAGGACATGTGCTCCAAATATGGAGGGACGAGGGCCAGGGGCTTAATTGGCAACCAAGCAGTTTGTCCTGTCGCTATGACTCCAGCCTTTAAATGCTTGCGCCCAAATATGCTTAGACACTGAAAGCAAATAGTACCCAGAAGTACATAAGCACTAACACTTGTTAATGAATGCACTAACCCTAGTCAATAATGCTTGGTTAAATCTTTAAATGATGTTGAAATGAAAGTACACTATTATCTTTTATTCAAAGTAAAAGTGATGTATCTTACAACTATACAATGTTCGCTTTACGACCAATGAGTCTGTGCATCAGGTCAGTTCAGGTGACACCACCGAAAGTCGCCTTCGATTTAGGCCCCTTTGGGGCCGCAAGTGCCTGGGTGTGCCCACAAGCTCAACGCGCTTACAGCGCTGATGCGCCTGTAGTTGAATAGCTTAACTAGATATGTTTTCCTGATAATTTGTAGATCATATCAGAAATAGAGTGCTACCCGATTGCAGGTGGATCTGGACTGTAACCGCACCTAACCCGCGCGTGCACCCGGGCGCTCCCGGACCCTAAGGGTTAATTAAACCAATAGTTTAAAAATTAACTGAGTTTATTACAGAATTGTTTTATCTTATGCATCCACAAGCAAAGAAATATGCCTAGAACTTACTTAGAGTTAAGCAAATTAGTCTGTGACATCTGTACTTTAATGAATTTAAATACTGACATAGATGTATGGCTCAACATCAGAATTAGTAGTCAGGTTGAAAATATGCAGAATATATTTATTTATATATATTTTTTTTAATTGGGCAGCAGAACATGGATATTAGTGGGATCAAAGCATCACATACAAATATTACACCTAATCTTATGATAGTTATTGCTGTCTTTCTGTGGTTCTGTTGTGACCAACGGTTTCATTTAATTAATTAATCAATTAATTACTTAGTAGATATATTTATTTTAATTTGTTGGTTTAGATTCAAAAGAAAAAAAGAACAGCTTTGTTTCTAAACATTTAGATGAACTATATGTCTATAGTTCATTCTTAATTCTCTATTCAGCTTCATTTATTTGTAGTGAATTTATGCGAGGTGAAAAGATGAAAGGATTGATTCTTATGTTTATAGCGCACAGCCGCATGCATTGCTCTCACATGGCTGAGGCTTCTCGCAAACCCGGGGCCTGTCTTATGTAAAACTTAACTGGCAACATTTTATCAATGGAAACCTTTGTAAATGGGACTATCCTACAATATTTGCATCATGTGGCTGCAAATGGTCTGCAAGCAATTTTCTGCTGAGATGGCATGAGGGAGACCCTGGATTTGCAGTTGACCGCCGTTTTGCTGGTTCATGTAGTAGCTACGAGAAGGTCCCTCAGCAAGCGGGTAATTCTGATTCTAATGGTTGCCTTGCATCCCAAAACCCATTTCGTTGCATAGTCCAGCACACAAATACCAGTGATCTTCGCACTGCGGTAGCCATATTTGTGCCTTCCGCTTATATTCCTTTTAGGAGTTGTCTTTATGTATGGTGGGGATGCCAGTTTTGAGGCTTTTGCAAAATTCCGGAGATTGAAAAATTACTGAAATATACCCAAATCCTTGACAGTCTGGAAGGTATTGCTTCTGGCAATAAATTGTCATTGGCACCATCGCTTGTGTATTCTTATCCTGACCTTCCCAGACCGTTGGTCCGTCTAGTCAGTCGGTGTCAGCGCTTCCTGATGGCCTCGCTACTGGGGGATTGCAGCGTTAGCACCTTCAGAGTTGTGTATATCTTCTGTGGCTTGCAAATTGCTACCTTGGAATCTTCAAAGCTGGTTTCTGGGTTACTCGTAATGGTGAAGCTATCAAGTGCACCGACTGTGACAACCTCAACCACGCTGTCTATGCAGTCCACATATGTGGAGAGCAGGGTCTGTATGGGGCCTGGAAAGTCTTGAAAAGCCTTGAACTTCATTTGCCCCATTTCAAGGCCTTGAAAATCCTCAAATTTAACTTATTTTGGGTAATTAGTCTTGAAAGCCTTGAATACCATTAAACTGTCCCCACTGATCTAAATTAGTCCAAAATAGCCATTTGCAATTGTTGTTTAACAAAAAATCCAAATGAAAATGAGATTTTGAATTCCTATCAAAAACAGCCTTGAAATAGCCTTGAATTCCATATCTTCACTTTTGTACGGACCCTGGGTCACTGTACAGTGCAGGCTGTGTTGATTCACCCTCTGGAGGGTTGTCTCTCAGACCCAACTGGCATCCTCACTGTGGATGTAGTTCAGTAACATACAGGCTTGTGTATATACAGGAAAACATCCCTAGAGCAAATATCAGAAGAGATGGTAGCTATGGTTACATAGTTGTCGCTTAATGGGCATTAGGGAGAGAACAAAAATCATAGTGACTTTGTGCACACAAAAACCGAGGCTAGTAACAGTTGGCTGACATTTTGTTTGATTGTGTTTGTCGATACCGGTGTCCTATTCTATTTTCTTGGGTGTAAAAAAAGAACCAGGCATTTGAGCCAAGCAGACTGTTGTGCTGTGAATTAAACCTGCTGTGCTCAAAATTTGGCCTAAGTTATGAATACTGCTGAAAATATACCGCTACTCCCTACTTTTGGTTAAAAGCTGATGATTTGTTATTGAAATGCTAAAAATTGAACTTTGTGGCAAAGTCAGATCGTACGTTCTGAGAACGCAGCTTCTACTGGATACAGTTGGTGCGATATCACTTAGGCGTTGTGCAATGTGAACTCGCAACAATTATTATGCGGTAAAGCCTGTATGCATCATTCCCAGAGGAATTTAACTGTTATGAGCTGGAGTGTCCGTTAGGTGTTAGAGTGCAGTGTGCTGCTAAGCTGTCAATTTGATCTGCTGCGACATTTTGTAAGCCATCATAATGAATCTCGAACTATTGTACAACACAATTTTAACTCCTAAGATGATAGATAACTTATAAAGCTATTATTGAAATGAAAAAAGACAACTATAGCGAAAACTTGAAGAAATTAGCGAAGAGTATCCCTTGATGGTGTTATAGCGGATGAACACAGGGAAGCTCTGCTATTGCAAGCTCACCTTATTTAGCAATTGATTATTTAAATAGAGTAAAATCTGTATGGATCATTTTCTCAGTAATAATCATGTGTCTAACATATTATCTAACAATAACCAGTTACTGCATTTATATCAATTGACAAAAGTAGCTCTATTTACATATAAGCCTTGTAAAGTCGTAATGTTCCAACAGAAATCACTGATCACAGCCACTAGACAGCAATGCCTATCGTAACATTTTCTCTAACTGCTTTGTTTTATATTCACCAATTAAAAAGCAGGCCATGTCGCCAAAGTAATAAATTGACACACTAAACACCGAACATTAAACCACTGGTAACAGTTCAAATATAATATATGCACAAGAAAGGAGGTTGACACGTATACAAAATTGGGTCATTTCATGTAGTGCCTTACTGCTCTTAAATACGAAAGGTATTGGTTGAGAATGCAAAGATTGGCACTGGATGCGGTGGCCGCATTAGTAGTATACAGGCCTCCCATGTGGAACGTTGGGGGTTCAATTCCTGATCGAGTCAAACCAATGTCTTAACAAATTTATACTTGTTGCTTCCTAGCCAGGCACTTGGCATTAATAATAGGATAATGCAAGGACTGGTTGGCTCGGTGTCAGGATAATGTGACTGGGTGGGATATCGGGTCATGGTACTGGCAGTCTGGTTTCCCAGTGGGGCAGCACTATAAAGTCACCATGAGTGCACACTGTAACAAGTCGGTACCTGTCCTGATATGACCTTTGATATTGGTAGGACGTAAAATAACCAAAGATGTTGGATGAGTATACAAGGATCGGTTTGGACCTGGATATGGTAGTGGTTTAAACTTCTGTCGTGTGTGGCATCACTGAACATTACATCACAGTTAATAGAATTCTTTAATTAAAGTGTGAAATCATATAAAGTTTCTGATGATCAGGATTTATCACCAATGTTGCTTTATTCCAAATTTAAATCACATTAGTTCAGTTGAGTAATTAGAAGCAATATTGGGAATATTTCTGTTTTAATATTTTCCTGTTGATCAGCCAGGGAAGAATAGTGGTGTATGGAGACAGTTATCTTGTGATAAAGACCAGACACGGTGGCAAAATCAGTCAGCGCTGGCTGACTTCCCGTGTGGAAGGTCGTGCGTCTGAATCCCAACCGAGTCAAACTAATGACTTACAAAATTTATACTGATTACTATCTAGCCTAGCAATTTGCATTAATAGGATAGGGCAAGGACTGGTTTACTCAGTATCAGGATAATGTGACTGAGTGGGATATCAGATCATTGTGCTGTCAGCCCAGGTCTCCCAGTGGGGCAGCACTATAAAGTCACCATGAGTGCGCATTGTCACAACTCGGTACCCATCCTGATGTGACTTAATAGAGATTGCTAGGACCTAAAACCTCAACAATCAAACAATCTTTTGATAGGTTCATATTTCTGAAAGTGCTACATTTATAATCATTTCCTATAAGCGTTCGGACTACGAGGATAATTATGCAGAAAATTACTTCGACCACTACTGACACCAGCAAGTAAGTTTGTCACGAAACAGTAGGAAGGTAGAACTGCAGCCAGCCATTGCTTCGTTGTAACTTTCCTTTAGTTTGTTTCTTCAATGTTTTTCCTCAGTTATTATTGTTATTTTTTCATCTAACAGCAGGTAGGTGAGATGGGAGGCTTGACTACTTGAAATGTGTACATAATTGATAAGATATTCGAGACAAAAAGGCTTAGTTAGCTCTCATGAAGAGCCGCACCCAGCCGCTCATGGATTCTTCGGTCGGATGAACGCTGCGCTAGACAGGCAGAGTAGCTGACATCTAGTTCTATATAATCTGCTAACCCTGTCCTCAATTGCTTCATTTTGTTTTACAAGTCTCAAGCAGTAAGTACGGTTAGCATCTTTGGTTTTGCAGTTGCGAAGAAGGATCCTGTTTCAATAATTGCAACAGTTGATCAATTTGTTTTCTTTGCTTGGGTGAAATCTCGTTGATCCCAACAAACCAAACTCCTGTTGCCTTCCGCTGCTGAGGATCTTGAGCAAGTAGATTCATGAGCATCTCGATGAATCATCGGCTAAGTTAGTCTTTGTCCTTAGTGCCTTTCCCTGAAGCAAACTTGCACCAGATGCAGCATCTGACCCTAGCAGAAATCTTGTCTGATGCTATGTTTGTGCAGCTGTTACCCTCATGACCTAAATATACTAATATACATTTGACCTATACATGACCTTGACCTCCAAATTCCAATGTCCTTCAACCTTTGTATGGCCATTTCACCAGGAGCTGTTTAATGTGCTGCATCTTATGTAAGGATGGGGCAGAATGGAGATAGGTGGTTGGGGGAATGGCTCTACCAGAAGCAGCGTCTAATGCATGGCACATTTTGACTGAATCTAGGTTACGCTGGATTTTCATGACCTCTACTGCTGCTTAACACTATTATTCCTATTGAGGTTATCGTATCAGGAACCATCCAATCTGACCACCTAAAAATAAATGCTTAATGATATTGCCTCTGTTTTTATTATTAAATTTAAAGATATAGTAATGACTTTCTATCAATTAAATGTAACTTACAATAGCTTCTGAAATTCAATATTTGAAAATAACCAAATTAAAAATGGATATTGAAAACCCTAAAACAACCTTAGTGAGTGAATGGGGTTTTGAACCCGAACAAGATCTGAGATCATTCCAGGACATGTGCTGACCTGTGACAGTGCGCAAGTGATTTTATTAGTGATGTTGCAGTTAGGTACCATGCAGCCTGCACCATCATGTGATATCCTACTCAGTTATATTATCTTACCTCTGAGCCAACCACGTCTTTTCCTATCCTACTAATGTCCTGACCTAGATTTTAACCAAATATTTAGTTTGAAATAGTCAGGGATTGAACCTGCAATTTCATGTATGGAAAGTGGACACGGTACTGCTAGGCCATCCCTGCCATCTTTCTCTCGTGATGTATGTTGTTCAATATCGCGCACTAGAAGAAAGTTGAATTGTATGGATCCACGTAAACATATTGCTGTGATTGTAGATCCCTTTCTGGGAAGGCAATATAAATGAACCAAAGAATACATAGTAATTGCAAGGCAGTGTTGATATTTTGGTGATTATACAATTTGCACAGAAACAAGATGTGCTTTCCTGTAGTTAGTGCATTAGGCTGCTTTTGTTTGGCATTTTAAAAATAGGTCAAAAGACCTTAAATAACCTGAATCCGGTAAATACCCTGCTTATCAATTGCAGAGAAGATGCATAAATGGCTGGTACATGAACAAATGAAAGCATTATGCGGACTGTCGCTGCCTGACAGAAGAGCACAATGGGGCTAGAAAATATAGGCGTGTAACTAAAGAAGTAGCTTTGCACGCTTGTAATGAGTATTGACCTGGGCAGATTATCCAGTACAGTATTTGTAGATCCTAGGAAAGCATTTGACACAATTGAACATGAGATATTACGTAGGAAGTGTTCAAAGGCATTTGCGATGGAGTGCGGTCAGAAGGTGGTGAGGAAGATGCATTGCGTAGCTTTAACGACATCGTTGTTGACATGTGATTATACATATTGGCCACCATATCTGGTTATGCAAAGACAAGAGTCCATGCATACAAGCATACAGAATACAAGCCATACACAAATCCACCTATTAGTACAACAATAATACAAATCACATTCTCGATAAGTCTTCCATGTGTGTTTTGTCCGCTTGTGTGTGTTTCGTTCGTATTGTGATTACTGCTTTTCATGCAAGCAAATCAGTCTGAGTTTGTACATGTTGCAGTTGCAGACATCTTGATTTGATATAGCTTAATTGATTACATAGTTTTCAGCACCAAATATCTTTTGTTTCCTGCTCCACTTTCATAGACACTTTAGATATCGTATGTAGTGGTTAAGTAGGCATGAAGCTCACCAACGCATGAACAGTGTTCGTATATACTTTGTCAGCGTAAACTTTCACTACCCGTCTGTGATCACAAATTCACTAAATGCTCTTATTTGCACTCGGTGTTATTTCCTGAAGATACCGTAATCTATCAGTTAGAAATATGTCATCCTTGAAACATTGTTTTTTCTTGGGCAATCATGGTAATTTAGCACAATTGTATAGGTTAACAAATCTAGTCCTGTGTCCTATAATGTTGGAAAGTATTTATCGAACAATGCTGGAGCATGCTGTCCTCCTCTCTTCATTGAGCAGATGCGTCAATGATAACCTTGAATGTGCACCTTGTGTAAAGTCCAGTCTTAGTTAAGAAGAAATCTAAAATATGGCAAAGTCCATATTTGCATAAAACATAGAATTTGTGATTGTTGAGAATAACACTATCTTTCACCTCAGGAGTGATGCCAGTAACTGTTTGCGTCATTGCTAATGTCTAGTAACGATGGTGATTGTGCCACCAAAGCCTTCGTCCCATAAAAACAGAAGAGATCAGGTCATTAAGGTTAGCTATCCTAATGTTTCCGTATCTAATTTTTCAGTCCATTCCTCCATGGGACCCGAAGAAGCCCGAAGGCTTACGGCCTTTGTCTGCCAAGGAGGAACGAACAATAGACGAAGCAATTGCAGTGGCAACTGAATTTGTAAACCTCAGTACCTCAGGTCAGAACACTCCCAAAACCCCCAAAACCCCCAAAACCCCCAAAGACAAGCAAGCACCCAATGCCTCAGAGAATTTCTTGCGAAATACGGGTAAGAAAGCTGAAGGGACTGCATCTGAGAAACCCGAAGTGCTAGCTGGACTTAAGTCGGTGTTTGGTTTGAACAAGAAGCGCAGTCCACATCACGAAGGCCGTGTCTTTTCGGAAGAATTTTCTAAATCTAACAGCGCCAGCCATGAGGATCTCTCCCCAGAGGCGCAGGAGGTTTATAACGTTCTTGTAGGACAGGGACTTCAGCGAGAACAGGCAGAAGATGGCGCTGGGGGAGTTGAGCACCGGCGCAATGTCCGTGACAAACGCATCCGGCGGTCGCTGGAGCACCAGCGACACAGCGGTGAACACACTCAGATAGATATTGGTGCTGCAAAGGAACGTAACCAAAATATGCGAGCACCTCAGGGAATCCCGGGCCGTGGGGCAGCCTTGAGAGACAGCTCCGATGGTGAGCTGGACATTAACCCACTGCGGAGACTTCGAGAAAGTAACACATTTGCCCCAAGGAAAGCGCGAGTCCCCGATAGCTCTGATGCCAAACTCTTGAATGGTCACAATCACTTGCCTCCACGTAGCACCAGTCTTGATCATTTACGGCGGCAGAACATTCCTATGTCATCTCAGTCGCAGTTCTCGTCCCATGTGAGGGATACTGACTCGGACACTTCACGTGCCTATAAAACCTCACACAGTGCGGATGAGCTGGCATCTGTGGCGTCACACGAGGAGGATGACAGCATTGCACAGAATCCGCCACTTCCACCCAGAAAGCCGATGCGTGTTTGTACTTTGAACAGCAAACCTAGAGAGCGGAAGTATCCTTTGGACATGAATGGCAGTGGTGACAGTGTAGAGGACCTTGCGGGTTCGGACCATAGCTCTGAACCTGATTCGAACATGCGCCCTGCCACTTTAGATCTACGAGACCCTTCTCACAATTCTCAAAAGGTAAATGGCAGCAGACGACTTTCTGGCTCAGAAGTACCTGCACAGGAACAACTGCCAGCAGTGACGAGGAAGTCATATGCCCATCTCCCTCCTTTTGCCGTTAAGAATGTGACCTGCTCCGCGACTGAGATGGGCATTGGCAATTCTGCTGATGCATTCTGGTCGAAGACGGTGGACTTTGAGGCGTTAAGTGAGGTTGACAGCATCAATGCTCCGCCCCAGGAGGCTGGCCTCATCCCTATTCGCTATAAGTCACCTGACAACGTAAGTTACGAGGACCTCATGGAGTTCGCCCTGGACGGGTACGTATATATAAAGCACCTTTAGCTTTGCTTCCTGTGGTCGGTGTCTAATGAGTTACTGATGGCATTTACTCGCTTTTAATACTACAACAAATGCTTCTATTTTGTAGAACTCTAATTTAGCGCTTAATTATAAATATAGGCTGAGTTCAAAATTCTTTCACCCAATTGTTATAAATTAATGAAGAAAGTAGTGATTGTTAGGAAGATCAGAACCTTAAAAGCCTTTCTTGACACAATACTCTTGAATTCAAAACTCCATATAATTGTTCAAAATGCCATTCGTGGGTCTTTAGAAAACAGACAACTTGAGCAAGCTCAGAAATGTTTAAATGTTTACCATTAGCTAAAAAATGTGGTTTAACTGGCATTTTAAATAATCAATTGAGGATTTATAATGAAGACCATTGTTTGCTGATCACGTAGAGTAACTTCACAAACCTCCCAGCGTACGTAAATCATTATCGCTATTAATGTTCCATTTTGAGATATTGTGATGATTATTTGGTAGATGATTTGGTGGCTTCTTGCACTGATTTTGGTTGAGGAGTGATTTGGTTTCGATTGTGGTCCATTTTAATTTGAGGTAAAGGCAGCAGTTGAACAAGCTTTATTCTTGATTATTTTATTCTCTTTGAAGCACAAACCCAGCGGTAATCTCATGTCTTCATGTAGGTAGGCCTGCAGCTTTAGAGCAAAGCGCGTTGTCCTGTTGCTATTGCTGCAGTCCTAGCTGGTACATCATATTGACACTATATCGAAAGCGAAGACATTAGATTGATTACAGTTAAGTAAACAAGATTTTGGTATAAATGTGTGAATTTTCACCTCAGCACAAAATCATACAAGCATACTTTTCATACATTTTGTGGGATAAATTAAATAACATATTTAAGCTCACAGGGGAAACAAAAAATTTGACTTTGACTATTTAAAATTAGTACCATCGTAACATGGAAACGAAATATGTGATGCCCAGTTTCAGAGAACGACTGATATATTTGACATTCATAGATTATTATAGATTTTCATCTCCATACTTCAACAACAACATTTTTTTTAATTGTAACAAATTTAAAAGAAAAAAAAAGATGCTAAACTGCTGCTTTCCCATAGTTCTTCTGGACAGGAAGTGACGTCAGGACTAGGCGACGTGGACGACTCCTGGTGGTAGGAATGTGAACTAGTGCACTGTGTAGTGGAGTAGGGCTGTGGGGGGACTGAGGTGGAAGTGTGGTCAAGCAGCAATCACAATTTAAGCAGTTCAATCTAGAGACTCAACCAGTGTAAAGCAGACAGAGCTGCCACAATTTGGTGGTTGTGGGGGTTGTTGTTGTTAAATTACAACAACAAAATTAAAGGATGAATCTCCATATTAAATTTTAGCCGGTAAGATTGATATATATATAGTTGTTTTTTTATTACCGCTTATTATATTAAAGTTGCGAAATCTGATGGTTTTGAGTTTTTGATTTGATTTTGTTTAATTTAATTCGTCATTATTATCTACTTTTTAGAAATTGGTCTTTTAACTAATTTTAAAAAATGGTCAAATTTTTAAATATTGGTCTTTATTATCTAATTTAATCTGTGGTAACCAGTGATAGAAATAGCAATAAGCAACATTTTTCACTTGACAAGTTTGATATGATTCTCACTTGTCCGTGTGAACTTTCACTTGTCCACATTACTTACCTTTAATATCTCCGTTAGCCTTTCGGTACATTTAAAGATGACAACGGAAAGCAAACAAAATCATGAAACACATATTTATCAGCCCACAATTTTCACTTGTCCAACGGAAAAGCTCAAGCCATATTCTGCTTGTCCGTGGCCTACTCTCTCATGGCTCAGACAAGCGAAGAAGCTCTTATTTTGAATGCTGGGTAACGCAACTTTTATTGGAAGGGTTAACTTTAGGGGTAATTGAAGTAAATACATGTCAAATTAATTTTGGTGTGCACATCGAAATGCTGGACATGGGCTTCCGCAGTGACAGCGTCTGTTAAAGTGACTCAGTATTCCTACTGTGCAGCAATTAGAGTTTAATAAATGCAGCATTATCTAAGTTGGATATGTATGTAGGATCTAGATAAGCGTTTTGGTTTTGAAAATTTGATGCTTTCGTCAGATTATGCAGCTTTAATGGAGTTTGACTGAATTAAACTATTGGCTAAATGAGACCGTCTTTATATTCCAAATTCACTCTTTTCCAGTTAATTTATTTTTCACCGGATACAAATTGTAGTTGTTGTTTGACGACACTTCGCTGGGGGATAATGACCTGGATCTGTGATCTATAAAGGAAACGGGGGGGGGGGAAAACAATAAGAAGAGAATGCTGTTACATATTGTTGATGTAGGTCAATAATTCCCAAACCTGACTCACCGATATGATCCCTGCAACCCCGAACCCCTATCGTAGATGCTGTAAGGTGTCGCCTTAAGCCGGCTTTCCTTCATGGTGCAAAACCAGCCAACCTCTTTGTAAGAACTGGGTGCAATGAGCCGGGCATGAACTATAACCAGTGTTGTGGTCTGCGCTGACCTCTTGGGCAAGGAGCCGCATGGACAGGGTGATGACATCAGGGAGCCTAGGTTATGTAATGGTTAGCATGCTAGCCCGGGATGCAAGAGGTGTGGATTCGAATAATCCTGCTCTAGGTGCAATATTTCCTATTTCCATCACCCCCCCGTCAATGACACTGGTGCTATGACCAGGATTCGAACTCATACCTCTTACATTTTGGGCTAGTGTGCTAACCATTACGCCACCTAGGCTCCCTGATACAATCACTATCTACGCCTACCTGTCTATGTGGCTCGTTGCCTGAGAGGTCAGTGCAGACTACTACACCGGCTTGTGTCAGGGAGTCGGCTAAACAACCATGATCCAGACTTCATTCTCAAGTGTGAACTGCGAAGTGTGGAGAGACTTATGCGCTAACTTTATGCGAAGCCATTAGTACAGCTACAGTCACCAAGGGGCACCAAGTTAACAGCGCTGGGAAGCAATATGTGTTCCAGATGCTTGCCCCATTCTTATTATGAAGTATTTTTGAAATTATGGTATTGGCTTAAAACTGTAACCATTTTTGATTAGTAGAAACTGAAATTTGAATGCCATGAGCAAAGTAGCAAAACATATTGGGTCAGGGTCAGTTTGATATTGATTTTATCAAAATGTCAGTGACTGTAATAGCTATCAATATCAGTGATAGAAATAACCTACTTTTTTCACTAGTCCACCGGACAAGTCTGGTGTGAATTTTACTTGTCCGCCTGAATTTTCACTTTCCCGCAGTACTTACCTGAAACTGCTGTATTTAAAGATGATAATGGAAAGCAAACAAAATCGTTAAATACATGTTTTTCAGCCCACAATTTTCACTTGTCCAATGGAAAAGCTCAAGCCATATTCTGTTTCTGTGCCTACTCTCACTTGGCTCGAACAAGCTATTTTGAACGCTGGCTATGTAGAGTGTAGTAGCAGTGTCATCTAGGCGTTTAATGAATAATGTTACTGCTCATTTCTGATGCCTACCGCCAACAAACTTTTAATGTAAATAACACGCAAGACTTCTTTACCAACATAAAGCATAAAAAACTTGTCGAGTTCCTAAAATCAACTAGACTATCAGCGCCTCCTGTAATTTTAGCTGTTTTGTGAGTTAAACTTTAGCCACTTTAAAATGGCACCAGATATCATTTTCACTGTCGTTTAACAGATCTGACCATTTCAGATTTTCCTGTCAATTTCAATATAAAAACATAATAAATGTGGTTAACATATTTTTCATAAAACAAATGTGACAGAATAAATGCCACTAACATTTTGCTGTGAATTTTCTGCCAACATGGAGTTTAAGCTGTCACCAGTCAATCAATCTGTAATCATGATGAGTAAGAATGGTTGTTGCCTTGTCGGGTTTGGCTGTACTAACATGGTAGAAAGCTCGCTTGTGCGAATCATGCCAGTTCTTCGCTCTATACCCAAGTCTGGACTTGGGCACAGTGTTTCCACCTTGCAAATCTATACGCGAAAGTCTTTCTTAGCTTGGCACTGATACTTCGGCTGGAAGCCTTTTTCAGAAACCTCATCAATTGTTGTGCGCACTTTTATGACTACATTATATAGGCCACCATAGAGATATGATCACCGTAGTGAAATTTAAAGTACGCCTCTCACCAGTGAGTGGTGTACAAAATGTTTGTTTGAGAATGTTACCAGCACCTTTCACTACAGTTTGGCATCGTCTGTGCATCTTGCCTGTGAGTCTAACCGATCTCCTTTGCAGCGGCCTGGATATGCGACTCTATTTGTGTCTTTCGATAGTAGCAATTAAAGTAAGGCATCTGTGGTCTTCTGTTAATCCCAATTCGTGATATTTGCTCGCAGCGACCTAGGCATGTTCACCGCTGGCGAAGCTAGATTGAATCTAAACTACAGTAAAACCTCTCTAAATTGACCGACCATGGAACCAACTTTTAGTGGTCCATTTAGGGAGGTGGTCGGTTTAAGGAGTTTTTGTTATCTTTACAATGGTATTGTATGGGCGATCATTTGTGACCCAAATAAAGCGATCGATATAGGGGAGTGGTTGATCTGTAGGGGAGTGGTTGATCTGTGTACGCTTTCCGTTGTCCCAGGTTTTACTGGAGTTTGTTTGTTGTGATTTTATATCCTAGCAACATCTAGGGTCATATTAGAGTGAGTACCAACTTGTGACACTGCTAATGATTATTAAAAACTGGATGTTATGGCTGAATTGGTATGATGGCTAGTTTTTCGTGCAGAAGGTCTGGGGTTGAGCCCGGCCAAGTCAAATCAATGACTTACAAAATTGATACTTGTCGCTACCTAGTCTACTGCTCAGCATTAATAGGATAGGGCAATGACTGGATTGCTCAGTGTCAGGATAATGACTGAGTGAGATATCGGGTCACCGTGCAGGCAGCCTGGTCTCCTAGTGGGGCAGCACTATAAAGTTGTGCACTGTCATAAGTCGGTACCCATCCATATATGACTTTAAATGTTGCTAGGATGTAAAAATGCAAACAAACAAATGATTACTAAAAGTCCGATCACTGACATTCGGAGTGCCACTTCGCGTCTTACCCCATTGAGCTGCGCTGAATATAGGGAACAGAAAGTCACAGATGCTTTGTCTAAACTTGACCTTTTCAGGGGCAGTCCTTGTACATAAAAATGCTACATTGGTTGCTACGAGGTTGAAATCACCATCAGCTTCTAAAGTAAAATTGGAAGTCAAAGTGGAAGTAAAATTGGAAGTAAAATTGTTCTGGCAATTTTGTCAGAGCTCAGATTTGTGAGAAAATTTGGGATTAATGTTTTTATTGAAAAAGCCTTTAATTAAAAAAAGAAAAAAACACACCTCAAAACACCAGATGGAGCGCCATTGTGATGTAGCAGGATGCCCACTGAAGCGGAACGGAGCCTGTTCAGCCTGAATGCTGCCAGTGTCGCTGACCGGCATTGTTCAACAACTTGTTTGATTGCTTGACGCATGCCACAGAACTTACCGCTGACATTTTCTCATGTTTTCTATATATTTTTTTCTTCTGCACCATTCTCACGGCAATTTCAGGAGGACCAAGAGAAAGTAATGTATCTGACCGCCTTGCCACCCCCTCCCACCTCCCCCCCCCCCCCTCTGCACCACCACAATCTACCTCTCTTACCTGTCTTACTTTTGTTGCTGTATTTTTGTAACCCAAAAAGATTGTGTGTGTAAATAATGTAACTGTGTGTAATCTACCTCTGCTGCTAATGAGTAGAAAAGCAATTACAGTAATACCTCTCTAAATCGACCGCCCATGGGACCGACTTTAAATGGTCCATTTAGGGAGGTGGTCAGTTTAGGGAGTTTTTTTTAATCGTTACAATGGTATTGTATGAGCGATCGTTTGGGGCCCAAATAAAGCGATCGATATAGGAGAGCGGTCAATCTGTGGAGGTGGTCGGTTAGGGAGGTTTTACTGTATTTGAACATGAGCCTAATCTGAAAGCATTAAACACAGGTAGTCTTTTAGGTACTTTTTTATTTCATAATTTGCCTGCTCCAATTGATACTGTCAATACCTAAATATAGCTCTTCATATTTCTGTTGATATTGTACACTTCTGTGCCAATGTAACTTTGTAACCATACAGTAGTAAACCGTCCTAATATGACCTTTGATGTTGCGCGGATGTAAAGCCTCAACAAAGCAATCATTCAAGTAGTAAGATTTTAATGTTGCATAGTCCGATGGTTTTTAGTTTCAGTTAGGTAAATATATTATCTTTGATCATTATGATCTGCTTTACCTTAGTTATTTTCATTTTGAAGGGTTCACTTGGAGATATTTTGTGGTGAAAATATATGAAAATTTAGGTGTGCACGTCAAAATGCTGGCCATCATAGGCTTCAGCAGTGATAGACTCTATTAAACTGACTTTCTTTTCTTGCGTTAAATGTATTTATGCTGCCCATAACGGTTAAGTCTAATGACTTGTTTTCGCCACTAGACAGAAATAGTCCCATGGTTCCCCTTGTTTTATTACTTTCAGTTGCGTAGCTATTTACTGCGTGCATTCTTTCTCTTTTTGTAAGCGTTCTCCTACATTTACAGACTTTGTATTCCTCCTTTGCGGCAATACCAGTCTCTATGTAAGGTTTTGTAGGATCAAATATAGGAAAGTGTTTTGGTTTAGACAATTGTGTGGTTTTATTTTCAAAGGGGGGTCTGTTTCTGCAAACGAACGGAACATTGTGACTAGAAACGGACTGGAACCCACACTTCTGTCATTCCAGGGCTAGCGCCCTAACCATTAGACAAGCTAGGCTCCCTGATGCAATCAAACTGTCCACACCTACTTTGGTATGTGGCATTTGATGTGCGGAGGTCAGTAGACCTCGCTACCCCCACCCTGTAATTTGAAGTTTCATACTTACAATTACAAATATCCAGGTAGCGTACTTACTGTACATACACTGTGTATCGCATAGCTTTATAGCATCCTGGTTACAGCACCAATGTCATGGAGGGTGTTTTTTTGCAACTGACGTGAACAGCATTTAAAAAAAAAAAATGTGTATGGGGTGTTTATGCTGTCCATAGCTTGTTTTCAATGCTGGGCAGTTATCGGTCTGTGTTTCTTAAGATCATGGTTTGTCGTTAGTGATCTATGTTGATAGTTTTTTTGGATTTTCTTGGTAAGAGTCTTCCTCTTTTTATTTTTCCTACACTTAATTCTAGACTAGCCTACTCTATTTACATATTATAGGCTTGTACGTAATAGGTAGTTGGTTTATGTTTAGATTTGATGTTATCTGGCTGTTTTCTGTCAGGGGGTTAACTCTCATGGGTTGTCGAGCTGGTGGGCCGTGACATATCACATGCCCCCTTGTGGAACAGCCTAGAGTGGCACTCGAACCTACACTTCTGCCATTCGGAAAAAGGGCTGGCATCCTAGCCATTAGACTATCTAGGCTCCCTGATGCAATGAACCTACCCACACCTACCTGGTTACAGTAAAGCCCCTCTAAATCGACCGACTATGGCACCGACTTTAAATGGTTCATTTAGGGAGGTGGTCGATTTAGGGTGTTTTCTTTTTATAGTTACAATGGTATTGTATGGGTGATCATTTGGGACCCAAATAAAGCAATCGATATAGGCGCGTAGTCGATCTGTGGAGGTGTTCGGTTAGAGAGGTTTTTCTGTATGTGGGATTTCACCGGGGGAGAGAATGCCCCTCATCAGACTGTGCAGCTTTAGTCGTCAGTTTTGAAGATACTGCTTATTAAACTCTAAATGGAGTTTTGTTGTCTCATACTAAGCATTACATAATGTACAGTTTTAAGTAACTTTCCAGATAAAACTGATTATTAAGCCTTTATTGTGTATTCAGGGGCGTAGCCAGAAATTAAAATAATTGTGGGCGCAAAATTTGTCACATGTGCTTACAGGAAATTCAAAAATTGTAAACACAAAATGTAAAAAGTGCATGTTATAAAAGATTTAGTATGGAAAAAATGTGACGCTGAGAGAAAATGTTTGCGAGTGCTTACACTTAGTGACTTACAGTGCGACAATGTAGCTAGGCCCCTTGAATTTGTTTGATTCGCTCTGGCAGTTTTTTTACGCCTTCCGTTGTTTCCGCCTGTGAATACTCCATCACCTTCTGGTAGTGGAGGTTTTCCAGGTTTCTTCGCCCTAGTTGAATCCTGCTGCATTGGCTATTTGTTAATTATTTCTAATTCGGGAATAATTCACCGCCTTATATCTTCCATGTGAGCCTAATTGTCCTGTGCATGCATATACATACAAGCAGGTTTTAAATATTTTATTTTTGTGTTCGACATTTGGAGATGTCACTCATCTTCCTCATTCCACTGCTCCTTTTTTTTGTTGTTGTTGTTGTTGTATTTTAGTTGTTTAAGCAGCGGAAATTTCAATCGCGGATGAATGGTCTTCCTCATTCCACTGCTCCTTGCCCTGTCCTAATAATGCCGAGCGCTAGGCTCGGTGTATCAATTTAAATTTAAGTTATTGGTTTGACTCAGTTGGGGTTCAACATGGGAAGTCGGCACTCAACTCATTTGGCCATCCCATCTGGTTCTGCTATGAACAAAAGTTTCCTCATTGAAGTCTTCATTTAATATTGTAATGATAATATTGTCCAAAGTACTGAACTTATTTAAGTTTATACTAAAGTTGGCCTTTGAAATGACAAACCCAAAAGTCTGAAAATATAATTCATAAGACCATACTGGTAAAATACTAGATTCATTTATTTTAGCTTTCCAGTTTAATGGTTATTATTTCCAATGTCAGTTGTAATTTAATATCCTGTAATTCAGACATTGTGAGACCCCCCCCCCCACCCCCTTCCCCCGCCCTGCCCCACCTCCAATACCCAGTCACCCTTAGCTCTTCGTCCATGTGGTTAGGCTTGCGTATGTTCTGTTGGTGCCAATGTTGTTCCAATGTTGTACCAATGTGTACACATATGAGGCGTGGCAGATATAGAATTAACAAGTCACATGATCACACGCTGGCAGTAATCACCACAGAGTGAGTTGCGTTAAATACTTCTGCGCCATTGTGTCGTAGATGCACTCGCATAGCTGCAGATGTTGTTTGGTTATTCGATTAGTAACTGTGTTGGTGTTGGTTGTTGTTGTGTTGTTGTGTTGTGTTGTGTTGTTGTTTGTGTTGTTTGGGGGTGTGTGGTTGTGTTGGGTTGGGTGGGTGGGGGTGTTTGTTGGGGTGGTGGTGTTGGTTGTGGGGGGGTGGGGTTGGTGTTGGTTTTAACCGTGTAATTTTCTCATCTTCTAGGTCTGGAGAGCAGAATGTTTGCGATGAGATTAGGCTCATGCGGAAAGCTCTTTCGAGAGACGTAAGTATAGATATTTATTGATTTTTATTGATGATGATATTTGTAGTGCACAACTTAAGGCCCGACGTTAAATTACATTTCCCTGAACAAGGTTCTTTTCATATTATTAGTTAGTGGTGATTGCTTAACGCTTTGTCAACAGCAAATCCCATAATCACAGTGAGAAGAGTTCAAATCGTATTCTGTTTTATTACTATCGGGCCATCGATTCTACACAGAATATAAAAGCACACAATCAACTATGTTTCGAGAGACACTTTTGAAGCAATCTATAAGTTATAGACAAGTGTTGATGTTGAGATGAACATATTCATTTAATAGTTTTTGTTAATTATTTTGGGTTTTGTTCCCTTTTTTTCCTGTAGGCATGTGTGTCAGGTTTTTGTTAATTTGGGCAATACTGTTTAGAACAAATTTTTCTTTCATTATATTCTTAGATACAATTTTTGCTTGATTCCTTTTTTTGTATTGATATAATCTTCTAGGTTGTATGCTTTAGGTGAAGTGGTTTTTGATTTGCATCTCGATATGTTAGCCACTCCTGATTCTTTGGGTAGACAATCATGGAGGGTTTCGGTAATCAGGAGTAGGTTTTGACAATCAGGACTGGGTTTTAACAATCATAACTGGGTTTCGACAAGCGGGACCGATTTTCGACAGTCAGAACTGGGTCTCGACAATCAGAACTAGGTTTAGTTGTGGGTGATGGATGATGCGCTAGGTCATCTATGTCCACATTGCGAAAGGTGCAATTGATTGAAACTGATACTTTGATGGTCGGTCTTTATTGTGAATCTTGCTTTTCTAAGCTCCATATAAGACATTAATGCTACAATCACACCCTGCAAAACAGAAATTGTGCATACTTCATGAGTACTCACTGATAGTTCAGTAAAGCATTCCATCAGGGCTTGCGTTAAGTTCCAATATGAACAAACCATTTTACGTGAAATTCACCGACTCCACAAAGCATTGGGCTAGGGAACCCCTGTTTATTGCGAATACCTCAACTAACCGAACAGCTTCTTCAACCACCCACATCCAAGCGGTGAAGCGAACAATTGTTCTCACAATTAAAAAGCTCTGCCCTCTCCTTAGCCTCCACCGCCACTCGAGCACCGCAAGTCTTTATTATTTTGGTTCCGGAAGGCAGCATCATCGAAGTGAAGGGGTATACAGCTTGTCATGGTTGTCATGGTAATGCAGAATGCGCATTGCGATCACCCTCCCTCTATTGGTTCCTTTGCGCATGTCCTTCGTAGATGTCTTCGCAGGCAAAGCTCCCTCCATCCCTTTTGGGTTACACTTGTGCCACTAAAAAGTCATTCTTTTAAATTGTGAACATTGTCAATTGTTGCCAAGATGCAAAAATGATCAATTTTTGCTGAAATTCCAATAGCTTCCATTCTATTTTCCCTTAACATGAACAATATTGTCATTACAAAAAGAAAGTAAATTCCAACCAAACTTTACTCCGGTATCAAAGACGTTGACAAGATCTTCGACTTCCCATCCCCCTTTCCTTTGTGTACCGCTTAGTAGGAAGTGATACTTTCAATAGGCAAAATTTGTTGAATGATAGTTGCGTACGCTATGCTGCAAGTGACCTTGGAATGCAGTCTTATTGCAGCCTCCTTCTGCAACCTTGTTCTGCTGGTTGCATCTGGCTGCAACTTTATGTGGATGATGTAAGAGTCCGCATTGTGGCTATTGACATGAGTGTCATAGCTTTTGCGACACCTTTGGCTTCTGTGGTTGTACATATCGCATGGGGGGAAAATGTGCGTGCTTTTCGACAGTTTGCCCAGGGTTCGCATTGCTGTTAATTTACTGGTACCTTATCAGGCAGTTTGGTTTATTTACAGGGATGCCAGTTGTCAGGATTCTAAATTATATAAAACTATAAAAATGTCTTTAGTCCAAAATTTCGCTTTTTAATACAAAGAAGATAATTCTCTGGGAATGTTGTCATTTATTAAGAAAATACATTATCTTGACATCTCGGGCTTCACTCACTCATTGAGGTTACCGTACCTTCTTTGTTGATGGGTCATCATAGACAGTCATTTTAAGTGTCTCATTACTACTAGGGGACTCACCGGATGCGGTGGCCCAATCGGTAGAGCCAAGGCTTCCCACGCGGAAGGTCGGGAGTTCGATTCCTGGTCGAGTCAAACCAATGACTTATAAAATTTATGCTTATCACTTCCTAGCTTGGTGCTAGGCATTAGTAGTTCAGTGTTGGGATAATGTGACTGAGTGGGAAATCGGGTCCTGGTCATGGTGGACTAGTCTCCCTGTGGGGCAGCACTATATAGTCACCATGAGTGTGCACTGTCACAAGTCAGTACCTGTCCTGATATGACCTTAGATGTTGCTAGGATGTAAATCCCCAACCAACAAACAACCGAAAGCTGCAAAGGCCTTGTTTTCAATCATGCGTAAAACCCCAACCAACAAACATGTTGCTAGGATGTAAAACCCCAACCAACAAACAACCGAAAGCTGCGAAGGCCTTTTTTTCAATCAAGCGTGAATAGACCCTGCCTGTTAAGCTAGTGACATCTGTCAGAAAAACCTGGTACATTCCCGACTGCCTATGACTTGACATGCTATATCTCTGCAAAGAATACTTGGAGAAATAATAAAATGCTTGATTATATTCAGATCGCGACAGGATTCAAGCTCTTATCCTTGGAATATATCTTTAAAAAGACAACTAGATTGTATTTTTCTTCTGGAATTTCACCGCTGCTCTCTTCATGTATTACACCCCTTCAATTAAGCTAGTGACATCTGTCGAAAAACTCTGGAACTACTCCAGTCGGGTAGTTTCCAGCTTAACTGGCAGGGTGGGGTATATTGGATGCGATGTATGATGATTAAGGAAAGTAGTTTCTGCAACAATCTGCTGCAAGTGGTTGCTGTGTCTCCTACCCCTCTCCTTCTCCTTCTCACCCTTCCCCTTCCCCCTCCCCTTCCTCTCTCCCTCTCGTTCTTCCCCTCTTCTGAATTCAGCTTGTGTGTTTGTTACATTGGGTGTTCATTCCTCCCTATGTTCTCACAAACTCACTCAAAACCAAACACAAATAAGAATTAAATGGACCACTCTGCCACGCACCGCTGACTCGGTGATGGGCTTCATAAGAACGCGTCTTTGTACAGCTACCGAAACCATGGTAACAGTGTATTCAGCTGGCCTGGTATTAGTTGGATGGAATGTAGACTTTGTATGCATGCTCGATTGGAATAAACCAGCTAGGTCATGGAACATGGAACTAGTGTGGCTCCAGCATCGATAAGCACCAATTTGTGCGTAACCTGTGCTCCCTATATCATATCCTGATTTGTCCAAAAATGCTTCTCCTTCTACAGTACAGACTTATATATCCTTATTCATAGTGGGTTTTCTTCATGAAATATAAAATTAGCCCTTGGGATGAATATATATATAATAAACTATTTTATTTTAAATAGATTTGTTGTTTAATGCTATTAATGACAATAATGGTTTTGTGAGGTTTGTTTTAATAACCCATTTTTCAAAATAGATTATCAAATTAGGAAATTCAGGGATTTTGAACTGTTGTGTGGTGTTTGCTCCTTCGCTGTCATGACGACATTGTTTTTCACTGCAGGTGACTGTGGAGGACTGTATGATGTCGCTTCACGAGACGCAGTGGAATGTCCATGCTGCTATTAAGTATCTCAAACTGAAGCAGCTAATGTCAACCAAGCTTGGCGACATGGACAACTGCAAGTCCGCATTGATCCGCTTCTCTTGGTGTGTTCCTGAGGCTGCTGATTGGATGCTGTCCAATCCGCCTGACCAAAATAGTCCCGACATTGTCGAACTCTGAGCAGCGTCGTCGTAACATCCCGTTGTCCCCATGACAAGGAAGACGGACAAGCCACTTGTGATGGAACAAGTTGCTCTTCATGTAAATGGGCTAGCCTCTCTTGTAGATGGACAAGCCCATCCTTTTGTAGACAGACAAACTCATCTCCTTGTAGTCAGACACATCCGTCTCTTTGTAAATGGACCTGGACAAGTCTGTCTCCTTGTTGATGGACAAGCTCATCTTCTTGTAGATGGACACGCTCATCTTCTTGTAGACGGACACGCCTGTATCCTTATAGACAGACAAGCTTGTCTCTATATAGACACACATGCCCGTCTCCTTGTAGATGCAAAAGTCCATCTTCTTGTAGACACACAAGTCCATCTCCTTGTAGACACACAAGTCCACTTCCTTGTAGACACATGGCCATCTTGTAGACACACAAGTCCATCTTGGAGATACACAAGTCCATCTCCTTGTAGACACAAGGCCATTTCCTTGTAGACACATAAGTCCATCTGCTTGTAGACACACAAGGCCATCTGCTTGTAGACACACAAGTCCATCTCCTTCTAGACACATAAGTCCATCTCCTTCTAGACAGACAAGCTCTCTCTTCTTGCAGATGGGACAAGCCTGTCTTGTAGAAGGCAAATCCCTCTTCTTGAAGAAAACAAGCACAAGCCTCTTCTACAGGTACAAACATATATTCTCGTATTCTTGAAGAGGAAGAAAGCTCTCTTATTGACAAGGTACAAAGGAAAGCCACTT
Source organism: Branchipolynoe longqiensis (assembly GCA_030323885.1). NCBI lineage: Eukaryota > Metazoa > Annelida > Polychaeta > Phyllodocida > Polynoidae > Branchipolynoe > Branchipolynoe longqiensis. The sequence goes on from CM059200.1 coordinate 64,559,287, forward strand.
TCTTGTATATGTACAGATCGCTCTTCCTGATGCAATACGAAGAAAAAGCCACTTTCTTGGAGAGGTACAAGCCACTCTTGTTGTGACAAACCCTGTTATTAAAAGGAACAATCCTCTAGATAGCATTTAATTTATTCCATCTTGCAGTCCCCATTTCATAAGAATTTGGACATAGTGCTGTGAGAATGCTGCGCGTTGATGATGTGAATGAAGCCCCTTTCGCATCGACTTCTGTGTGATTTTGAATCCAGATTCTTGGCGTTTCACGTTGTGCTTTTTCCTTGAGCCTGCAATGATCATCGCTTATTTGCACCTTTCTGTGTGAGAGTCGATTGGTTGAGCTGTACCTGCCGCCTGCTGGCCATGCCTGCTATATCCGAGCGTGCTTGTAGCCTAGACGCTACCACACAATGTGGGTGAACAGATGGTCCACCTCACCAACATGCACTTCCGGTTATATATATTTTATATCTATGTAGCTATATATATACACACACACAGTGTCATTGTCAATATCAGCTAAACAACAGTTCGCCAAACCAGCTGTGGGGAGCCTGCCACTGCACCGTTTACTTGCATCTGTCCCGTTGACTCGCAATTATGTCATCGACTTGTAATGGCACCCTCGACTTGCAATGGCGCCATCGACTTGTACCTGCGTCTTTGAATCTTGATATTGCTGGTCTGCCATGCCACCCCGAGCTTGTCACATGGCTTCCTTTTCACCCATTATCGTCCGCAATATTACTTTGTGCATTTCTAACTATCACCTATGACGTCATGTGATTTCTTTATAAAAAATTAAAGTACATTAATCTAAAGTCGTCTTCAAAATTGCTTATGTGGCTCTTGTTTGTCTTGATTGACTTCATAGTACGTGGAGTGGGTGCTGCCCTCTATCATACAGCAGCAGAACTAGCTACCCTCTTGGTGGCGCCACCTTGTGAGCTGGTTCAGTTGGGAATTGGGCGGAGGAACGCGCTGTCACGTGACATAGCTGGTGTCAGGAGAAGGCATTTGATGCTGATATTCTCCACATGAGTCTGTCATGATATCATATTTATCAAGCCATTTAGCAATAAAACGCTCACTCTTTGAAAATATTCCATCAAACTGATTCCACTTCGTGGATAGAAAAAGAAGCAATAGATATTTAAGGTGGGGTTATTTTTCCACTCAGGATTTGTGATAAAGTGATGTTGATATGTTTTAGTTCCGGTTTAAATGTGTTCGTTTTTAAATACTCACGTAAGCTCAGCGGTGATGTTGAAGGTTAGTTATAAGGCGGGTGCTAGCAGTGACGTGGGTGTTGCAGTGGGTTAGTGGCATTGTGGGTGTTAAGAGGTGCGTCTGTAAAAGACGCAACATCACCGACATCACCAAGGTAATGCGAAAACCGGGTAATTCACCGGAGCACTAGTATGGACAGTATAAATGTTGTCAGGATGTCTGCCGCGGTATCGGATAATAAAGCGGGGATGCCAGTTTTCAGACTGCGTAAAAATTGTAGGGAAACAATTAAAAGAAAAATTGAATGGGAAAAACAAAAGTGTGGAAAGCCGTAACATTGTGTACAAATTTAGGTTTTCTTCAATTCTTTTTTATCCCATCGCCCTCCTGCCTTGCTGGCATCCTACGTGCCCCTTACGTGCCCTGACCGTGGGTCAGTACCAGTACCTCCCGGTCTCTTCACTACCAGGGGATTGCCGCGTTTCTCCTGGGGGGTTGCAGTGTTAGTTTTTAGTGGGTTACTCGTAACGATGACGCTATGGCGAACACTCACTGCAACAACCTCAACCACCCTGTCTATGCAGTCCACATAGTCGGGCAGTTCAGGTATAATATGCCTATTCACATGTCCATAAAAGTTAGGCTTTTAAACCCCGATTGCATCCCTCGAAGCGTATCATTATAAGTGGCTGAAAACAATTCAGTTTAAAATGTGATTTTTGTTAATATATAATTTACATGTCAAATGTGCGAAGCGACACATGTGCTGCTTCCAAAATAAGTGACTCTTTGATAAGAGCGATATGAGAATAACGAATTGGACTGGTGTTCGCAATACGCGCATTTATGGGTTTTTTTTATACGAGGAAATTAGTGCTTGCATTAGATCACTCCTGAGAGTGCAAAAGACATCAGTATTGTGTAGTAGCCAATGGCAAAGGCGGAAGCGGGTGTTGGCACATTGCTGATGTGACTAATTCTGTAGGCGTAAGTCCCTGTGACATCCTGTACTACATTCCTACTATATTGGGTATGTTCTGGCAAATTGACCTGGTTTTGGTTTCAGGATATTGAATTGTAAATAACTGCATCCTGATGGATGGAGACATGATGTAGCCGTTTTGTTTCGCCAACAGTGACATGGAACAAATAATAAAAGTGCTTTGTGAGTTATTATAGAATGCAGCCATGTTCAGCAGTATGTATCACGTCACTAGTCACGCTAGTCACATGACTGACTTAGTGGACATGTGACATGTAGCGGATCTCCAGATGAGCTAAGCATGACTAATGGTGCTGTCACATTACAACGTATCTCGCCGGTGCGCCGCCAACGCGCAAAATCACTTTTATTCGTCGAGAGACGTCAAACTTTTTGGCATCAGCGCAACATATTGGTAGCGTGCGGCCGAGGTGGTAAAAGTTTGGTGCGCCATCCTGATATGACCTTAGATGTTGGTAGGATGTAAAACAAAAAGCAACCGTTTGGCGCAATGTGTGGGAATGAGCCTCGTGCTTCTAACGTGTCTCGACGTCCTCCTAACGTCCCCATAACGTTAGCACCCACACGTTGGCACATGTCGAAAGTTTTGTGCAAGCACAAAACTTTCGACGCGCCACGATGCATGCCGCCGATCCTCGGCGACCGTCGCCGTCCATCAACGTGTACCAAGGCGCGCCTAACACGTGCGTAATGCTTCCTGACGTGTCCCGACGTTCCGCCCAAAAATCACACATGTCGACGCGCGTTGGCGAGAAACATAATGTGACAGCCCCATAAACTGGCCGCATGCGGTGTTGCCAACTGGGAGGTACTGAGAATCCTTGAGGTTTTGCGTTATGGGCGTAGTATCTGAGTGGCGGCAGCCACGAGCTAGGGGAGTCTGGGGAATGCCCACCACCCAGAAAAATACTTTGAAATGGCTTTAAAATGTGCTATCTGAGGGCATTTCCAATGGGTTATATGCTGATATTTTAGGATAGGTATAATATGGTATTTACTTGTGTTTAATCAGAGGTACAGACATTCGTACAAATGTACATAAATTCTTACAAAAGTACATCAATTTGTGGGATTTTGTACAAAAGTACATAAATTTGTGGGATTTGGGGGATCGATCCGCTACTCGTGAGGTGACTGATCAGAACCTTTAATTTCCGTGACTCGCACAGGAATTTTGCTAGAGTTGGCAACACTGCGCATGTCAAAGGTCATCGTTCTTGTATCTGATTGGCTGATTTTGTGAGGGTTACACTTAAATTACAATAACATGTCAGCGTTTCAGTAAAAAAAAAAAACTTCATTGGTTAGTTATTAATTACAACAATTGTCTTGGAATGTATTCCAATGTTTAAAAACTAAGCCAGTGCACCATAATATATGGTAAGATGTTGCCAGGACGTGAAACTCCAATAACCAGCCATAATATAATATATATGGCTTTTTGTGTCTTTGACAATATATTATTGGGAGTATTGAATGAAATTGTGTTTGCGATATTATAAATCATCTGTTTGAAAAAGGTCAGAGGGCCTGGCTGCTAGATCGTGTTACAATTATACATAGTGCGAAACTGTAATGATAGCTTCATTTTGACATTTTATTTTTGCTAATAAATTGGGGGGAAATGATACTTCTTGTTTTAGATATATATATATATATATATATAGATATATATATATATAGATATATATATATATATACTGTATTCTCACGGGTTAACTAGGCAAATCACTGAAGTGGGGGGTGCGTTAACCCACACATGGGCCTTTAAGGGGTGGGCTTTTACAAAATATTGGCCAACTTGGGGGTGGGCGCTAAACCACCCATGGGCGTTAATCCGTGAGAATACAGTACTACCCATATACTGTTAAATATTCACGTTTTTAAAATGCTGTACAATATGCCAGCGTTGTTTTCTAATGCAACCTTTGCGGCAGCCATTCAGATAACTGAAAGATGACCTTGAACCAACTGCTCACAGTAAACTTGTGGTGGTTAGTATAGTAAAACATGAACATATTTATGTATCGACAAAGTTATGCTGAAGACTAGTGGATATCCGTTATCCGCCGCCATTTTAAACATGTTGGACGTGTACTGGTATGGTTAGTTCCGTACTCCGACGAACGCTCTCCCGCATTGTGCGTATAGCTGGTGTTGTTTAGGTGGTACAATGCAAAATATTAAATATAAATCGTGTTCAGGTCTGTACCGAATTGTTTTTGCATATATCTGAGAGATATTGCAGTTATTTGTGTTTGCATAACACAATAATAGTGTGATGCATCTAGATTGATTTATTGATTGCTGATGGTTTAAAGTCATGTTGGCAGTAAACATCATATTCACGGTGAAAAGCTAGTGGTATTTATTGTCAGATTTGTTAATCATAATTACATTGAAATTTACACAAAAATCTTAAATAGTCCGATTTGTGTTAAATGACAGCAAAACTCTTAGAAGACAATTATTACTAAACTCACAGTGAAACAAAAGAAACTATCGTGATACAGTTTTACCTCCAAACCCTCTCCCAACACATGCCTAGTTTTATCAATAGATTTGCTTAGCGCACTGAATGGCGTGGCCGAATGGGTACAGGTCAGGCTTCCCGTGCGGAAGGTCGGGAGTTTGATTCCCGGTCGAGTCAAACCAATGACGTACAAAATTAATACTTGTCACTACCTAGCCCAGCACTCGACATTGGTAGGGTAGGGCAAGGACTGGTTAGCTGATCATCAGGATAATGTGACTGAGTGGGAAATTGGGTCATGGTGCCAGTGGCATGGTCTACCAATGGGGCAACACTATAAAATCACCATGTGTGTGCACTGATACCTGTCGTGATATGACCTTAGATGTTGCCAGGATGTAAAACCTGCTTAGCGCAACTGGAGAGCATTTGTCAGAATACAAAGATATCTGGCCATCTTGGTTCGTGCCCAGCACATCTTGAAGGTTTTGCTATGATTGTACAGCGTTCGAAATAAAAGAGCTTGTCTCCACTTGTCCGGGACAAGTAAAAATTCAGACGGACACGTGAAAATCTCACCAGAACAAGTGAACAATTTTGATTATTTCTATCACTGTTGTAACTTGTGCACAGAAACATGTCTACATGTTGAGAGCATGCTGCGCATTCTCGTGACATTGCAGAAACGATGCAGTTAGATTTTCTCGTGAAATGAGAATGACAGAATGCATGAGGACCGTTGCCTGGCAACCTACTGGTCCTTCTACATCCGGGTAGCAAGCAGGACATATAGCCGCTGTACATAGATGCGTATTTGTGTGTCACTGTAGACGCTGATATTAATACAAAACAAAAAGTATTTATTTTCTTGCGGAGTCCCATTACAATGATGCCATGTAGGCCTACTCCACAATATTGTACAATACTCCCCAGTATGGACAGGTAGCTTAGACTATACAGGCATGTGATTGGGTGCAGGAAAAAAAGTCAAATTTCTTTTAGGTTATTGTGGGGACACAGCATCCGACTGAGTCGCGAGAGGGATGCAAATAGTGTATTTAGGTGTTTCGGCAGCCAGGAAAAAAAACAGAATTTAAAAAACCCTGGAATTCCAGGGTTTGGCGGCCAGAAAAAAAACGGAATTCCCGTTAAAACCGGAGCAATCACATGCCTGACTACCTGTGGTCACAAGTTGTTTGACCCCATCCCATCTCATACCTTTCCCTGCCCTCCCATGTTCGCTATTCCCTCTTCTACCCTTTCTTTCCTGGCCCCAGTGCTCCACTTCCCTTCCTTTCCATCCATTCACCTCCCCTCCTCCTCTTCTCCCACCTCCTGCCCTCTCTCCCTCCCCCTCCCCCGCCCTCCGCTCCCCCCACGCCCTCACCTCCCTTCCCTTCCCCACCCATACTCTCACTTTCCCCGTCCCATCCTCCGTTCAACCGCCCCCCACCCCCTTTTGTATAAATGCCAATAATACATGTGTAGTTTCAGATCCTTCTTTCCCCCCGTGGGGCCTGTAATACAAAAATATAATACACGTGAAATGTCATGGCATTATCGGTCAATTTATACTGTTTCTGGTGATGTGTTATATGTCGTTAAAAAACAGATTTCTGACACTATTAAGTTGTAGTGTTGAAGGGACAATGCACCACGACTCTCCCTTATAGTTACACACAGCTGTTTGGTGAAGTTGTCTCTCCCTTCACCATTGAAGAGTTCCACTTTGGTGATTTGGTTTTGTAGCTATGTGATGATTTGATGAAAACATCGCAATACTCATTTGATCAAATGGAAGATGGGGGTTTGTGATGGGTTTTTCTCTCTCTCCTTTTTACGTTGACATGCAATGTCATTGAAAGGGGAATGACATTTGACCCGAGTGTGTGATATATTTTACCAAAATGTTACCGTTCAAATACTTCCAGTTCACTTTGTTCCAGGATTAAAATATAATTAAATGTGTAATATTTCTATAAAACCTCACAATTAAGCAAAGATGTTGGTGCTTCCCACCCCCTCCTTTCTCTATTTTCATGAAACCTTAGTAATTCTTTTCTCTTAAAGTTTCTGCTGTTGCAAATTTTCCGATAAGAAGAGATATGCTTTGTTGAGTGGTCCTGCGTATATATTCTATATCTACCACATATGTACAGTGCTCGCTTTTTTGTAGAATATGTGGATTTAATGTGTGCAGTTCCAACTTTGGATGGTCTATTCTATTTTGTGTCTAAGCGTACAGTGTGTGTAATGTGCAAGTCTGACAGTGTTGTGTCTGTGTATAAATGTATACTCATCAAAAGCCAAGTCATGGTAAAAGGTCAAGGTCAAAAGCCAAGCCACAGGTCATGGGCAAAAGTCAGGCCTCTGTGAAAGGCCAATGGCAACACAAAAAAAGCCATGTCACTGTACCAAGTCAAGGGCAGAAAAGGCCAGGCCACTGTAAAAGGCCATGGGCAAAAAACAGCAAAGCTACTATAAAAGGTCAAGGCCATGTAAAATATATAGTATATGCTGTGCAGCCCTAGAAGGGGTAAGGTGGCACTTCATATAAATCTCAAGTCACAATTTACATATCCATCTGTAATTGATAGTATTAATTAACTAGCTGAATTGTACATGTGCAGCCTTAGACTTCGATAAAAGATTCACCCCATACTTGCAGTACAGGGGTGAATACCAACCCTATATATACAAGCTGGCGAAGAATTTCGACATGGTGGGGAAATGAACCGATAAATTCTTAATTTAAGAAGCAACATTTATTCTTTATATAGTCTTCATATAATGTTTTTGGTAAAGATGTTTTCTATATGTGTACCAAACGATTTGTTTCCAGATGGTGTAATTTGAGAGATATTTGACTTTTTCTGTATGAACATTGCTCACAATCATTGACAATGCCTTGAGTTTGATGGTATGCGCAGTGCAAAACGTTAGTTTTATTCCAAATTAATAGAATTCAAGAACCCTAACCGTATAAATTTAATATAGTCTTTATGGTAAAGATGTTTTCTATATGTGTACCAAGCGATTTGTTTCTAGATGGTGTAATTTGGGAGATATTTGACTTCTTCTGTATGAAGATTTGCTCACGGCCGTGAACAATGCATTTGAATGGAAGTGTCCCTGGCAAACTGGTGTCCCTCGGAATCCGCATCACCGGAACCAGAGATTCCACTTCCTGTTCCACACTAAAGCAGGTTTCGCCAGTATTTAGACTACGTTGTCATTCACCCATATTGCAAGTAAAGGGTGGGTCTTTTATCTAACTTAGACTGTGCAGGTAAATAAACACTTGACAGAAAGCGGGTTGGTAACTGAATACTACGGTCACATTTTGTCATATCGGTCCTTATTTGTGGCTAGGACGGTCATGGTGACCAAAGCAATGCCGCAATGCGTCATCTTGAATGTGTTTTTTGTTGGCTCTTTGTTAGATAAAAGATTCACCCGTTGTAGTACACGGGTGAAGACCAGCCTTATGTAAATACGGGGGAAAATAGCATTAATATGAAAGTGAGGCTACAGTATGAAAGTGAGGCTCCATATGTGGCTCCAGTATCAAATGAATACTTGTATAGGCGCAGAGTTGGTGAACTGGGCGAGAATGCAAAAAGACAAGATGGCGGCCGCAGAACGCCGTCGATTTCACTTTTAAATCTTATTAAACTAGATATATTATATTTTTAAACTCAAAAGTAGCGGGTAAATAATAAGATATAGGTAAAGAATAAATGTTGCTTGTTAGATTGTTAAATTAGGCTCTCAATTCTTCGACCCGTTTTTTCGCCAGCTTTTACATAGGGCTGGTATGCACCCCTCCTGTGGCTACTGCAGCAGTACGGGGTGAATCTTGTATCTAGCTCTTTGTTTGTTTGTTGATATTTTTGTTATTCATTTCTCATCGCTTTGAACAGTAAGATTACATTTCCAAAAACACCTGAAGTGAGGCGATTCATCAAATGGCAATGAATGAAATGGATTGTCGGTGGTGATTTAGCTGGACTTATGTGGTCCGTATCTATTTGATATGAGTGTTTTAGTTTTAGGAACATTTGCTGGCAGATTGCGACGTTTCCTGGTGGATGTGTCTCAGTGTTTATTCGGCCCTGAATTGTTTCCAGACTCAAATGTCTGGATGGACATTATTTCGTGGCGACTCCCGTGTTTTGTATTATAGAGGGAGTGCATGTGATGTCATCACTTAGCAGTTAGCCATCTTGGAGTACACTTAATACCACCTATGGTGCCCCCTGTCATATACCAAGAACACTACAGCCACCATTGGGCCTACCTATAGTTAGGGCTGCCCAAGTGTGTGGCGCCACCTAGTGGGTACTGCCTGAACCTATCTAATTCTTCAACAAAGCATTCAAAGTGTCAACATACTGCGCTTTCGCAACGATGTGAGGCTACATGATTTTAAAAATGCTTCCCCTCCATCAAAAAACCCTTTTCCCCCAACTTTTGAGGCCAAACTGCTCAAAACAGTGACAAATAAACCAACAAATCGGTAAATAAACACAATGTAAGCACTTCCAAGCCTTGCATATGTAATCCAATATGGCCACCGGAAGTTGCCTCGTGACGTCATTACACCCCCTCTATTAAAATACAAATTTCTAATTGAATGTTTTTGGGGGTTATTTTTGTTGAAGCGGCGAAACCATGAATCATAATGCCATGGTTTAGAAAGAGAAAGTATCCGATTACGATCTGTAACTTCTTTGGGGTCTTTTTAAAAAAAGGCATATTAAAGCAATGGGAACTATTTGTTGAATGCAACTCAGAATTACTGTATATTTGTTCTCCCCACGTAGTTACATGATTGTTCTGTACAAATTATGCTTTTTGCTGCGTACTATGATAATTAATAAACACGTCATAGCTTTACATGATGTTCGGCTTTTTCATGATTGTTTTGCTGTTATAAATATGGCCACAAGTGTAAACCACTTAAGCTAAGATTCCATATTCGCGGTATGACCGTATACGGCATAAATACCCATGCCGACCTCCAATAGAGGGAGTACACGTTACGTCATCACTCAGCGGGTAGCCATCTTGGATTACACTAAGAACACTACAGCCACCACTGGGCCGCCGAAGTATGTGGCGCCACCTAGTGGGTACTGCTCGAACCTTTCTAATTCTTTGAAATAACATTCAAAGTGTCAACATTCTGTGCTTTTGCAACAATGTGAGGCTACATGATTAAAAAACCCTTTTCAACCAAATTTTAAGACCAAACTGCTAAAAAAATATCTGCAAAATAAAAACTGGGAACCCCAACTGAACTGCTCCACAAGGGGGCAGGTGATATGTCACGGCTCACCAACTGGACAGCCCAGGGCGGGATAACCGGAAATAAAAAAGCCAGATAACATATCCAACAACAATATAAATCAAATCAAATTCAAACAAACATAACTCAACCACCTATTACGTACAGGCCTATGGACATGTAAAATAAAATAGGCTAGTATAGAATTAAGTAGAAAAAAGCGGAAAACTCTTCCCAAGAAAACCCCAAAACACTAACATAGAACCCTAAGAAAACAACTAACATAGTAATAAGAATAGAACAAAAACTCAATGCCAAGAGGGCCCAAAAAAACCTAACATAGGCTACTAAAAGTACCAACAGATCTATCTGCTACTGAAATGCAGACAATCAAATAACTTATCAGCAGCTACTGCTTCGTAAGACAACACCAACACTACAGCTGATCAGCATTGAAAACAAGCCTGGTTACCCGGGCTTCCATGCTATGGACAGTATAAATACAGCCTCAATTTAAAAAAAAAACAGTGACAAATAAACCAACAAATTGGTAAATAAACACAATGTAAGCACTTCCAAGCCTTTCATATGTAATCCAATATGGCCACCGGAAGTTGTCTCGTGACGTCATTACATCCCCTCTATAGTCGATGCCTTCTTTTTGTGTGTTGGGGGTGGGGGGGGGGGGGGTTGCTGAACAAACCAACAAAAATATATATACCCATCCCATTTTTGGAGTTTTTTGCTCCAAAATGTGAAGAAAGTCAAAGTTACTATTGTTTTCTATAGCAAACGCAGCAGCAGCATGGGTCGATCCATTTGCCGCGTTCGGACATATGGAAGCGCCCCTGTTCATTTATATGCTTTTCCATTTTTTGCCGCATTCGTATACCGCGTATATGGAATCTTAGCTTTATAGTTATACTGGTTTTATATAGGATCAATCTTCGGCCGAGTTAAAATATTTGATTATGGGCGTATGTCTCAGTTAGCTTGGTTCTCCGCCACGAATAAGCAGTCCTCAGGCTTGGCATAAACCCTTGCTTGCTTTGGGGGGGGGGGGGGTGTTCGTAACCTTACGACGGTTACCGGCTGCAGAACTGCAGCAATATAGAAAGGCCCCGATAAATCGGTCCAATCTTTGGTTGAAGATAATCTTCAGTAGGGACGGTTGTAGAAGCTGGGGATGTCGTTACAACATTCAAAACGGCGAAGAGTTGGGGTTACCCCGAATCTCTCCAGTCCGGCGGTAGCAGAGTACTCGTATCCAGTCGACAGCAGCAAGGGTTTAGGAGGAAGGGATGGGTAAAGATGGGTCCAGCGGTTCCAGCAACAAGAACAAAGCAAGAGAACCGAAAAGGTAAAGGGTCCGACCCAAGCAAACAACTCCCTTGATCAGGGATTGAAGTAAGCCTGGGAGAGAAAAAAAAGGGTAGAGTATAGGAAAGAGAAATCAGAGTTGAGTCAAAGGCGAGCCAAATACACGGACACAGTAAGAGTAGAAAGTTAAATGCTGGTGGGCTCCCCCTCCTGCAACTCTTTTCAGACATAATCAACGAAGAGCATGGACAGCGGAGAGGAGATAGAGAGGTGTAGACGAAGTGCGGCCGGTTAGCAAGTGCGTCTCCAAACCCTTACCACATGGGACCATATATGGAAGATCTGCAGGGCGGGACCAGTGCATAGGCCATCAATTTATTAATTCTGTGGCATATACCAATACCAGCATTATTTTTGGATTGATATTTAGGCCTACATTCCCAAAATATATATAATTAAAATAAAACTCTCAAAGTGAGATGCCGGTAGATAACTGGCTTGACTGTGCCGCCACAGAGTAGAGCACGCGCAGATGAAAACCTACACTGGTCCCGATGATGTAAAGCTAAGATTCCATATATGCGGTATGCGAATGCGAATATGAATGCGGCAAATAATCGAAAAGCATGTAAAGGCATAGTAGTGCTTCCATATGTCAGAATGTGAATGCGAATGCGGCAAATGAGTCGACCCATGGACCGATCGGTACAAATGCAAATGCAAATACTGCTGCATTTGCCATAGAAAACAATAGTAACTTTGACCTTCCTTCACAAATTTGGAGCAAAAAACCCCCAAAATGTCATGGGTACCTTTTTTGGTTTGTTGGTTTGTTTGTTTAACGACCCCTAAGCACAAAAAGTAAACATCAGCTATTGGGGGTTGGCATATATCTATGCCGCATATACCACATTTGCATGCCGCATATATGGAATCTTAGCTTAAAGCTAACATTCCAAAGTGCCTTCTTTAAGCATAGCATGCACAGAGAAAATAATATATTATGCAATATATATTACTTGGGTACCCCAGTAACCCACCTCTTGGCTGGGGTTTGCTCGGAACAATGTCACATTTGTGCAGGTACCCATAGGATAAGAGCTACCAGTACAAGTCCTAATGTTGTTTTAATGCTTCTTTTTTGTAATAACCCAGATTGTCAGCTTCTACAATCATAACATACTTTAAATCCTATTTTGCTGTACTTATATCGGTTATTGAAAAAAAAAAGAGTTCTAGATTAAGCCACCATTTTTTTCACCCCGAACGTATTCGTTTATTCAACCTGAGTCTGTAGGATGTGCGCATGTGCAAAAAAAGTGGCTCGGGTGACCCGAGTTGATTAATCGATTACGCCCAGTGTCATCTTGTATTCCAAATCTTATATAGTTTTTAAACAATGGAATAGACACTCTGACATGTTAAGATCTTATTTTCTAAATGACGTTGGAACTAGAATCACACTGAAAATGGCGTTGGCAGCAAAGCAAAGGCGTACGGCCATTGAGTTTGCCAGCACGCACAGCGTAAAACTTCAATCTTATTCAAAATTAATCAAAATGCACAACAATTTGGAACAAACATGGATGGATGCAATATAATAATATAATGAATGTGTTTAAGGCACAACTCTCCATAATTAAGCATGTTGAGCTAAGAAACATACAATTTCAGTCACTTTACATGCTGATGTTTACATTACCATTGTTGATTAGACATAAGTTTTCTGTAATTCTTGTTCTAAATATTAAAATGTCAAATGTGTCAACAAAAACTTGTTTCAAAGAAATATATAACCAAAGTCTGATTAACCCTACCCATTTCCTAGCCCAACAAATGTTATTAACCATCGGATATAAATTTAAAAAACATGAATACAATTAGTAAAACTGACTCTGGCTATGGCTCTAATACTAGTCTGAGTGCCCAGATTTGTCTCAATCTAAATGCAGATGGTATAAGATGAGCTGATTATATTGATGCAAATGCAATGCTGGATAAAAGATAAATATCTTAATTTATTATATATATATTTTTTAGTTGGTATTCTATGTTTCAAACAAGAGCTAAGATGAGCTGAAACTAGCACATTTCATAACTGCACCCAGTGTATTAGCATGTGCCATGTGCTTCTTGTGTGTTTGTTTTTCTTTTACGCATCACACAATGCCTCGTGCGGCTGGAATGGTGATGTAGTCTATAGTTAATAACATGTTTGTTGTTGTTTTACATCCTAGCAACATCTAAGGTCATATCAGGACAGGTACCGACTTGTGATAGTACACACTCATGGCGATTTTATAGTGCTGCCCCACTGGGAAATCAGGCTGCAAGCACCATGACCCAATATCCCACTCAGTCACGTTATCCTGACACTGAGCTAACCGGTCCTTGCCCTATCCTAATAATGCCGAGCACCAGGCTAGGAAGCGACAAGTATCAATTTTTAAATCATTGGTTTGACTCGACCAGGGTTCGAACCCACGACCACCGCACGCGGTAAATGACATATGTAGAACTAGAAAATGAGTAGGGTTAATCAGATATTGGTTATATATTTCTCTGAAACAAGTGTATGTTGACACATTTGGCATTTTAATATTTAGAACAAGAATTAATAATGGTGATGTGGATATCAGCCTTAAAGTGACTGATTGTTTTGTGTGGAATTGTATGTTTCTTAGCTCAAAATGTTTAACTATGGCTAGTTTTGGTTAAATTGCATGTGTGCATACATGTTTATGCCAAATTGTTGTCTTTCTATCCATTTTGAATAAAATCAAAGTTTTGACCTATGTGTATCGGCAAACTCAATGTTTTGCTGCCAAAGCCGTTTTCAGCGCCTGCGCAGTCGGAACGGTGATCTTGTCTATTATGAATAAATGAAAAGCCCTCTGGTGTTAGAACTAAGTCTATCCATTCTACTCGTGGTCCCATGAGCTTCTCTCCATTATTTATTCACCAATAAACTGAATTATCCTACAGATCCTCTTCTGGCTCATCTAGGCCCTATTGGGGCTCTCATGCCAGCTCGTTATTGCAAAAGAAAGGACAAATTTATATACGGATGGAACCCTGAACTCACATAATTGTGGGTGTCCTCTCCAATGTCTATCAAGCGTTCTTTCAAAGGCTTCTACCGTCGGTACCATTTGGTTCAAATGGTACTAAATGGGGGTAACTGGTCCAAAATAGCATTAATTGCCATTAATTCAGAAACCTGAAGCTGAGAGACATTAAGACCGACTCATGGACGCAACTTTCACAGCAGAGAGCTAAATGGAGAGCGGCAGTCAAGTAATGAAAGCAGTCTTTGTCACATCACGACCGACAGCATGATGATGATGATGATGATGATGCCATTAATCATTACTAAGTCAATAAGAGAGAGTAGAGTGACCTGGACGAAAACAGATATAAATAAACATTTCGATGCACACCAAATTAAATTTTGCATGTTTTCAAATCAAGTATATCCAAAGTTATCTTTGAAATAAACCAAATAAAGTTATTGGTTGAGTTTTACGCCCAGGCAACATCTAATGTCATATCAGGACGGGTACCGACTTGTGACTGCGCACTCATGGCGACTTTATAGTGCTGCCCCACTGGGAGAACAGGCCGCCGCCACCATGACCCGATATCAACTACAAACCCCAAACCATTGGATTTCGCAACTAACTGTTCATCCAATGCCATATTGCAGCGAACGTTCAATACACTTCCCGAAGAACTGCATTTGCAATCAGACCTACGATAAGTTAGGTGACAAAACAGAGAAGGATGTGTGTTATAATGTACATGACTTCATGTTGGTTTATTTCAAGCTCCTGACGGCGTGGCCTTGACCTCCCGGGGGTCGGGGGGAGCGTGGCGCCCCCTGCCGCAGCCCGGGAAAATACTATGTACAGTCCAACCACAACGCGGCCATCGGTGGCACCAGCATCAAAAATAATAGAAAAGGTTGCCATGAATAAAATAGACCCTTTAATATTTCTACTTCACCATCATCATTATTATTTTCTAGTTCTCCCTCCCGTTTTTTCCACACAGTTTGAGCATGAGCATGGTTACAAAGGACTCGTCATTGTGTCATATAGTACAGAAATGGCCCGCTAGGGGGCGAGGCCGGCAACGCCACCTGGTGCGGCTCACCCAAGACGCCCCCTAGTGGTCAGATGAGATGCTAGACTATGGAGCTAGTAGTGATAACACGATTTAAGGGGTTATAAGTGGGGGGGGGGGGGGGGGGTAGCCTTTAATTGTGCTACATCATTGTAGTATTTAACTGTGATAGTAATGTTCGGATAAGCGTTTAAGTTTTTTTCTCTCTTCTAGTTTTTCCAAATAAAAGTTGTTGTGAGAAGGTGAAATGACACAATGACGTCACAATACACACATAATCTGACCGGCACACGACAGACAATCGTTTCCGCGCGTGACTTTGGGGAGATCCGTGATGACGTCACGCAAAGTGAGTGTCAAAAGCTATTTACAGACTTATGTACAAACCGTCCTGCTCATGGTCTGCATGCGCCTGACCTGAGCCGGACGGGCCCGGGTTGTTCTGGTCGGGAGTCACTGGGGCCGATTTTGGCGCCGAGTGACCCTTGACCAGAGCCTGGGTTGCTTCTGTTGGGAGTTGCTCAGGTCCAATGTTGAAACGGAGCAACTCCCAACCCGAGCCAGACAAGCCCAGGTCAGGAGTTGTTGAGGCCGATTTAGGCCCTGAGAAATTTCTGACCTGAGCTGGACACACCTGCGTTTCTCCAGTCGGCAGTCACTGGGGTCGACATAGACACCGAGCGACTTCCGACCCAAGATTAACAAGATTGATGTTATGGTTGGGAGTTGCTGGGGCCAAGGTGGGCGCCGAACGACTCCCAATGTTAGCCAGAGTTGCTCTAGTCAGGAGTCACTGGGACCGACGTGGGCATTCAGGGACTCCCAACCAAAGCCAAGTGGCCCCAGTCCCAGCTTGGCTCGGGTCAAGTACAAGCAGACCAAAAGTGGACTGACTCAACAATAACTTAGAGGT
This sequence comes from Branchipolynoe longqiensis, assembly GCA_030323885.1. Lineage (NCBI taxonomy): Eukaryota > Metazoa > Annelida > Polychaeta > Phyllodocida > Polynoidae > Branchipolynoe > Branchipolynoe longqiensis. The sequence goes on from CM059200.1 coordinate 64,575,641, forward strand.
TCACAGACACACCTACACCCACTCAGAGATTTAGAACGCGCGCCAACAGAGCGCAAACTAGTACTTGAAATTCCACTGAGAAAAAAAAAACCAACATAAAAAACATCACGGCCGCAAGCCACACCGCCTGCTGCTGCTGCTGCTCCTCGCTCAAAATAGATCTCTCAAATTTTTGACCGAAGTCAAGAATGCATGATTCTATATGAAAGATTTTACCAAAACAATGATGATAAAAATATATATGCAATAGACAACAGAATTGATAACAAATATATGCAACTTCTCTACCCCTGGAGTAAAACCACACTGCCCGTGTTGTTTCAACACTAACCACCAGATGGCAGCACTATACACAATCAGAGAATCCCAACAGCGGTCATCAGGTTTTTTTGTTTGTTTTTCTACTTTTTTTTTTTTTACTGTAAACAAACACCCTTATTATTTTGGACCAATCACGTTTTGACACAAACTTACAGCACATTACTGTTTCAGTATCATTGTACCCATCACTACGTCACACCACGTGTACTTTTACCATTACCTGTTCAGTGGCAATTATTAGCATTATTAATAATTAAGATAATTAATGAAAACGCTCGGGCCTCACCCGAGCGTTGGGTGGTTGGGGTGGGGAGGGCGATCACGTGGTCACCTACGTCAAAGGCCCAGGTGTAAAAAAACTGACAAAAAAAAGGGGGACCTGAACCAGGATCTAGCTCCACTCTTGTAGAGATAGACACATAATTTACAGTCGTCTATGATACAGTCTTTACAACGTGCTAAGAGATTGTAGAATCAGACTTGGGGGTGGGGGGGCTAAAGGGAGGGGGTGCGGAGGGGTCTAAAGGGAGGGGGTGCGGGGGGGGGGGTCTAAAGGGAGGGGGTGCGGGGGTCCATCCAGTAATACATGGACGTGGAGAGAATTTTTTGGTCACATGATTTCTTTTTTTAAAAAAAACGTATTTGCAATAACAATTCATTAAACTATAAATAGAAACCGAATGAACCAGTGGCAGCTTGGATCAAAACGACTACCACTATTGTTATTATCATGATCACTATTATTATTATTATTAATTATTAGCAATATTACCGTTACCATTGTACTATGTGCAAATTGAGTTCATTGTTGGTATTTCTGTATATTTTTTACAACCATCCTTGTGTAATTATGGGAACTATGCTACACTAGCCAAGCGTGACAGACCCAGCATGAGGGTGACCTCAAGGTCAAGGTCAACTATCGTACACGTCAAGGTCACCCTGAGACCGGGTGGTCACCTTGCGGAGGTGGAGGCAGGGGTGGGAGATGGGGTTTGCCGCCAACCGGGACGCCTGGCACAGACGAGATGTGGCGCGCCGAGACGATAGGTGGCGCCCTAAGCTTACAGTAAGTAGACACTAGAGGGCACCCCGGTCAGCGGCGGGAAAGCCCAGTCCCGCTACTCGCTAGGTGCTCGAGCGGCGGGCAGTGGGTCGTTAGTTGTGACTGTCGGTGGCGGGGCGGGTGGCGAAGGGTAGGGCGGGGCGGGGCAAGGGCTGGCTGCACAGGGGGGAGGGGGTGCCTCCCCGCCCCCCCCGATCCCCCGCCACCTTCATTCAGCCCTGCAATCAGAGAACGCTACCTACTCACTACACTACACCTACGTCCTGTGGCCGGCGTCCAAACGCGCACCACAAATAGTCCAAATTTACACACACGCGCGCACACCCGCACAAAACAAAATATTTTTAAAAAAGACAAAAAAGAAAAAGGTTTTTGCTGCCTGTGGAAGGAAGCAGGGTTAAGTATAAGTCCATCCCTGCTCAAAATGAAACAATTAACAGTCGCGCTGCCCCTGCGTCCGCAGAGACGCCGGTTAAACAAGGGCCGGCCTGCTGGTGGCGCCACCTGCCATGATTCCAGCCGCGCGCGGGATGAAAGGGCCCCTGGCGGAGAGGGGCGGAGGCGCCGGGATGCCCTCTAGCGGCGAGAGCAGAGATCATGGCCCGGCCGGCGGCGCGGGATGAGATGGCGATGCGGCAGGCTGGTCGCGGGCTGCAGGCTGTGGGGTGCAGGCTGCTCGCCCGCGCACACAGAGCTCAGTTTAACCATATATAAAATCACCATGAGATCAGTATTCTTTTATTTATACATATATATATATACAATATATAATGTATATATATATATATTTCCCAAATAAAAACAAAACATGGGCTGTTGTTATTTATACACACATATACATATATAGATAGATATACTCCCAGCTTTGTTATTCCCATGTCGCGCTGGCACTGTTAATAGTTCCCCGTGCCAGCTCCTGCTTGTGTTTATTTATATATATTATATATATAGTAATGTATTTGTCGCACACCGACATGGGGGCGGCCAGAGTCCGGCGCCTTGTACACGAGCCCGCGCGCTTTATTTGAATGAAGGTACCTGAAGCATCTAATGTTAGTAGTCGGAGATGTGGGCAATTGTTGGTTCGACACTGCGGCTGTTCTAGCAGACTACGGTGTGCAGGTTGTCGTATCCGACACCACGCGAGCTGTGTGATTGCAGCCAGTGGCAGCCAGTCGAACGGGTTGGGCTGGGCAATGTGTGGGTTAGTATATGTTACAGACATCCCCTACCACTGGAACTAGTAATAAACTATTACTAATAACCATTAATAAGCAACGCCCAGCCGGTCATCACATGACCTTGAATAATGTCCTCAAGGTCAGGGCGGCACAGGCGCTGGCACCCTCTGTGTCAGTAAATGAGGGCTGTGTCGACCAGCGGGTGAGGAATGGGGGTCAGGGGGATAGGGGGGGGGGGGCAGGAAGAATACCACAGGGGTGGGCTCCTCACCCAAAACACATTTAGTTGAAGTCAGCAGTAAAACATGGGGTATTCCACTCTCATAATCCGTGGGCAAAGACTTTGTTTCTTATTGGTGGCCGGTCGAGTTTTGTGGCACGACAGCAAAGCCCACCAGGATCACTGCAACGCGCGTGATCCAGGGTGACATAATCCGGGAGTACGACGACATATATCGTCAAGTCTAGTCTGGGATGGGTGAATGTCAAAGCCGAGGCGTTAATATTGTTGAATTCCAGGATCTGTGCAGGAATTGGGCGGTTGAAGCTCGTGGCTAAACTACTACTCGGTCGTAGCGACGGGCAGGAAGGCGCTGTGAATGCTTGCGGCACCCGGACATGCGGCAGGATCCCCCCCGAAGTGTGACTCCGCGAATCTGCAAATCGCAAGCGCACCCCAGGGACTGTCACCTCCGGTTTGTTGCACCCAAGGAACGAGTGCCGCACAGCGCCGTCTCCCGATCGGTCAGGTTGGTAGTTGTTTCGTGTTGAACTGTGTTCCCGCAATCACAAAGCCGAGCATCGCCATGTCCGGACAGCATCAACAGAAGAAGCGCACACCGGTCACGGGGTTCTACTGTGCGCCTACTGTCGCAATGACGATGAGAAGGTGCGAGATCTCATGGATGCCGTGCAGGAGGTCAGGGGTCAGGTCTGCCATCTGCTGATGAGAGAACTCGCACTGCGGGAAGATATGCACAACGTAGGCCGGCTGCAAGAAGAACACGAGAGCACAAGTGTTAGCTGTTTGTTGAGAACCTAAGGTCATATCACGATGTGAATCTGAAATGGTCAGCTTTGTACCAAATGATAGCAAATATGACAGTAGATGCAATTTTGAAGTGGTTGAATTTGTCAAATGGCAGCAAAATTTAACTCACAAAACATACCTAAACATTACAGTGAATAAAAAGCAATTATGAATCTAGTCTTTTAGCTAGCAATGAACACACTGACGCTTGATGTCATGTCACTACTCGTAGAATGCTCACCTGTTGGCTAGCGGAGCCAGGCTCGGCCACGTTGACGATGCCGGCAGCCTGCTTTGACGCCAGGTATTGTATGAAGCCGCTCTGCAGCGCTCTGGTTTGCGTCATGATGTCGATATGGTCACGGCCGCATGGAATAGCCAGCAACATGCTGTACTCCTCCTCGTTCTGCGCATAGCAAACAATTAACATTCACATTAATTTAATCATTACACACATTTTCTAGTTGTTGTTGTAGATGCTGTAATTTCAAGGCCAACTATTGTACATATGAACGTCATGCTGAGACCGAGTGGTCACTTGGAGGGCTACGAATCGATTAGGATGCACAACACGGCAAAGACGTGGCGCGCCGAGACGATAGGTGGCGCCCTAAGCTTACATTAAGTAGACACTAGAGGGCACCCTGGTGGGCGGCTATTCTCTTGGAAATAACTTTCGAACAAAAAATGGATTCAGGCTTATGCTGGAGGAAACAAGTAATTAGGCTGCTAGCATTCAGACCCATGGTTGTCCAGGCCGCTCTACCCGCATGGTCTCCACCCTCACAAGTGAAGGCATAGGCAGTAGTAGTAGTACCAAGCATTGCATTCATAATCACCTAGCTTCATATACATCACCTAATATTAAACAATATATAAATTTCCTTTAGTTAGTGGTACAGACCCTAGGCCTGTCAACTATGGAACAATAGAGCTTCAACATTTGGAAAGATCTTTTCTTTTGGGGGGGGGGGGGGAGTGGAGGGGGGGGTCTACAACATTCATTAATTGATTAAGACAAATAAGTCAGACAATTAAATTAATCGATCAAATAATCCTAGCCGTTTTAAGCATCTTCCCCTCTTCCTAGTGTTGTTATTATTAGGTGCAACAATTCTGAGATTAAATAAACCCATGTCACACACTCTGAGCACAGCAGATGTGTCCAAAAATGGGGGCAGGTTGCCAGGGGTCAAGGGGTTTAAACGCAAGCAGCCTGCATTCAAGGTAGCATGTCACAGCCTGCCGACTACTGACCTGCATCTTCCTGTGTACACCGTCTAGTTGTGACTGTTCGAGGCGCATGCGCTGAGCGATGCGCAGTGGGGCACTGTGTCCGTCCAGAGTCATGGCGGGCAACGCAAGCTTCACGAGGCGCTGGCTGCCCGCCAGGTAGTGCATCTGCACATTGGACGAGTCGTTCTTCAATGCCAGCACGCCTTGCCACATCACCGGGTAACGCTGTAAGCGGTGAGAGTGAGTGAGCGGTCACGTTCAACGGAATGCATCATCTTTCAAAGCCCAGATATCATTACTGTGCGAATATCTCAGCAACATACATTCTTCATAGTTATACGAGTATTTTATATAGCGGTCCGGAGAACTAGGCCTGACAGCCGATTACACTTTTTATTTTTCAAAGAGCCACAAACTTAAAACTATTACTTATTTATCATCTTAATAGCCAGAAATGTGAATACAGTAAAACCTCTCAAACCGACCACCTCCACAGATTGACCACTTCCCTATATCGATCGCTTTATTTGGGTAAATTGATTGTTATAACCTACCTTTTGTGTGCATATCAATCCCTGACTTGAGGTAACTTTATTTTAAATGGCTAACTTTGAAGATATTTGAAGTATAAACATTTCAAATTGGTTTTGGCAAGGATGGCAATACGCCGACCCGTTAGGTAACAGGTTCTATTAAATTAACTCAGTATTCCCTTCTATGTGGCATAAAATGCTTAATTAACTGCATCAGTATCTAAGTTAGATAATTGGGATCACATCTAGATAATTGTTTTGGTTTCGAAAATTTGATGCTTCATCAGACTGTGCCGCTTTAAGGATGGTTGGGGGAAAAAAGGGAGTTGAAGAAGTAAGTTGCGGGACTTACTCTGAGAATCATGTAGAGGTTGTCGGCGTGATGCTGGTCTTCCTGCAGCAAACCGGGTCCCTTCATCAGACTGTTGAGCGCTTCGCTCGGATGTTGTGCAAGCGCGCTAGGGATACTGTCGGGAGAGAGGCCCTGCGAAGTCAGTTCCCGGCCACTGCCCGGGGTCGGGGTTCTCCGTGGAGAGGGCTGTGCAGACGGCGGGGTGGTTCGAGACAGCGGTCGCCCACTTGGCGGTCGTTCCTGAAGGAGGATCTTGTCGACTGCGGTGGGCGATTGCTGGTGTCCTGGGTGTTGTGCAAGCAAGTGCTGCGAGATCAAACCCTGCCCCAAGAGGTAGTCGTGGTGCGCCGGATGGCCCGGGCCGGTTTGAGGCGGCTGCGCACTCGGACTAGCAAACATGAAGCGTGGGTCCAAGCCCAGCCGAGGTCCAAGTCCCATTGCCATCCCAGGCGGTGGAACGCCCGGGTAGCCAACGACACCTGGGTGCGGAAAGCGCAATTCTGCACCGGGATACGATAGCGCCCGCCCTTCTGAATGTCCAAGTTGCACACCTTGCGCTGCTGGGTGTGCCTGCGAGAAGGCGCTGGACCCCGGCGTGCTTGTGGCCGTCGCAGACTTCTGCAAGTGTTCCCTGTACTGCGCCTGGGACGTTGCCATGTCTGCACGCTGTTCTTGTGAAACCTTCGGCTCAGCGCGCGAGATGGCCTGGCGTGGGTCCGGAAAGGTGAACGGCATGCGATGCAACCCAAAGGTGTTCCCAGGGGATGGCTGCTGCTGCTGGTCTTGCTGATGCGGTGTTAGCGGTTGGTGTGGCCGCATCAACTGCTGCTGCTGCTGTTGCTGTTGTTGCTGCTGCAGTCGCTGCTGCTGCAAGAACTGTTCCTGTTGTTGGAGCTTGGATGGTGTTGCAAGTGCAGCCCGCAGTTCGCTCGTCTGTGAAAGAGACGGGGACTGCGTGGTGGTTGGGTTCTGCTGCGACATGATGACTGGATGCGAATAGGGCGGATAGAGTTGCGCATTCGCACCCGACCCAGTGGTGCGTTGCTGCTGCTGTTGCTGCAGCTGTTCGCGTAGGTGTTTCTGCTGCACCGCCTCTCGCTGCTGCTGACTGATACTTGGAGGAAGGTGAATTGAAGGCTGCTCAGGATGTTCACCAGCGCTCGGCTTCGGCGACATCACATTCGGGTTGGGTACGATCTCAATCACCTTTAAACAAAGAAACACGCAATTATTATTAATTCATCAAGATTCCATAAACCAATCAATATTAAAGTTTGTTGGCAATATAGCCTGTCAACCTCTCAAATACCTGTATTATGTGATAAACGACCTATTTAAACGTCTGCATATTTTCCATTCTTATCCTTAAAATAATTTCAACTCAATGAAAATAGCCACCGGCTAATATAAATCTGCAAAGAGAGTTTGATATCGGCATTTATTCGCACACTCCCACTATCCATTCAGGGACACCTCACAGGAAATTGTCACATAGAATGAGATAAGTTACTTCGTGAAACAGCAGTTAGTCGTGTAAGATAAAAATATTCTCAGAATCAGATTTCTGTTGCTTCAGATTTCTGTAGCCACCGACAGGAATTAAAGAGTTTCTGAGAAGAAACGTGCACATTTATGGAGAGTGAAAAAGCGACAAGAATAAATATTTACGTCATTGGTTTGACTCGACCACTGAAATGTACAGAATCAAGGAGATGCTTCATTGTAGATAAAAGGGGCACACCACCACCAGCACCATGTGGGCTGTGACTGCAAGGGTGGAAATAAAAAAAAGGGCCGGTTTACATTGAATGTGCCGACCTGGCCTGGCGGACTGGCCTCCTGGCGCGAGATGCTGAACGCCTGCTGCACCACGTCCATCTGCACGCACCCGGCTGAAGACACGGCCACCTTCGCACCAGCCTGCGCATGCTTCTCGTTGCCCACATCTCGCATCGGGTATCCAGCCTGCTGCAGCTGCAGCAGTGGGTCCAAGCTGCTTCCGCCACTGGTGGAAGCTGCAATAAGGGCACAGGAGCTTGTCGGTATTCGAATAAAACTTGCTCGAGGAGTAGTTGGTATCCTACAGGGAATGGCTGTTAGGTTGGGATACGAAATGACAGGGAATATATGTAAATGGGTCATTCCCTGAAACTGGGCGCCACATGACGATGGTGATAATTAATTAATTTCTTTTTGGGTGGCATGTTAAATAACTATGGTTGCCTGTGTGTTAAATGTATTTAATCTATCCCACAAAATGTATCAAAAAGTATGATTGGATGATTTTGTGCTAAAGTGAAAAAGTCCAAATTTGCACATCTACATCGATTCATGCATCTAGTGATCTACTCAAACTTTCTTTTCTTGTAAGACATAATCTTGTTTGCTTAACTGTAATCAATAATTGTGCTCTAGAGGCATCATTAAATAAAACAAACTTTCCTCTTTCGTAATTAATAAAATCTTCTTTGAATTTGTTGTGTGCTAGAATGGTGTTCTGGATGTGTCTTTGATTTCCATGTTACACAAGTGACGTTAACGGATTGCTTAATTTGCATCACATCAAATCAAAAAGTAGGAATAGCTTTTCCAACAATATAAAACATATGTATATATATGCTGTATAAGCCATTATCCGAGTATAATAAGGCCAGAAGCTTCCACTGCTCCACAGTTCTAACTCCTCCCTTAGTCATAGACTAGATCTAATCATCTATTGTTCCAGCCTAATCAACCTCAGATCTGTTGGTGTGGTGGTGGTGGGCGTCTGCACTCACCACTGCCCCCCACCCCCACCCCCCGCCTACACTCACTATTATCTATTAGCAACGTGCAGACAAATTTTGTTCTATCTAATTGAAACCAAATTTAGTTAATCTTTTTTTTTAAAGATATTTTGTGTGCATATGAATCCCTGACCCCCTTTAGAAGCCCTCAAACCCTCAAACCTAGTTATCTTACATAGAAATATCCTGACATTCCTTTGTGCTTGCACTACACCATGACAGGCTTGGTTCCAATCCGGTGCCTGACGATATAACAAGACGACTGAATAGTGACTAATTTACCTTTTAGATCATTTCGACTACAGTACATCACATTTTTTATGTTTAAAAGGCTAGATGATTGTGTGATGGGTGATTTTATGCTGTTATGAGTACAAATTTTCTGCCTTTAATTTTGTTCTCTGGAGATATACATAACCTGTTTCAAAATACGGTAAAATTTCAGCTTTACGCCATAGCTTGTCAAAACACTTACTTGGAGGGACAGCATGGTGCGGTGGCTGTATGACTGAAGATGCACTTTTCGACATTAGCGGATGCTGCGGGAGCTGTTGTTGCTGCTGCTGCTGCTGCTGCTTTTGCTTCTGCTGCTGTTGTTTCTGCTGTTGTTTCTGCTGCTGCTTCTGTTTCTGTTGTTGCTGCTGGGACTGCATCATTGCCCCCGGACCTGGCGACTTAGCTACTCCGGACGATACCCCTTGTAAAGGGTGGAGCTGAGTTGTTTGCGAACCAGGATGAGGCAATTGCTGAGGCATGGCATGCATTGAAGGCGACAATGATGTTTGAAGCATTCCAGAGTGCGTCGCTGCCACCTTCGACAAAGTGTTTGTCGATGGGGCAGATGAGTGAGGGTAGGCCCCCCGTGGGAATGCTACTTGTGGGGACCCGTGCAACACCTGCGCTGTGGCTGGCATTGCCCGGCTCACTTTGCTGACAGTGATTGGCGGAACCACAGTGGACATGGTGGCCACAACAGCTGTGCTTGTTGTGGCCGTTGGATGCTGTTTCGACTCGGGGACTGAGTGAGGCGAGTGCTGATCCTGACTACGTCTTCGACTTCGCTTCTGAACAAAATCATCATCGTCATTCACCTGACTGAAGTCTCCGCGTGCCACAGCCTCAATGACAATGTCCATGTTGGTCTCCCAGCTGGACGTGCTTGACTTGCTGGATATCGGGATGGTAATCTTCAGGGGCGGCACAGTGGGCTCAGCCTTCACGGGTGGTATTGGTTGTACATGCGTTGCTGCTGTTACTGTTGCGGCTGATACTGCTGCCACCACAACTCGTTCTTCTTTCTTCAGGTCTGCCTTGGAAAGGGGAGATGCATGTGACGGTGGGTTTGTCACTTGTACATTACCATCATCAACATGTGGCTTTACCTCATGTTTCACATCTGGTTTTGGTAAATCCGGCCTCAAAGCAGCTTCTGTCGCAGTACCACTCTTGCTCTCTGGAATTTGGGGTGCTTCGGGGCTGGCAGATGCCGGCATTGGCTGCAACAACCCAGTTTTTGGATCAAGATAGACGTTCTTCTCTTCATCCGCCTTCTTGACAGCTGATGAATCAGGCAGCGATTCAGGGGCAGCCTTTGCATCCTCGCTTCCTCTACTCTCCTGGTTCGATGTTTCTGATGTAGTTTCCATCCTTAGTCGTTTCGCAGGCTGTTGTTCGGGTGCTGAAGCAGAATCTTGTGATACTTCATCATAGCGGCGTGGAGACATTCGCTCAGCCACTTTCCGTTTCGTTCTTCGTGGGACATACTCAGCAGGAGCCTTCTCCTCATCATCCTCAAAGTCATACTGGTCTTTCTTTGGCTTAGCAACGGATACTTGTTTCACGTCGGCATCTGGATTTGCATTGATGGGCCGCACTCCCAAGCGGTCTCCTAGACGGCTAAACGTGATTCCCGTCCTCGGTGCCACATTTCCAGTCACAACTGACAAATGTTCACTCTCTTCGTGTTCTCGTGACTCATCCACTTTGTGTACCATCTCGTCCTTAGGAGTGCGGTTACTGTCCTGACTACGTAGCATCTCTTCAACATTCGACAACTTTTCCAACTTAACCACCGGTTTGTACTCGGCATTCTTGGGGGATGTAGAACCCATTTCAGGTCCTTTGGCCCTTGGAGAGCCAGGTGGCACCTCTGCACGCCGTGGAGAGAGACTTGGCCCTTCAATGGATTTGCGTCCCTTCCGCCTACCCTTCTTCTGTCGCGGTGTATCTGGAAGAATATCGGCAGTGCTTGAATCCATTTCAGAGCGTCCAATTGAGTTCTCATGGAAAGAGCTATCTTTACTTGAATCATCTCGGTTCTCATCCTTCTCTACAGCTCCTTCCTTATCACTGCCACCACGACGCAGAGAAATCCTCCTCTTAGGGACTCTTCGTCCTCCTGCACGGCCATCATTATCAGAGACCTCTTCTTCTAAATCTTCCTTGTTCTGGTGCACTTTGTCAGAATCTTTTTTCTCGTCTTCACCGATCTGCACCTCTTCCTCTTTTTCCAGACGCTTTGATGTTCGGCGATTCCTCTGTGGTTTTACTCTTGGGGCTGCTACATCAGGTTCCATCATGGCCACGGCTGGAGAACTAGCTCCACGCCGGCCTCGGCCTCGGGATTCGGGGGTGTCAGGTGCGGCAGGACCAGCTTGCTTACTCCGGCACTTACGCCCCACAGGTGCGACCTCTCCATCTCGTTCCTTGGGTATGATCTTGCGTCCTCGAGATGAGAAAGTCACCTCTGGGACTTCCTTTTTGGCAGCTGCTTGTTCTTCTTGTTTGCCACGTCCCCGAGTAGATGGTGACCGTTGTACATCCCGGAGTGACAATGTCATTGTAAGACTTCCACTACTCTCCTTGATTTCCTCCTCCTCATGAGCCTCTTCTTTGCTAGCTTTCTTGTTTTTGCCCTTAGCGCGCCGTGTAGGCAAGACTTCCTCAGAAGGCTCTTGAGCAGTCGGCTCCTCCTCTGAAATATCTTGGTGGTCTTTAGACAGCTCATCTACAGGCAAGTCTTCTGTGTTGGTTGGCGGTTCTATCGTATGTAGAGGCTCCTCATGAATTGGGACAGTTAACTTGGCCACCGGAGGTAAAGGAGTGCTGACTGTCCCAAGGGCCTCCTGCTTCTTTCCTTCACCGCGTACCTTCTTTTGCACTTCAGGATCAAGTGGGATTGTCATCTTCAGCTCTGGTCTATCTGGTTGCTCAGACACAGGCTTAAGTTCTACCAACAAAGAGCTGGAAATGAGGGGGGCAACAGGAATTACCAGCTTTTCCTTAGCACGCGGAGACTGCCGGATCTCAGGCTTCTCTTCATGCTGTAGTTCAATTCGCACTTGTTCAAAGACATTCTCTTGATTTTCAGATATTTTCATATCATATTTTTCTATTTCGAGTCCTGGATCTTCATCGTTAAACTCGTATTCAGACCTCAATTCTTGCTCCACCTTCTTCCGACCACGGGCAGACTTTGGATTACGCTGTCTCTTGATTTTCCTAACAAGGGTATCAACCTTTTCAGTTTCAGAGAAGATTCTCTGGTCAGGACTACCAAGTTCAGGACTCCTCAGCTTTGACACTTCCTGTACTGTTGAAGCGGGAGATTCTTCCAATATGGGTGCCTTTAGCGTGGACAGAACAGGCCGGGGCTCGGTATGAGGCTTGTGACGCAACTTGTCCAATGTTGGTACACACTCCTCAGGTTCTTCTTCATCAAAGATATAGGGATCCTTTTTGGTTTCTTTAACAATTGGATCCACTTTCTGTGGTGTTGGTGGTGGTGGTGGTGGTGGAAGTGCTGGTTGGATCTGTATGACTGGCGTTGGTGGAGGTGATAGGAGCATACAAGGCGCAGGGAGTGCAGGGGATGTAGGTGTCACAAGGATTGGTGTTGGCAAAGGTTCAGACTTCACTGTTTCTGATGCCACTATTGGTGTTGGAACAACTTCGGGTTCAGGTTCGGGCTCAGGCCCAGGTTCAGGTTCAGGTTCGGGTCCGACTTCGGGTTCATCTTCGGGTTCATCTTCGGGTTCAGCTTCAGGTTTAGCTTCAGGTTCTGGCTCAGTCTCAGTCTCAGGCTCAGGCTCTGGTTCAGGTTCAGGTTCAGGCGCAGGGACGCTCACCTTGGATGTTTCATTAACCTCGGGTGTCGGTGTTGGAGGGACATCTTCAGATTTTTCAGGTTCTGACTTTGGCACAAGCTCAGGAATTAAAACGTTTTCATTTGTTGTAACCACATCAGGGATTTCCTGCTTAATAGGGTGGTCGGAAACGAGTGGCTGTGGTTCACTCTCGGATTCAGCTTTAAGTGGTGCATCTTCCTCTGAAATATCACTTGGCTGTGGAGGCTCGGGCTGAAGTGATGCTGCCTCCAAGTCATCAGGTTGGAGTTCTTCTGGAACCTCTTCTGCTGTGAGTTCAAGTCCTGAGGATATCTCTGCCTCGGCCTCTGCCTCAGCTTCAACGTGGACTTCCTCTGCTGACACTGTCTGCTCAGCTAAGATTGTGGTCGATTGGAGAAGCTCAGAATCATCTTGCAGAAACGCCAATGCTGCAGCTGCATTCCTGGCCTCTTCTTCGTCCTGTTCATTAACAGTTCCAACATCTGTGGATGCATCAGTTGGCTCGGGTTCTGATGGTTCCACAACATCAGATGGTTGGCTGACTACTTCGGATTCAATAACCAAAGGGCTTTCCTCCAAAGGGTCAATGAACGGTTCTGGTTGTTTTTCTTCTGGGTAGTCAATTCGGGTAGGTACTGATGTGGCTGGAGGCGTATCTGTTCCCAGAATGCTCTCAACAGCTCTTTGAAGCTCATCTTGCGATGTCTCCTTCAGTTTCTCAACTTCTTTTTTAACCTCCTTTTTAGATGGACTTAAGATGGCTGGTTGTAGAGACGGGGCTTCACCTAGAGAAACTTCAGTTTCTACAGTTAGCAAATTGTCATCCTTCATTTCCATCTTTTCAAAGATGTTATCACTGTCATTTCGGCGTATATCTGGCCTCGGGAGTTCTTCCTTGATTGATTTTTCTTCCAATATGAGAGGCGGTCCTGATAAGGATTCCTTAGTCAAGGAGGGAAGCTGGTCAATTGGTTCCGCTTTCAATTCAATCATAGGCAGCACTTCATTTTCCAAGGTTGTAGAGGAGCACACTGTGTTTTCTTCATGAACCTTGGCCTTTCGCTTTGCCTTCTTTCCTTTCTTGATACTATGCTTCTTCTGTGATTCTTCGTCCCGGAGTTTAGGTGGTTCAGGCTCCTTGATTTCAACATCACTGATGTCTTCGGTTTTGATTCGGATTTCTGGAGGTCCTAAATCATTAGTGTGTCGAGAATCATTCTTTTTGTTTGAGTCCTCATGATGTCCAAACGATTTGCCATCACGCTTCTTTTCAGCATCTAACCGAGCTTCCTCTTTCAGAAGCTCATCGAGTGGATGCTTGTCCTCATCAAGGTTTGGCATCTTCGGGTCTTCTTCATAAACCTCACCACGAGACTTAATCTCGAGGATCATGGAGGCAATTGCATCTTGATGTGATCGATCTTTAGTGCGCTCCTTCTCTGCTTGAATAACATCTTTCGTGTAACCCTCACTGTGATCTTTACTCCGGGACTTCTGCTCCTTGTTGCCAAGATTTTCTCTTTCCTTCAACACAGTCATCTCAGACTTACTGTGCGAGGTCTCCTTATCCTTTCCTGTTATGTGTGACACCCTGGTTGTGTGATGAGGATCCCGGTCGGATTGACATGATGAATCATCTTTGTTCTTCTTGTGTTTTTCTGGACGTTCATGCTTAATATCCACTGGTTCTTCCCATCTTAACTCCTCAATGACGGCCTTCTCTTTCCTTTGACTGACTTTGTGCTTGTCCTTATTTTTCTTCTGTTTAGGCGTTGTTGCTAATGATGGTGATGCTTCCATTGGGTAGCCATCCATCTCTGAAGCGGTAGTTGTCGGGACACATGCCACAGTGGACTTCTCCTTTCCCCTTTCCTTGTGAGCCTTTGGAGTAACAGGCGTCTTCTCTGGTTCTTTGTCCTCAGAGTCAGAGTCAACGACACGATTTTTTGGCACTTTCTCTTTATGCTTTTTTACTTTCGGCTTTGGCATTACCACTTCCTCCTCCTCAGTTGCACTTGCATCCAAAACTGCGTGTTTCTTAGCATTTGTGTCTTTCGTAGATTTTGCATGACCTAATTCCATTTCGTCATCGGAGGAAAATATTCTATTTTTTCTTGCCTTTGCTTTTGGTGTAACCTTTTGATTCTTACCAATCTTTGTATGTTCTTTAGCATGGTCTTTCGGATGGTCCTTTCCATGATCTTTGGCATGATCCTTTGTGTGTTCCCGTGCTTGCTCCTTCACATGGTCTTTTGCATGGTCTCTTAGGTGCTCTTTTATGTGGTCTTTGCTCTCAACTGGCTCTGTTTTTGCCTTATTCTTTGCTTTTTTCTCCTTCAGCTTTTCTGGTGCAGAAACAGGAGATTGTGGAACTTGGTTCACATGTTTCTCCGGGATGTCGTCATCAGTGTCACTATTAATCTGTGCTTGCTTCTTTTTCTTTGGCTTTTCCTTTTTTTCTGGTTGTTCTTTTTTCCGTGCTTTCTTCAGAGGAGTAACAACAGGTACATCATCATCAGACAGATCGAATGTGTTTTCTACTTTCACAATGGTCTTCTTCAGGTCCTTCTCTTTCAAAGTTGGCATATCGAGGAGGTCAGGGGCACTCAGCTCATCCTGGTCTTCTGAAGAGCTCTCAATGATGCGCTGTTTCCTTGACTTGGATTTGCTTTCAGTCCGTTCCCGTCTTGTGCTTGGCATCTCCAACGTGGAGCTAGAAGTTGCGCTCTCATTGTCCGAGTTCTGTGTGCTACTTCCAGCATATTCAGACCGTGACGGGCGCTTCTTTATACGCCTGAAGCTCTGTAAAATCAAGCAATAATTTAAGTTAGCAAGTCATGAATAGATTTTTAGATTACTAAGCGTTGTAGACAACAGTGTCGTGATTATGCTCAATACCAGAAGTCAATTTTTTGAATTTTCAACATTAATAACATTAAAGTTACATGATGTGATTGGGATAAGATGCTGCCATATTTTCTTGCCCAAGGTTGATTTACAACCTACTCTACTTTAGTTTGGAGCAACTTTAACATAAATAATTAACAATGGAAATATTTGAAGTGCAAGCATGCCAAATAATGTTTGGATAAGCGTTTCATCCTGGAAATCATAGGCCGGGATGAAAGTGGTCTCCAACAAAAAAAAAGTGGAAACCTAAGCTTACTGTGAGGTGATCTGTAGAGCGATGGTGAATTTCTGCGAAAATGCGGATATTGTCCCATATGCTTAGCACTATCAGGGAATTGCGTAAAATTCCTGGAAGTCAGGTTTCATACAGAGTAGTGTACACCGACAGTATTGCAGTGTTTGAACAACGAATCAGAATACGCTGATAGTGGTGTGGCATTTGAACACCATATTAGCATACACTGATAGTGATGCGGCATTTGAAAAACGTATTAGCATACGCTGATCGTGCCGCAGAATTGCAGTACAGTAAAAATCGCGGAAATCCGAGGAATCGCGGAGATCTTTCATCCCTGCACAGGCTTGCATAACTTGCAATAGCAACAAGTTCTATTAGACTTAATATTCCATCTGTGTAGCAATGCATATTTAATAAGTGCACCGATGTCTAACTAGGTTGGAGATATAGGATCAAATGTAACTAAGGCTAACATTTTTTTTTTAAATTGGTGATCATCCCTGCCTGTGCCTGAAAAATCGCCCGCCCCTGAATTTTTTCATAAACTGGTAAATGGAAAGGTCGGGTGGAGTAAGAAATGGAATGGGGAGGGAAGACAGTGGAATGGAGGAGGCAGTGGGGGGAAAGGAATGGAGGAGGCAGTGGGGGGAAAGGAATGGACAAGGATGTGAGGGGTGATAGGGGAGGGAGCTGGTCGAGAGGGGAATTGGGAAACAAATTTAAAAAAAGCCCACCCCGGATATTTATTTCAAAAGGGCAATCATCGACTTTAAAAAAAATATTTGCCCTAAGTGCTTTGCTTTAGCAAATGCTATGCTTCCATTGAATTATGCAAACTGTTCAGATTCTGAAAGATTCATCAACAGGAAAACTATTTTTTGTTTTAAGTTTCACATGTCAGTTAATTATTGTAGTTCTGCAACTATACTTTGCAGATCGCAAAAATTTTACAAACTTTATTTAGAAATAAAACGGGATGGCCGAATGAGTCTCCCATTTTGTTAGATCGTGTGATTAGAACCCGTGGGTTTTAACCCTGGTCGAGTCAAAGCTATGACTTAAATGTTGATACTAGTGGTTTCCTAACCTGGCGCTTGGTATTATTAGGAAAGGACAAGGACTTGTTCGCTCAGTGTCAGGATAATGTGACTGAGTGGGAGATCAGGTCATGGAGCTGGAGGCCTGGTCTCCCAGTGAGGAAGCACTATAAAGTCTCCATGAGTGTGCACTGTCACAAGTCCGTACCCGTCTGATATGACCTTAGATGTTGTCAGGACATAAAACTCCAACAACCAACCAACCAATCTTAGAAATATAAGTCTGTGACGTAATGTGATGGGAAAATAAGACAATTTTTAACATCAAAAGAATTACATATTTTCTTCAGAAATAACCCATAAGCAAGTCCTAATGAAAACAGGTATGACTAGGTAGTTAAATAAATAAACAAAAATAGGTTCACCGATGTGGTGTCAGATTTCGATAATTTCATTACAAATGTTTACTATAAATAATGTATATTTTGCATCTATTACCGAGGTTTATCTTAAATATTGCATATTTTGGCAATTTTAGTTTGATATTTCTATTATAAATATCGCATAACCTCAATTTAGAGCTAGGGTGATCACCAACTTCTAAACATATATACGGTTGGTTGTTTTACGACCTGGCAACATTTAAGGTCATATCAGGATGGGTACCGACCTGAAATCCCACTCAGTCACATTATCCAGACACCGAGCCAACCAGTCCTTGCCCTATCCTATTAATGCCGAGTGCCTGGCTAGGAAGCGACAAGTATCAATTTTATAAGTCATTGGTTTGATTCGACCAGGAACCAACCTCCCGACATTCCGCATGGGAGGCCTGCGCTCTACCAATTCGGCCACCGCATCTGGTTTAAACATACCGACCTCTGTCAGATCTATGTGTCAGATAATTGAGTAATTCTCTCACACACTTAATGACTGAATTACTGAAGGCCTTTTTATTTTGGGTGGGGAGAAGGGGTGGGGCGGGTCGAGTTTTCTACATTTCAATCAAGGACAAATTGGTTTTCCTCATTCCACTGTTTCTCATCTTGACCTAGTAATGCCAGGATAGTTAGGTAGCGACAAGTAGTAATTTTTATTGGTTTGACTTAGCCGATCTCAAATACTAGGATAGTTAGGTAGCGACAAATGTTAATTTTTATTGGTTTGACTTAGCCGATTTCAAATGCCAGGATAGTTAGGTAGCGATAAGTATTAATTCTTATTGGTTTGATTTAGCCACCTATGCCGGATGCCAAATGCCAGGCTCGGTTAGTATGTAGGTATTGGTTTGACTTGGCTGGATTTGAACCCCACTACCTGCCACACCCGAAGCAGACACTCAACTCATTCAGCCATCCCACCTGGCTTCATAATGTCTTTCCACTCTTGGTAAAATTTGTTTGTTTTGTTTTGGCTTTACCTCCTAACAACATCTAAGGTCATATAATGATGGATACCCATTTGTGATGCGCAGTCATGGTAACTTCATAGTGCTGCCCCTCTGGGAGACTGAGCTGCCGTCACCATGACCCAACATCCCACTGAGTCACATTTAAGGGGTAGGACAATAAGGATTGCCCGGTTGCCCGGGGCACCTAGTTTACTCGGTCGGGCAGGTGAAGTTCTCACTGACCTGCCTGAATTGGCAAGTCGTTATTTTTCTGATCTGTAGTAGCAAATTTCAGTTTCAACGGGTTGACTTGGGCTTGGGCAAGTAGTTTTGCCACTCGGGAAAGTAAAAAATTCAGTCACTTTCACCATCCCATCCGGGAGGTGGGATGAGATGAGGTGAGGTGAGATGAGGTGAGCTGGGGAGGTGATATCAGGGATGAGATGGAAATAGCTTCATTTGCATGTTTCTTTCAGCTTTAGGTCCTAGCAACAACTAAGGTCATATTAAGATGGTGTTACCTTCAAATCAACAATTGACAAAAACAAATGAACTGAAAAAGAAACAAATAACCTTTGATACTATATATAATCACATCTACCTGATATGCAGAGAAGTTTTTCTGTCGGGCAGCATACTCGAGCTCCTTTTCACGCTCCTTCGAAGAACGCCGTTTCACCTTGTCGTACATGGAGAGTGTATAGCCTTCCTCCGCGTTCAATCTGTCCTGAAGCTCCAGTAACTCCCTCAGTTCTCGTTTTTCTCGCTCCTCCTTGCTCTCCACAGAGGAGGCATCCGCCTCCTTCTCCTTGTCCTTGTGACTACCATCGGTGTCCTTGTTCTTTTTGTCACCCTTTGTTTTCGCGCTCTCCCTACTCTTGTCACAGTCTTTTCGATCAGCCTTTTCTTGGTCCTTTTGCTTGTCTTTCTTCTTCTCACTCTCCTTTGAACCCTTTTTTTCCGGTTTCACTGAAGATTCGCGACTGTCATGACCGGTCTTGTTTCTGTCGTCTTTCCTTTCCTTGCTGTTTTCCTTACTCTTGTCCTTGTGTTTCAATTTCGGATCTTGCTTCTCAACCTTCTTATCATGCTTTGTGGACTTGTCCTTTGATTCTGCTTTCGGCTTTTCAGTGTGCTCAACACGTGACTTCTCAGTTCTGGGATCCAACTTCTCACCCCTTTCTTGACGCTCCAGCTTGTCCTCCTTATCTACTTTCTCAATTTTATCGTGTGATGTCTTATGAGATTTGTCAACTGTTTTATGCTTGTCCTTGTGCTTGTTCTCATTTGTTGTCTTTGTTTTCAAGTCGATAGACAGAGTTTTTTCCCTGTGTTTATTATCACCACTTTTTGACCGCTTCTTTTCACGAACAGGTTCCACTTTTTCTTGCTTCTTTTCTGGAACTTCCTTCACTTCTTTGACCTTATCAATCTTATGTTTGACCTCCTTACCTCTGGCTGTATCCCTTGGCTCTCGGTCTTGATGTTCTTTTACTTTGGGCAACTCCTTTTCAGTTTCTCGAAGCTTTTCTTTTGCAGTCTCATTTATCTTCGCTTTCTCAACATGCTCTTCTTCTCTGGGTGAGGACCTCTCTTTACTGCTGCTCTTCTCCACATGCTTTACATGCTTCTCGTCTTGCTTTTTCTTCTCCATTGACTCTTTCGCATCATCTTTAACATGCTTCTTCTCAGGAGACTTGCTACTCGAGCCACTGCTACTGTGTTTTGCCGAAGTTTTTCTGCTATCTTTTTGTGATGATGACTTTGACACCTTTTCCTTTGTAACAACTTTCGCTTTCTTTGCGTCTGGTTGTTCAGTCGTCGACTTGCTGTTTCCAGGCTCTTGCTTGGACGTTGTGCTAACCGAGGAAGTTTTATGACTTCCCTTTTCTTGTTTTACGATGGGTACCTTATCTTTGGTTTCATCACTTGGCTTACGTTTACCCAATATAGATGTTGGCTGTGATGCAGATTCACGACGTAGCGGGGTGCCAGTCGAAGACATGGCTGTGTGTGATTGTGATTCAGTTCGGGGGTCCTTCCTCAATGCCGTCTCTCTCAGGATGGGAGTGAGAGGAGGAACTTCTTTCTTGAGGATAGGAGTGATTGGATTGACGGGGGAAAACACCTCATTGCTATCCTGTTTCTTTAAGATCGAAACAGGAGTGGACGGAGCAGAGGAGGTGGATGAGAGGGTACTAACTGATGATGAGACAGACTCCTTATTAGACTTCTTGATGGGTGTAGTAGTTAGACATTCCAATTGAGGCGGAGTGAGACACTCAAGCTGCGGAGGCTGTGTCTGTGACGGAGAGGGCATGGATGCAATATTTGAGGTGGCAGTTGTGGCCACCGGCGGTGTGAGTGGCGACTTGGTGGCACTCTCCAAGCTCCCCTTTCGACTGAGGAGTCCCGGGCTTGTTGATGGTGTATTTACAGCAACGCTAAGCTGTGGCATCGTGTCAAGGCCAGACAGTTTCGGGGAGGCTGATCTCGTGGGCTGGGTGCTAGCACCTGAGGCTGGCGGAACTGCTGAAGATACTCGAGTCGGAGATGTGCTTTGTGGGCCAGCTGCAGCGGGCAGAGGTGGAGGAAGCAAGGGTGATTCTTCACCACCACCACCACCCAATGCCGCATGAGGTGGCGCTGACGGGAAGGCTGCATCGTTAGATGCACCTGTAGCGACCCCTAAAGAAGAGTGTGTGTTGTTCCCCAGCATTTCTCCTGCAGATGGCGGTGTAGTCATCTCTACAGGGGCCGCACTTGCTGGGGCTCCTAGAAAGGGCGGGCTGAGTTGTGGAGCACCTCCAGCCTGCGGCCCCAGACTCGTTGGCGTTGGCCCACCCAAACCCAATATTGGTAATTCCTTCGCAGATGCCTTTGTGCGGAAAATACCAAGCGACCTTGTTGAGTCATCCAATGTCATATTCACTTTTGGCTCGTATTTCTCGTGAATCTGTTCTAGTCTCTTCGAGTCTTGGTCAAATATGCTGGTCCGTGCAAGCAGGGATTTGACAATATCCGATGGTTCTGAGCGGTTCTCAGGCAGGCTGCTCAGACTGGATGTTGATGAGTCTACCCGTTTCCTGATCTTGTACTTCTCACGGTAATCAAACAGTGAGGTCGAAGAGGGGGTAGAAGGAGGTTTTTGGCTCAACTTCTCATCTAACTGCCGTATTCGCTCCTCTAATGACAATTCACCAGACTCAGACTCTGATACCTCAGAATCGGAATCCTTGAACACTGGTGATCCCGGAGAAGCCAGCATAGGCGTACCTTTCAGCGAGGTTTTCGCCTTTGGACTCTCCAAGACTAAGGGTGGGGGCTTAAGGTCCTTGTCCTTGTCCTTGTTGGATACTGCTGGTGTCACTATCGTGTTATTAGGTCGCACAGACCCCTCCTTCAGCGCATCCACCTTAGGCAGTGCCGGTGAGTGGAGCGGTGATGGCAGCGCTCCACCTGGTGAGAACGGTGGAGACTTCACCTGGACCATACCTGCTGGTATCGCTGCCACAGTCAGCAATGGGGCCGCCGTCTTGAGAGATGGAAAACACTTGGGAGAGTTTTTCCCACCTGCGTGGTTGTCCTTTATAGGCTGCCTTGCAAACTTCGGCAGTGGAAGTGACATAGGGAAGTCTTTCTTACTCTGACACTCTGCCAGGTGGAGGCTACGCCTATCCATTGGAGAGTCTTTGGAATCAGAGTCGGCCCTGTCCCTGCGTGTACCCATGGAGGAGCTGCAGTACTCCAAGGGTGGGCTGCGTGGGTCTTGACTCTCAATACTGGATTGCCGTGATGGATTCTTACTCGTATCCACTGAGGAGCTTCGACCATCGACAACCTTAATATCAGCTTCCTTGATTTCAGGTGCTTCTTTCTGGCTCTTTTTATGGGAATCATCATCATTCATTCGTGCAAACAGGTCATCAGTAGCATTGGGCCCTCGATACCGTCTCGTTTTGGAGGTATTCAAGTCAGCTTCGCTGTCGCCTTTCCGCTTTTTCTTGAACTCTGTTGGAATTTCTTTTGGCGACGATTCAGAGGTTGGCTCAACAACATGTTCATCAACCTCCATCCGCGAGGTGTGTTGTGGAGATGCAGGTGCCTTTACCTCCTGCACAGATTCATCTGGCAGCGGTGTGTGCTTTTGCTGCTCTATTCGTCTCTGCTCCATCTGATTGCGGTAACTCTTGGTGGAGTCAATCTGTGGCGCCTTGTCATGCTGCTCGTGAATAAGTTTCTGAACACTTAGTTTGGACTGTTCAATCTTCTCACAAAGGAGCTGCAGAGTCTTTGAGCGACCCTCGACTTCCGACCCATCTTCAAACCGCAACCGCTTCCACGTGCCATTATCATCAGGGTGTGAGTCAGTGCCGCCAATTTCATCGAGCTGCTTTAACAGAGACTGAAGATGCTCACGCTCTTGCTGTAACCGGGTATTTGAGGACACCATACCAGGTGATGGCTCAACAAATGAGGACGCCTCTTCCTCAGATGAGCTCTCACCCGATGTTCCACTGCTCGAAGTCAAGCTGGACTCACCTGACTCAGATTTAGTTTCAAAGGGATCATACGGTTCAGATTTCTTTTTCGTACTCCGAGGTAAATCTGATTTAACACTTTTCACCTTCGCCTTCACACTCACTTCACTTAACACAATGTCCCTAGTGGGCTTAGACGACACAGCGGTGGTGCTCTCATTGTACTCCACCATATCAGAGCTGTCATTGGGTATGCTATGTCTAGTCCGTGACCCTAATGACGTACCACGCGATCTGTGTTTATGTAACTTTTTATTACCAGTGTCTGTAGTCCGGTCCTTCTCAAGCACCACATCCTCAGAGTGCCGCTTTTTGTAAGGTCTATCCTTGACCTCAGACACACGGTCCATATCAGAGACATCGTCATCTGAATCAAACTTCGGCTTTTTCACTTTGCTACTTATGGCAGTGACCTTTTCACTGTCATTATATGAGCTACCCGTGCGCGTCTTTCCAATCAATTTGGAAATAGTTGTCCGCTCCTCACTACCGTAGCGCTCCCGGTTGTCTCTGGTTTCGGGATAGTGGTCCTTGGATTTGGTATCCATAGGATTACTAGAGTACTTAGACGACTTTATGTCTTTGAGTTTTGCACTCAGCACAACAGCTTCGTACTCCAGGGGGCTGCTGTGCCGAGAGGACTGTGTGTAACCATCCAGAGAGGAAGCAGCGACCACTTGTCGCACAACTACCCTCTCCTTCACGTTCATTACTTTCCGGTCCTTGCCAACTGACACCGCAGGACTCGTACTCCGACTGCGGTAGTGGCCAGGGCTGTGGCCACTGTGGTGGCTGTAGTCACTACTAGTGGGACTGAACCCACGCACATGGTCCCGCTTCTCCTCAACGAAGCGCTCGGGGTAGCGGTCATCAAATGAGGTCTGCTGTCTGAACTCGCTGCGGCGAGCTTCACTGCGCACACTGCGGTAGCTGCGCACACTCTCCCGATCACCTGACTGACTGTCTGTATCGCGGTATCGGTCGGAGTAGCGGTCAGAGTACCGCTCCTCGTATCGTTCAGCATGCCGTGTGTCATGGACCGGACTTGGATGCCGGCTACCACGCGAGAAGGGGCTCTCGGCACGGACCTCCCGACCGCCCCGCTTGTCGCGGGGACTCAAGCTGCCCCGCTCTCGCCGCTCCTGCTGTCGGTAGCCGTACGCCCGCAGCTCCTGCTCGTAGGTGTCCTCGCCATACACGCCCTCCTGATTGTAGTCATCGTAATGCCCTCTGTGAGATAAAGAAGTCAACCGTTAGTTCCCAACACATATAAATATTACACATATCAACAGCGGCATCCTGGTACTTCCCATAATTACTTTTGCTGCCTTTACAATTAACCCGTTCATTCAACATTCCACTCCTACATGATTAATTCAAAAGCTTTTGCAACCGTTTACAGAAATTTTGTTGAATATTACAATCAACTTTACTTTAATTTGCATTTGAAGTGAAAAGATGCACATTAAATATTGGCATGTACATAATTTATTGGATACTATAATCTTTAGCGGTAATGGTTCTATTAAATTGACTTCAGTATATCCTTTTATGCAGCAATAATTGTTTAAGTCAATTTAATGTAACCCGTTACTGCCTAAGCCTATGGTGTCACAGTTTTGATGTGCTTGACAAAATTAATTTGGAATGTTTTCACTTCAAATGTATCCAAAGTTAGCCATTTTAAAGTTGCGTAGTCCGATGGTTTTGAATTTCTGTATTTTTTCTGAGATAAATATATTAGATCGATCACTAGTATCTACTTTACATTAGTTTAAAGTTACTTTTATTTTAAGTGGTAAACTTTTGAGATATTTGAAGTGCAAACATGGAAAATTAGTTTTGGCAAGCTCTATGCGAACATGTTCTATTAAATTGACTCAGTATTCCCTTTTATGCAGAATCAAATGTTCAATCAGTATCTAAGTTAGATGTATGTAAAAATCAAATCTAGATAATTGTTTTGGTTTTGAAACTGTCAAATTTCATCGAATTATGCAACCTTAACTAAAATTTTCATTAAAGTAAAGTAAAGACGATTATACCGATCCACCTAATGAAAATGTCAGAAACCCACAAGCATCGGACTATGCAGCGTTAATAAATGCACCAGTATCGAAGTTTGCATATGCAGGAGCGAAACTAGGTTTACAAATTTTGGTATTTTTTATTCAGGGATGAAAGTGGTCTTCGGGAATAAAAGCGGAAATCCTGATATTCTCCCATAGGCTTAGCATTGTCAGGGAATCACTGAAAATTCCCGGAAGTCGGGTTTCATACATATTGGTATAAGCTGACAGCGCTGCGCTGTTTGAAGCATGTATTAGTAGTATACGCTGCTAATGCTGCGGCGTTTGCACCACATATCGGTATACGCTGATAGTGCTGCACCGTTTGAAGCATTATTAGTAGTACTAGTATATGCTGAACCTGCTGCGGCGTTTGAAGGCATTAGTAGTATACACTTGCTAGTGCTGCAGCGTTTGCACCACAATATTAGTATACGCTGATGGTGCTTCAGCGTGAAACAACGTATTGGTTGGTTGTTGGAGTTTTACATCCTGGCAACATCTAAGGTCATATCAGGACGGGCACAACGTATTAGTGTACACTTATAGCTACAGGAAAAATCCCGGAAATCCGCGAAATTGCGGAGATCTTTCATTCCTGTTTATTAGACTATGCAGATTTAATATAATTATTATATTTACCAATCTTAATAATAATAACATGTTTCTTTAAGTCAATCAGATTCCTTCATTCTCTATCGATACATTATTACATACCAATCAATATCTACAACTACAAATTCCACACGCAGCAATATATGCGTCATAACTCGGGCACGTGATTGGGTGCAGGAAAAAAAACGGAACATTTTGTTAGGTTATCGTGGAGACACACAGCAACCCACTGAGTCGGGAGAGGAATGCAAATAGTGTATTTCAGGTGGCCAGAAAAAAAATCGGATTTAACAAAAAAATCGGAATTCCAGTTTCGCCGGCCAGAAAAAAAACTGAATTCCGGAGAAATCACATGCCTGATAACTATTTACCAATAGCTTATTGGTGCTTTAGTTCCTAGCAACAGTCATATCATGGTTGTTTGTTGTTATACATCCTAGCAACATCTAAGGTCATATCAGGATGGGTACCTATAGTGTGCATGTGTATTTACTGTACATGAAATTACGGAAAGTCGGACTGTGAAAAGGTCAGAACCCACCTTTGCCTCCCTCGTTCCCGGAACTCAGGATCCTGTGTATAAGCGCCTTCGAAGAAGCCTGGCCGGGCTGTGCGGCTTGCCCGGCCACCACGTGCCGTGAAGCTGCCGCGACTGTTTGTGGTGGTGGTAGCCGGAAAGGTTCGGGGCTGGGTAGTTGTCCCCGGACTGTTAAATGTGTAACTGCTCTCTCCGCTGTCTGCCCGCGACAGTCGAGTAGACCGCGTTGCCACGAACGCTGCCTCCCTACGCAACAAAGAATATCGCTGTTAAGATGCTTTTAGACATAATGTCTTGTTCCCCAGCAAGCATTTTATGAAAATGGAACATTAACTAAAATCTGCAAATTTATCATGAACCAATATTTATAATACCAGACCATATTTCTACACAAATTAATCAATATTAGCCAATATGCCTAATACAATATGCATATTAGTGTAAAATTTAGCATCAAATGAGACAGAGAGTCGGTCTTGTGCTAACACACTAGCAGCTCTGACTGGGGTTTGCCTTCTTGTGCACAAACCAACACCACCCAGACTGCTCACACCCAGCTGCAAGCCGACTGAAGTCAAGTGTCAAAATTAGTAGCGCTACCAGGAACATTCGATAAATAATATTTATATAATCAATATATATTATATCTATATATATATTATATTCCACATTAGTTACCCCATGAATGTTCATTTGGAGAAAATATAAAGCAGAGGCATAAAGCATTAGAACACCAAAGCGGTTATTACTTTGTTATTTTTAACATAGCCGTACACCTTTGGTGAATTATAATTTACAGCGACAACAATTCGGAGTTAATACCAAAAGGAGGGTCCATTTAATAGGATAGGTCAAAAGCAGGCTGAGAAACTAAAGAGACTACGGAACAGTCACAGCATGCATCATTTCGGGGAGGTGTAAGAGATATTCATACACCAGAGTGTATTTCTTTCTCACACCATGGTAAAACAAACAGTAGTGGTAGTAGTAGTGGTAGTAGTAGTAGTAGTAGTGCTGGTAGTAGTAGCGGCAGTAGGGCAAGAGGAAAAGCAGTAGCAAACTTCATTTCTTGCATGTGCAAAATCCTCCGCGCTCGTAAAGTACACCAAAAGAGAATTTTCATCGCGCCATTCATGCACCATGTATAAAAAAACTCTACAACAACAAAAAAACTAGTGGTGAGCAAATTTCGGGGGGACAAATTCCCCAACGTTAACCAGCACAGTCAATTTTTGCGTGAATCAAGTGTGCGGAATCTGCGAATGACTCCCTGAGTACTTCATCGAGTAGATTAGTAGAGAAAGAGGTGAGTGTTAAAAAAAAGACGGTGAGCGGTGATAATAGTGGTAATATAGTGGTAACGACAGATCCGACGCAAAACTTGCTTTTCTCTGGGGACCTCCTTGGTTATCTCTGTGGTGGTTGCTATCGTTACTGTGGGGTCATACCGGACGCTGTACGTTCCTGAGGCTGTCCGGTGAACGCGACCCGCACGCTCGTCCGGCCGCTCTCCAGGCCTCAGCTGACCAGTCCGCTCCATCTTCTCGAAGAACGAAGTTTGGCAGTCTCTGCTAGCAAAGTCAATCTGCAAACACAGCGAAATTGTTTATTTTAAACTAGCTTCATTGTTAGGGTTAGCTTAATGCTAGTGCGCTGGTGGAACACGAGGATCAGGATCAGGTCAAGAGAAGGTAGAATATGCGTTTACACCGGGATTTTTACTATCGTTATTACTAGGGCTAATTCGCATTAGTGCCTCCGCAAGAACATGTCCATTCAAATTGGGAAAAGGCGGTAGAACATTTGACACAAAAGCATTACTGTTATTATTACATGAGTTTACATGAGCTTTACTACTATTGTTATTATTAACGGGGCAAAATTAAATTAGTTTAGTTTAAATTTTGTGTGTGATGAATTTATTTACGCATTGGCTATTTGCAGAGCTCTGCGAATAATAATCATTCTTCTGCTAATTCGCAGAGCAGCACGGCGCTGCGAATAGCGTCGTCCATTTATCTACCCTGCTCATAACGGATAAGTGTGATAACATTTGTTTTCACCGCTGGGCAGCACTAGTCCAATTTGAATCAAATCTTTTGAATTTTGGTTTAGTGATGAATTTTGTTTTCTTGCTTCTTGTTTATGAGTCCAATTAACATTAATATCGCATTTCGGCCATGCTTTAAAAAAATATGTATTTAGTTGATCGTTATAATCAACTTAACAGTAACTTTGATTAAAAATGGTAAATTTCATAGGTATTTGAAGTGAAAACTGAAAAGCTGGCCATCATAGTTTGTTGGGGATTTTATATCTTGGCAACATCTAAGGTCATATCAGGATGGCTACTGACTTGTGGCACTGCTCTTCACAGTGCTGTCCCACTGGGAGACCCGGCCGCCGGCACCATGACCTGATTTCTCACTCAGTCACATCATCCTGACACTGAGCTAACCAGTCCTTGCACTATCCTATTAATGCTGAACGCCAGGCTAGGAAGCGACAAGTATCAATTTTTACTAAGTCATTGGTTTGACTCGGCCAAGTTTTGAACTCTTGACTTTCACCACAGGGGAAGCTTGTGCTCTACCAACTCGGTTAACCCGTCCGGTGGGCCATCATAGAGTTGTATAACTTGCAGAAGTGACAAATTCTATTAAAGTGACTTAATATTCATTCTAAGCAGCAAATGTTTAATAAGTGCACTGGTATCTAAGTTGCATATGTAGTATCGCATCTAGGCGAATGGTTTTGTTTTTAAAACTATATAGTTTTCATCAGCATGCAACTTCAATGCAGCCGTGCGACAGATTTGACTAGTATTGTCTTGGTTGCTTGTTGGAGTTTGACGTTCTGGCAACATCTAAGGTGATATCAGGACTACCTTTACCGCGGCTAATTAACATTAATGTACTCGTGGAACATAGGTTCATTCACGGCTAAACTGACAGAAGAAAGCAGAACATTAATATTAATACGTCCATGAAATATAGGTTCATCGATGTTGCAACTCTGAAGTGAATTTACAACTGGAGTTGACTGTAGCATTATTTGCATTCAAATTCTCATATCGTGCTAGGCGGATTTCTCTGTATAACACACTGTATTATACCGGTATTCTAATGTGCTTATCCTGCGTGTCGTAAGTGGCTGCCGCTCAAGTGGCCTGAACAACGCAGTATGCCCAGTCACTTATGCGCAAACCAGAACCTGTTCTGTGGAAAATTATATTTAGTCGAGAATAGTGTTGTGTTCAGAACCAGCCATGGACTCGATCGACATCTAACTCGCTATCGTTTATTATTATTCGCACAATACATTAAGACTACTAACTACACTGCATACTTAATGCTAGCTCTTCGCAGCGGATGTCAACTCACATGTATCTTTTTCCCTGAGATAACCCGAGCACGCATCTCATTCACTGCATGCTGCGCATAGTCCATGTTGTCGAAGTAGATGAGCGCGCGCCCCTTAACCTTGTCGATGACGCTGTGACTCACAGATCCATAGCGCCCAAACTGTCGACACAACACCTTCTCTGCGACTGTATTTGACACATTGTCCAACCACACACAGTTTGTCGGCATACTCTTTCCAAATCCAAGCTGCAAGGTGAAGTTAACGAATAACTTTCACTACACATTGAGTAGACAGCTAGGCACATTCCCCATAAAACAAACAAATAATTAATTAAAAGCAATAAAAAAAACAA
Organism: Branchipolynoe longqiensis; assembly: GCA_030323885.1. Classification (NCBI taxonomy): domain Eukaryota; kingdom Metazoa; phylum Annelida; class Polychaeta; order Phyllodocida; family Polynoidae; genus Branchipolynoe; species Branchipolynoe longqiensis. The sequence goes on from CM059200.1 coordinate 64,605,329, forward strand.
ATAATTAAAAGCATTAACAATGTTGGACATGAAAATACATTTCGCCCCGGGGTAAATTCTAACAATATATCCAGAAACGCAGCTACACAGGTCAGTCATACAGGTCAGCTACACAGGTCAGTCATACAAGTCAGCTACACAGGTCGGTCATACAAGTCAGCTACACAGGTCATCCACACGTCAGCTACACAAGTCAGCCACACAGGTCATCCAGATGTCAGTCACACCATCAGCTACATAGTATATATACACACACCAGCTACCCATGTCAGTTACCCATGTCAGTTACCCATGTCAGCTACACATATCAACTACACATAAACTAAACAGGTCAGCCATACAGTTAGCTACACATATTTGAGCTACACATGTCAGCAACATATGTGAGCTACACAAGGCAGTTACACAAGTCAGTTATCGATGTCAGTTACATACGTTAATTACAACTCAGCTTCAAGGGTCAGTTATACGAGTCCTTTACATGGGTCATTCACAAGGGTCATTTACAGTGATTTTTTGTAAACACAGGTAGCTTATCTGATGGTAATCATAGACAATCAATTCTACGGTATATTTACTTGATTGGTTGACAGATAGTACTTTTCAATACAGATCGTGTGTGATAGCACAGACTACAAACACAGTAAGCGGTGGGCGACATACCTTGATTTTGTTGGCCCCTATGTGTTCGCCGTCCATTTGTCGAAGTGCTCGTACAACACTTGTGATGTCATCATACTGTACGAAAGCGTAAGCAGACACTGCGCCTTGCTTCTTGATGTCGATGTCCTTCAAAGCGTAAACAGAAGATTTAGGCAAAGTTCATGAAGATGGCCTGTCCGTCTTACTGCGAACAGCGTACAATATAGTTTGCGGTGGGTGAAGGAGTTTACACATAACTACATTGTACATTATTTGTTTGTTTTTGTACCAAACTGTGGTTAAATTTTAGGGTCGTTCAGATCACCACTCCTCTGTTAATCAGTGCCGCCAACACGCATCATCGTACTCCACTGATGCTTCGCCATGTATGGGTTGTAAATAGCATGTTTTTCTGTGCCCACCGCACACATTTCATATTAATTTTGATGGTCTAACTTTGGTTAGCACAGCACAGGTTAACGCTAGTTTGATATATTATCCTGCATTGAAGGAAACAAAAGATAAATATACAAATGCTATAATTCTTTAAAAAACTAAACAGGTGTGCATTGGCAGATTTTACGCTAATATCAAGTCCATACAGAGGGAATCAAGAAAATTAATTGAAATATCCCTAAAAAAAAAAAACCATCAAAAACTACTTAATTGAAACTACTACCACAACGAACAAAAACAAGTCCATGCTGCTAGTTTTACAGTTACCATTAAGGGATAAATTTCACGATATTAAAAAATAAAAACTACCGGAAAAGAACACAAGAAGAACTTACAATGATTTCTCCGAACGGTTTGAAAATATCCTTCAGTTGGAGGATGGTGATCTCCTTCTCCAAGTTGCCGACAAAGAGCGTACGTGTAGCCTTTGGGTGAAACTCGTCAAGGTCCGCTTCGGGCGCTTTGAAATCATCCTCCGCTTCTGTAAGCCCCAAGTCTGAGGTTAGATACATCCGATATACGGACTTATATTTGCTCTCATCTAGGTTTGCATGGGGTTCATACAGTACACATTCAACAATGTTAAACAATGATTAAACAAAAACAAAAATAATTATCAACTTGTTTTTATATATAGATTTCCTAAATTTTCACTATCAATTACATTGGTTTTTTTATACTAAGTTGTAATGTCTAAATTAACACATTTTTTCCATGACGTAAATGTAATGACGTAAAAGTGATTCGACAAATTTTTCAAGAAATTAATCATTTCAATTCCTCTTAATAAATTACAAATTGTTACCATCCATCTGGTAATAATTTCGCAATGCGTTCCTTTTTGTTTGGCTATTAGTGCTGTGCTAATTTTAATTTTTATTATAATTTAACTTTTTTCATTATTAAAATCAAAAAGAATTTAGAATATTTAAAAATTACAAAAAGTGACTTTCTGGTGACTTACCAAAACCCTCATGGCTCGTGACGTGTATTTTGGTCCCAAAAAACATTTTTTCATGAGATGCTTCGATAGCTTTCGTGGCATCTTCCGGTCTACAAAGGAAAGAACAAACGCTTGATTATTATCGATCACATTTAATTTCCGCAGTCCTAGGCCGAGCCACCAGAGGGCCAAGCCAGGGTATCCCCATGAATGAATATATATTTGCATAATGGAAATATGAATTAAAAAACTTCCGAGTGTATGGAGTGTGCGGGAGGGGGGAGGGGGGAGGGGGGGGGGGAAGAGAGGCAATACACTACATACCTTATTCAGGGATGATAGTGGTGTTGGAGAAAGAAAAAAAAGGGAAATTGACGGTGAGGTGAGCTATAATAGTAATACAGTCCCATTAATGACAGCAGAATGCTCTCCAGGCAGACCTGATTATATGCATTGTGCAAAAGGTATGCTTGAAGAGTACCACATGAAACGTACCCCCCCCATCACTTTTATTTCTCCTCAAATTCTATATACAAAATGTCCCCAGGCTGTGAAAAAAATCGGAAATTTGTCATCCCTGCTTATTACACGCGATAAGTGGTGTTTGTTCTCTGTGGGGGGAGTGGTTAGAGCATCTGACTTTTTTCTAGGTCGGACTCCTAATCTGAAGTTTGGTGGTTTGATTCTCTATGCCCACACCTCTGCCAATTTGGATTTCCACCGCTGTGTATAACTTACAGCATCATCAAAGGCCAGTTGCTCTCATACCATGTCTATGTGGTGTGGGAGGTTAAAAATCCCTTGGGTCGGTAAAGGTGTAGGCTCGGGCTTTCTATCGACAAACTGTCTAATGGTGAAAACAAGCCTATTCAGGCTTATCCATGATAGGCAGTATAAATCTTCAAGAGAAAAAAAAAAAAGGGGGGCTTATCACAATCCATAATACGATCTCAGCCTAACTGGCCGCCAGCCATAGAGCGCGCTACGCGAACACTCCAACCTCACAAGGACTTAACCTTTACGCAACCAGTAAAATGTCATGAACTTTAGATATCTTCTAAAACAAACTTACTTCTTAAAGCTGACAATGGCGTAGCGGTCGTCGCCCTGACCGAAGATGCTCACAGATGTAACCTTCCCGTGCTTCTTGTACTCGTGGTATAAGCCGTCGCGCAAACTCGAGTCTACAAGCACGTAAAGGGTTACATACGCCATCAAAGCAACCACCTCAGATCCTTATATAACAGAATATCAGTTTGCTTGTACATTTTGTAGACTAGTTTCTGCTTGACTTAGAATAAATGTCCATAAGGTTTACCATACCAGTATTCAGTGAATAAATATCACACTAGTATATACATAAATAATGTAAATATAAGATAATAATAACAAATTATAATGATGATAATAATTATGATAATAGGAACAAACAATACATATATAATATGCATCAAAATCTTGACTCCGAATACGAGTGGCGGTAGAACGGTACTCTACAATCTTGTCGATAACCAAGACAACAATCAAGCCGGTATGACAATCTGTAAGTTATTTATATTTACATAATACACTTCATAGCCCATATATGTACACAGATGTATACAAATAGATATAATTAATATAACAGGATCAATAAAAGAAGAAAATTTGCAAAACATGAAATAACATGATTTTCCAGGCATTTTTTTACTCAGATAATACATTGTATAGCTTATATATATATAACTGGAATAACACAATCACGAAGGAAAAAATCAAAATCAAAATTGATATATGATTGACTTATTCGCTGCCTACCTGTTGACCGCATGGGCAGTCCACGTATACAAATTCCCAGGTTGCGCTTCTCTCCACTGTTCTCCCCTCCGCTCCCTCCCCCACTGCCCCCACTTCCACTCCCACTACCGCCTCCAACTGTCACCGCAGTGACAATGATGTCTTTCTTGGAGGCCACCTCCGACTTCACCGTGCCCGTGCGCCTGGACCCGGACCTCGAGCTGCTTGAGCTGCTTCGGCTCGAAGACGTTGAGTCACTGGAAGGTGACCGAGACCCCGACCGGCTCGAGGAGGGCCCAAATGTCAAGTTGCGCTGGCGGGAGGAGAGGGAGGAGACATCAGAGCGGGCCGGAGACTGTGAGCCACCCCACACTTTCGGCCCGCGCACTGCGGACCGCGAAGACTTGTCGGCGTGCTTGTCCGCTGTGCTTGTGTACGAAGAGGCACCCTCGAACTGCGACCTGGGAGTGGACCCGCCCTCCCTGTGGGATAATAAAAAACGACAAGTGTTTAACGACAACTTATATTTAGTGCTAGTTATTCGCTTCACGCTACATCATAGGAAATTCGGTTTGTCTGTAATACAGTAAAACCTCTCTGAATCGACTTACCATGGAACCGACTATAAATGGTCCATTTAGGGAGGTGGTCAGTTTAGGGAGGTATTTTTTATCGTTACAATGGTATTGTAATTTGCATGGGTGATCCGTTTGGTACCCAAATAACGCGATCAATATAGGACAGTGGACGATCAGTAGAGCTGGTCAGTTAGAGATGTTTTACCGTATAAGTATGAGAATTGACTTGTGAAAGTTCACCCTCATAGCCACATGTCCCTCTGGCACCATAACCTAATACCCACATTACCTTAAAACTGAGCTCATCAGCCCTTGCAATATTTAAAGTTCCATTGTCCAATGGTTTTGAATTTCTCTCACTATATGAGATAAATATAGTAGGGTGATTGTTATAATCTACCTTACTTTAGTTTCAAGTATATGATAATTTAAGTGATCAACTTCTGAGATATTTGAACCTACACTACCATCATCCTCACGGCGTTACTAACACTACCATAGCCGCAATCATTCACAGCACTGTTGATTCCGAAATGAGTGACCGACACTGTATGCGAACCCACCTCTCATAGTGCGCTTGCCGCTGGCTGAAGGTGGCTCGCACAGCCGATGATGGTGCAGTAAAGCGCTGCTTCGTCCTCCCCCGCTCCTGCCCGCGCTCAGAGACGCGCTCTGTATACTGGTCCTCCACCTCGTACGTCGTCGTTGAGTTCCGGTTCCGCACATCATATGTCGACGCAACGTCTCCGCCACCGGAAGTCGAGTTGCGCGACGTCGGGTACCAGTCTGCGCGATCATAGCTGCCGAGGTCCTCTGACAACCTGCAGCAACAAGCAGAACAGAACGATAAGTCGCTACAGCTAGAAACCGACAGCGAATGGGTCCATTTATTGTTAAAGATCAGGGATGAAAGTTCCTTGTATTTAGCAATTAATTTTGTTCATGTTCATTTTTCATATAGATAAAAAGTACCTATAATATGAATACTACACATGGATTATCTGTTCAAATTATTCCATTTATCAGGCATGCAATTATATCTGGACAGCCCCACTCCCACCGAACGGTTGCCATAGTTACTAGTCATGACGTCACAAGGACAGTCCCTCACATTACCCCCCTCACCCCACCCACCCACCCACCACCCCCTCCAACCAAACAATCCTCCCTCCTGGAAATCGTTACCAGACACTTGTGAACAAATATAGTTCATTTGCCTGACTACAGTCCGCCGATCGGTTTCATAGCAACCCTTGCTTCTAACTGGACATTTATGGACAAAATATACAGTTTTTTTGTTTGTTTGACAGACTCCAGCCCACTCCATGGCTATAACAACCATCAAACCGGACAATTATGAAAAAACCCTGAAAAAAAGGTTTATGCTTGCCCGACTGTAGCCCATTGGTTACCACAGCAACCCTCGCTTGAGGATTACATCGAAGGACACGCAGTTATTTTTAAAGCGCACTTGCAGAAGTCGACATTGTTGCGAAGCCAGGTACAAAGCACTTCACATTGGACCCGGTGTGTACAAGGAGAGCCCGTGAGAGCCTCTCTCCAGTGGGTGTGTGTGTGTGGTGTGTGTGTGTGTGGTGTGTCTGTGTGGTGTGTGTGTCTGTGATGTGTGTGTGTGCTTATGTGTGTGTTCATGCATGTGTGTGTTCATGCATGTGTGTTGGTAGGTCGTAACATTTTAACCCCCAGATTTCGAACCTTGGTCAAGTCAAAACCAATGACTTGAAAATGTATACTTGTCGCTACCTATCCTGGCACTTGGAATTACCAAGATAGAGCAAGGAGCAATGGAATGAGGAAGACCAATTGTCCGCAACCTAAATTTCCCCATGCTTAATCGACTAATGAACAGAAAACTTGCGTAATTTCTGTGTGATGTGTATGTTCTGTGTACTGTGAGTGTATGATGTGTGGTGAATGTGGCGTTCTCTGTGGTGGAGTGGTTAGAGTGTCAGACTTTTTTCTAGGTCAGACTCCTAATCTGAAGGTCGGTGGTTCGATTCCCTGTGCCCTCACCTCTGCCAATTTGGATTTCTACCGCTGTGTATAACTTACAGTGTCATCAAAGGCCGGTTGCTCTCAGACCATGTCTATGTGGTGTGGGAGGTTAAAAATCCTTTGGGGTCGGTAAAAGTGTAGCCTCTGGCTTTCTATTGCCAAACTGTCTAATGGTGAAACTAAGTCTATTCAGACTTATACATAATAGGCAGTATAAATCTTCAAGAAAAAAAAAAGTGATGCGTGCAATGCCAACTCCCGGCCGCATTGGGACCGCCCTTGGTGCCCCCCTTGGTGCCCTACAGTTCTGCAGATTTTTAGCCTTCAGGGCGCCAACGCGACTGAAAACTCCACAAAAACAAACAAAAATTCTCATGAAGGTTGTATCCTCCCAGCAGGTGCCTTCGTGCTGTGCAGCACTAGTGAGAACCAGTTACCAGCAAGTTATGTACCCCCCTCATCTCCCCCCCCCCCCCCACCGCTTCAGACACTGAGGAGGCCAACTCAGTAATGTTTGTTTGTTGTTGTTTTATGTCCTAGCAACATCTAAGGTCATATCAGGACGGGTACCGACTTGTGACAGTGCGCACTCATGGGGACTTTATAGTGCTGTCCCACTGGGAAACCAGGCTGCCGGCACCATGACCTGGTACCCACTCAGTCACATTATCCTGACACTGAGCACACCAGTCCTTGCCCTATCCTAATAATGCCGAGCGCCTGGCTAGGAAGCAACAAGTATCAATTTTAAAGTCATTGGTTTGACTCGACCGGGACTCGAACCCACGACCCCACGACCTACCAGCATGGGAGACGGGCGCTCTAGCTCATTCGGCCATCCCGTCTGGTGGAATGTGGAACTGTGTCAAACTGCTTACATAAATTGTGGTTCTAATTCTACTGACACCAGCACCGTACATGGATAACCAAAACGAGGTCAGTGTGCTTGGTTATTGGAGTTTTACGTCCTGGCAACATTTTGAGGCCAATGTGCAAAGCTCCACATAATAAGTTGGTCGGTTGTTGGAGTTTTACGTCTTGGCAAGATCTATGGTCATATCAGGACGGGTAGTGACTTGTGACAGTGCACACTCATGGCAACTTTATAGTGCAGCTCCATTGGAAGACCAGAGCGTCACATATCCCCCAGTCACATTATCCTGATAATGTGCTAACCAATCCTTGTTGTATCCTATAATGCTGGGTACCGACTTTTCACCGCAACTATTTAGTGCTGTTCCAGTGGGAAAACAGACCGCAATCACCATGACCCATTATCCCACTTAGTCACATTATCCTGACACTGAGCTAACCAGTCCATGTCCTATCCTATTAATATTGAGTGCCAGGCTAGTCTAATTTTTATAAGTAATTGGTTTCACTTGGCCGGGATTCAAACTCCTGACGTTCCACATGGGAAGCCTGTGCTCTTCTGGATTTGGCTAACGCGTCTGGATTTGGCTAACGCGTCTGGTCTATGTAGTTATACGCTATGCCTTACATCATCTGTTCACATCCCAACCAACCCAGCCAGGGAAATAGCCTTAAACATACACTCCTGACCCTCTGCTAAGAAAATCTACCTAACTTTTTTTTTAAATTCAAATAAAATTTTATTTGTTTTTATTTGTTTAAAAAAATGTTTTTTTTTATTACCATTTCTCACTTTTTTTGGTCAAACTAATCTCCCAGTGGCGGGGTATAGAAAGGTGGTCTGTAGACAGGCGACAAACAATCGTCCTTCTTGTGGTGTCTGACGGCCCCACCAGGTGGACACAGCGAGGTCAGCCTAGACTGCGCCTTCACAACACTGCTCCACTCGAGCGTCCGAACTACATGAGCGGTGCAGTGCCGCGAAGTGCAGTGTGCAGTCCCCCCCCCCCCCCCCCCCCCACCACAGCTGGAGGCTATTCTGAATGCTTATCTGAACGCGCTAGGCACCCAATCAGATTAATGGGGTTTAATTATAGATTAGATCTCACAAACAGACGCATGTCGGGAAATGTAGAGAGTTGAATAGCCAGCATCAAATGAATAGAATGTAACATTTATTTACCTATGTCGAATGAATACATCAGCCAGTGTCAAATGAATACAGCCCACCACGACCACACTTAGTCAGTGTCAAATGAATACCGGATAACATGGCCGCACTTTGTCAGTGTCAAATGAATACAGCCCACCACGACCACACTTAGTCAGTGTCAAATGAATACCGGATGGGTTTGGTGTTGGGTTGTGTTTGATGGATAACACGGCCGCACTTTGTCAGTGTCAAATGAATACAGCCCACCACGACCACACTTAGTCAGTGTCAAATGAATACCGGATAACACGGCCGCACTTTGTCAGTGTCAAATGAATACAGCCCACCACGACCACACTTAGTCAGTGTCAAATGAATACCGGATAACACGGCCGCACTTTGTCAGTGTCAAATGAATACAGCATAACACGGCCGCACTTAGTCAGTGTCAAATGAATACAGCATAACCCTGCCACACTTAGTCAGTGTCAAATGAATACAGCATAACACGGCCGCACTTAGTCAGTGTCAAATGAATACAGCATAACCCTGCCACACTTAGTCAGTGTCCAATGAATACAGCATAACGCTGCCGCACTTAGTCATTGTCGAATGAATACAGCCCAACGCTACCATACTTAGTGGTGTGGCATAGCGTAGAGAATGTGGTGTTGCAGTGTAGTATAGCATAATGTAGGATTGTGAATTGAGGTATCGCATAGTGTGGTGTAGTGTAATGTGGTGTGGCATTGTGTATTGTGGTATACCGTAGGATGGCGTGGTGTAGCATAGTGTAGTGTGTTGCGTTGTGTAGGTTTTGTTTTGTTGTTGTTTTACGTCCTAGCAACATCTAAGGTCATATCAGGATGGGTACGGACTTGTGACAGTGCACACTCATGGTGACTTTATAGTGCTGCCCCACTAGAAGACCAGGCCACCAGCATCATGACCTGATATCCCACTCAGTTACATTATCCTGACACTATCCTAATAATGCCAAGCGCCAGGCTAGGAAGCAACAAGCAATTGACTCGACTAGGGTTCGAACCCACGACCCCACGACCTACCAACCAACATGGGAGACGGACGCTCTAACTCATTCGACCATCCCGTCTGGTGTAGGATAATGTGGTGTTGCGTGGTGTGGTGTGTAGTGAGTAGTGTGTGGCAGGTGTGTATGTGTGCATGTCGGGGTAGCAGAAGGGAGAAGGAGAGGACAGTGAGGAAGGGGGGGAGGGGGGAGGGGGAGGGGAGGGAGAGTGCGATGAGTCATCGTCTCGTGATGCAGGCAGGTATTGAGGTCACCTGGTCGGCCATGACAGTTCGCCGGGTACCTGGCGGCTGGTCTCCGCCCGCCTCACTGTGTACCAGCCACACCCAGCGCCTGCACGATCTGCGCAACACAACGTGGGCCAACACACATGCCAGGCAGCGCTTAGGTGTCGTGGTAGTGGTAGTGTTACAGTTCGTGCTAAATCTAGTAATAGTGTCAGTAATAGCAGTAGTGTTAGTTATAGTGTTAACAGTAATAGTGGCAATAGTGTTAGTTATAGTAGTAGTGTTAGTAGTAGTTAGTAACTGTGTTAACAGTAGTGTTAGTAATTGTGTTAACAGTGGTGATAGTTATAGTGTTAACAGTAGTAGTAGTTATAGTGTTAACAATAATAGTAGTTATAGTGTTAGTTATAGTAGTAGTGTTAGTTATAGTAGTAGTGTTAGTAGCAGTTAGTAATTGCGTTAACAGTAGTGTTAGTAATTGTGTTGACAGTAGTGTTATTTATAGTGTTAACAGTAGTGTTAGTTACAGTGTTAGCAATAGTGCTAGCAGTAATATTTAGTAGTAGTAGTAGTCGATGCATACATAATGATAACAGGTAGTAGCATGGATAACAGGATGTAGTTGTGATGGTAGTAGTTGTGATATATGCACTAATAGTAGTAGTTTGTTTTGTTGTTTTACATCCCAGCAACATCTAAGGTCATATCAGGACGGGTACCGACTTGTGACAGTGCACTCTCATGATGAGTTTATAGTGCTGCCCCACTGGGAGACCAGGGCACCAGCACCATGACCTGATATCCCACTCTCACATTATCCTGACACTGAGCCAACCCTATCCTAATAATGCCGAGCACCCGGCTAGGAAGCGACAAGTATCAATTTTTAAGTCATTGGTTTGACTCGACCGGCAACCAAACTCGCGACTCCCAATCTGCCGCACGCTAGGCCTGTGCTCTACCGATTCGGCCACCGCGCCCGGTTCCCGTCTGGTGGTGGTGGTGGTGGTAGTGGTGGCTATGTGTCAATTACATGCTGACATGTAGCTTCAAGCTGCACATTAGACTGCAGTATAACTTAAGTGTTGTCTAAGTAAATCTAGACATCAACTACACAGATATGGTAATAGGCTGTGTGTGACAGTGATGGGCACATCCTATTACGTGACAGTGAAGTGCTGGTTACAGCCCATTGTGTGACAGTGAAGGGATGGTCATATCCTATTACGTGACAGTGAAGTGATGGTTACATCCTATTGTGTGACAGTGTAATGATGGTCACAGCATATTGTGTGACAGTGAATGGATGGTCATATCCTATTACGTGACAGTGAAGTGATGGTTACAGCCCATTGTGTGACAGTGAAGGGACGGTCACAGCATATTGTGTGACAGTGAATGGATGGTCATATCCTATTACGTGACAGTGAAGTGATGGTTACATCCTATTGTGTGACAGTGTAGTGATGGTCACAGCATATTGTGTGACAGTGAATGGATGGTCATATCCTATTACGTGACAGTGAAGTGATGGTTACATCCTATTGTGTGACAGTGTAGTGATGGTCACAGCATATTGTGTGACAGTGAATGGATGGTCATATCCTATTACGTGACAGTGAAGTGATGGTTACAGCCCATTGTGTGACAGTGAAGGGATGGTCACAGCATATTGTGTGACAGTGAATGGATGGTCATATCCTATTACGTGACAGTGTAGTGATGGTCACAGCCTATTCTGTGACAGTGAAGGGATGGTCACATCCTATTATGTGACAGTGAAGGGATGGGCACAGCATATTGAGTGATAGTGACAGGATGATAGGCTTTGCCTACCTGTATGCTGAAAGTTGAATAGTCCAATGGTTTGAAATATTTGAAGTGTAAATATGTCAAATGAGTTTTGGCAAGCACGACAGTATGGGTATCTGCAGTAACAGCTTCTATTAAATTGGCTCAGCATTCCCTTCTATGTGGCAACAAACGCTTATTAAGCGCATCACTATCTAAGTTAGACGTAGAACCAAATCTAGATAATTGTTTTGGTTTTGACAAGTTGATGCTTTATCCGACTATGTAGGTTTGAAGATCTATATATATAACCTTGCAAGAGTTGCAGGCTGTTCACACTGCATTTTTTTCAGAGGTAATGTTTGTATCAACCGCCCGCCGCAGCGCTGCAACGTCAGCAGTGCGTGCGTGCGTGCGAGTGTGTGTATGTAGTTGTGTGTGCACGTGTGTGTATAGGGATGTGTGGAGGTGTGTATGTAGGTGTGTGCATATGTGTAGGTGTGTAGGGAGGTAAGAAGGGACTGAGAGGGGAGGGGGAGAGTCCGTCGGGTGGTGCCCCCCCCCCCCCCCCCATATCACATCGTGTTGGGGTCAGAGTCCAGAGGACGCCCCAAGGTCCCAGCACGGCCGGTCCCGCTCCTAAATGCCGCGTTTCTATGGAGACGCCGCCAAAAAAGGCTACATTTAGCCTCGGGCAGCGTCAGAATGCACCTTATACGTGGACGCGCTACGTGAAGGCCGGCTTTAGGAGCTGAGCCTCTCACCGCCCGGAAGGGGGGGGGGGGGGGGGGGGCTGCCAGAAGTACCATAAACTACATCTGCTCGACACGGGACGCGCCCTTTTTTCTCAATATAGTTTAGGTCATTTCGCCAAATATGTTAAAAAGTAAGAATCTGTGAATACCCTCTACACACACCCAGCCAGCGACGGTGTGTTTGTGTGCGTGTGTTGTGTTTGTGCAGGGAGTTTTTAACCGGGTTTCAGTGTACAAACCGCCCAGTAAGCAGACCCGAAATGAAATAGCTTTTACCACGGCAAGGCCATTGTGATCTGCATACTGCATACGTGTTATACGCGACACGGGATATTGGGCGGGGTGGGTGGGGTGGGTGGGGGTTCCAGGTGCATCAAATGCCAATCAATACGGGCAGATCGTCGGGGTCTGCTGTCTGCACCTGAGTGCTCACAGCCCCTCATTGTGTTAACCACCCTTTAATAAGTAAACACTAACAGAGGCGTGGAACACAGTAATGTGTGGGCGAGTGAGTGAGGTGGGGGGGGGAACGAAGAGAGAGAGGGGAGAGGGGGACAGACTGTAGATAAATAATATAGGGCAGCATTGAGAAAGAGTGGAATTGTGGTGTGGCTTGCCTTGAGAAGAATTACCTGCCAAGTCGTTGTAAATAGGCACTGGTAGCTACGGCGAGGAGGGGGTGGGGGGAGGATGGCATGGGATTGGGAGAGCGAGGGGTGGGGGGGGGGGGGGGGGGGATGGGAGGGGGAGAAGGAGGGGGGGGGGAGAAGGGAGAAAGGGGGGGGGGGGGGGGGAGGGGGGGGGGGGGAGGGACAGCTGCTGCTGCCTGGTCGATTTGTGGCGGTGCCCTGCAGCACTCAACACTGCTGGACTGTGTTATGGGTTGGTTGGTTGGTTGGTTGGTTGGTTGGTTGGTTGGGGGGAGGGGGAGGGGGGTACGCCGTAGCCACGGCTACCAGCCACCAGCCGAGCACCAGGCAGCCTACAGCTGCCGCATTATCATAAAACTACGCCTCATTCTCATTCTCATTCACCCCCCCCCCCCCCCACACACACACATACAAACATACGCTTTGAATCCCCCCCCCCCCCCCCCCCCCCCCACGACTCACACAGGTTACACAGCGTTCAGGTCGGCCAGCGCTTGGCACGCACCGGCGTATTATTCATGGCGGTGAGACCTTATACTATGTGGGCCCCGGGACCCGGACAAGCAGGCCGGTGTTGCATGTGTGTGTGTGAGAGTGAGTGTAAGCCGTGGGGGGGGGGGGGGGGCGCTTGCTGACATGGACCCTAACCACCGCACACTACACACCCACACCCACACACGCCGGTTACCGGCAGCGCCGCCGCCTCACTCTCCAAGCGCGGCACTGGCCGGGCTCAGTGCACATTAGCGCGCGCTGGGCCTACGCCGCATCCGCTTGGAGCCGGCGTGCGCCGGGCGGAGAGGCTTCTAGAACAGGGCGGCGGACTGCGGATGAAGGGAACGAGAGAAGAGGAGAGCAGGAGCCGTGGTGGTTCGGGGGGCTTCTGACCTCTTCTAACTCCTCCAGTAGCAACCACCACCACCATCAGGAGCAGCGTCTTTGCAGCAGACGTGTCTGTTTATGTATCCGCGCACACACAGATATATATATGTACATGCTCACAATGGTGAACAAAGAGGCAAGGCGGGGCGGGTGGGGGTGTGGCGTGTGGTGGTGGAGAGTGGGGAGGGAGCAGCCACGTCACCAATCTCCACCACACGTCACCGCACCGCCCGCACATTCTCCACCCGCATCTCGCCAATCTCCAATCACCAATCTCCACCGCCGGCCGTGTCGGCTCTTGGCTCTCAGCGCCGCACTGCTCCGACCTGCCTACCCAACGCAGCTCACGGAGTATTGATTCAATAAAGAAATAATGTATTATTCAAGTCTGCCTGGATCTATTGCACCACCTTGTGCAGCGCCAGCCGGGTTTGTTTTGTTATATAGCCGTCGTTATTTGGCAACCCTGTCATCTGGTTTAGTAGCTAACAGCTCGGCTTATTGGTAAGCTGCTTGTGCCTAGGATTGGCATTTATTGCATTAACAAAAAAAAAAAACCATTAACAAAGACAACTATTTTAATTTAGATATCTATATCAATGTAGGCCTATATCATCATGATCTACATTCTAGGATTGTTATTTAGACTTAGACTTGTGTTTGGTGCTTGTGTTTTTTTACTTGAAGACTTAAACTACACTCTAGTCTAGGATGTGAATTTAAATTTGTGTTTCTTCCTTGAATAGATTTCAAATGCAGTCTACATGAGTTGAACATGATCTTTTTCTAAAAGAGGAAAACATTAATCTCCTACTTCTATTTACTTGTTAAAATATGAATAGATTTCAAATGCAGCTTTCTACATGAGCTGTATACGTCCTCCACTCCAAAATACCGGAGAAAATTGAAAGATACCTTTGTGCTACTCATTGTCGACATATGTTGTGAAATCACTGGTTGTATTTCAGTTTGAAGCAGGAGATGAAGCCGGGCCTCGTTATGATTAAATGTGATTACCCGAATACCCGTTATGGGCAGTTGAATGTACACCAGATTGTCACTTTGTATGAGACATTCTTTAATGTCACTTTGTATGAGACATTCTTTAATAGAGGCCTTGGAACAGGACACCATATAGTAACCGTGCATATATTCCTTAAAGCCTGTAAACTTCAAACTTCAGTGGACACCATAGTAACTGTGCATGTTAATTTCAAACTTCACTGGACACCATAGTAACTGTGCCTGTTAATTTCAAATCTCACTTGACACCAGACTAACCCTGCGCATTCCTTTTGGCATGTTAATTTCAAACGTCACTTTTTTCCACATTTTACCCATGCACATTCCTTTCAGCATGTCAATTTCTAACCTCACTTTCTGAAAAGCACTGGTCCCACCCAATTTGTCAATTGGGTCATTGCTCTTGAAATTATATCACACAACGTTGTTTCACACCCTGTATCAAATACAAACACTAAAACACACACAAAATTCATATCATATACAACTCGGCTTCCTTTCTTGTTCTCCATGCCTCACCACCAACTCCAGCTCATTGACCAGACGGGATGGCCAAATGAGTTGAGCGTCCGTTTCCTATTTTGGTAGATTGTGGGATTCAAACCCTGGTTGAGTCAAACCAATGACGTAAAAATTTATACCTGTCATTTCTTAGCCTGGCGTTCGGCACTATTAGGATAGGGCAAAGACTGGCTGGATCAATGTCAGGATAATATGACTGAGTGGGATATCAGGTCATGGTGCTGCCGGTCTGGTCTCCCAGTGGGGCACCACTATAAAGTTGCCATGAGTGTGCACTTACAAGTCGGTACCCATCCTGATAACCTTAGACATTGCTAGGACGTAAACCAACAAACAAATCAAGCTCACAACATACCATACTTATTCAAATTCAGACTTTAGATGTTACTAGGACATACAATCCAGCTGACAACAATCCCACACCCCGTCATGATATGACCTGAGATGTTGCTAGGACGTATAACAACAAACAAACAAACAATCCCACAGCGCACTTAGTCCAATCCGTACGGCTGCTGTGGCTATAAATAGACGCTGTGCGCCTAGAGCCCGCGTTGGCAGGCGAACCCGTGTTAATTAATATGAAGCGTGGCGGCGGCAGCGCTTGATCCAAACCCACGCGCGGCACACGGTCATACTCAGCCCAAAGTGCTTCTCTGAATGTGAGATCAGACACAGGAACACTGTGACCTCCAACCACCACTGGACGCCCTTCGCCCTCCCTCAACGACCAGACCGAATGAGTTGAGCGTCTGTCTCCAGTGTTGGTTCGAACCCACGGGTTCAAACACTGGTAAAGTCAAACCAATCACTAACAAATTGATACTTGTCGCTTCCTAGCCAGGCACTCAGCATTATTAGGATATGGCAAGGATTGGTTAGCTCAGTGTCAGGATCATGTGACTGAGTGGGATATTGGGTCATACTGCTGGCGGCCTGGTTTCCCAGTGGAGCCGCACTATAAAGTTGCCATGAGTGTGCACTGTCACAAGTTGATACCCGTCCTGATATGTCCTGGTCATAAAACTCGAAAAACCAACCCAGTTGGGCAGCACTATAAAGTTGCCGTGAGTACCCACTGTCACAAGTCGCTATCCATCCTCATATGACCTTAGATGTTGCCTGGACATAAAACTCCCAACATCCATCCTTCCCCAACCTCAACACACCCAGATCCTGATCAGCAATAATAGTCTAAATCCCAACAGTCCGACCAGGTGGGATGGCCGAATGAGTTAGAGCACCCGTTTCCTGTGCTGGTAGATTGTGGGATCCTGGGTTCGAGCCCTGGTCGAGTCAAACCAATGACTTAAAAATTGACACTTGTTGCTTCCTAGCCTGGTGCTCGGCATTATTAGGATAGGAGAAGGACTGGTTTGCTCAGTGTCAGGATAATGTGACTGAGTGGGATATCAGGTCATGGTGCCAGCGGCCTGGTTTACAAGTGGGACAGCACTATAAAGTCGCCATGAGTGCGCACTGTCACAAGTCGGTAACCGTCCTGATATGACCTTAGATGTTGCTAGCACGTAAAACAACAAACAAACCCAACAGTCCATAGGAGCTAAGTTTGGATCGCGTTGTGCTTGCTTTTCCCGCTCAAACTGTTGGTTGCAGAGCGACGCAGTTTTTTTTTCTGAGCTAAAAGAAGCCATGTCGGTCCTAATCAAGTGTGGTCCACTTAAACCAGCAGTCTGACTCGTGTGAGCAGTGGCGTGTTGCCTGGGAATGGAGATTCATTATGGTACTAATTATGTATTTTGTAACCGCCTTGGATCTATGTTGGTAGTTAATGGCATTCCTGATTCAATATTATTAGAAATAAATCGACGATATGGAATATACGATTGCTGGCTGTATATATAATAAATCCACCTGTTATCTTTAATATCTCACATGAGATGTGTGGATCCGAGGAAGCTCAATAGATCTATAATATCTCATATGGGATGTCGGTTGGTGGTTGGAGTTTTTACATCCTAGCAACATCTAAGGTAATGTCACATATGGGATAGGTGTGGATCCCAGGATTGATCAACCCAAATTAATATCTCATGTGGGACTTGTGTGGATCTGAAGTTAAATATTATCATAAATATCTCATTTGAGATATCTGTGGATCCCATTAACTCAACTATCTTTTAAAATCTCATGTGTGGCTTCCAAAAACTTGATGAACCCAAATATCATCATGAGATTTGTGGATTGCATGAAGCTAAATATCTTTAATATCTCACATGAGATGTGGCTGCATGAAATCAAATATTTTGTTTAATATGAGATGTGTGGGTTGCACGAACTTGATGCTAGCATTAATCTATAATATATCTCAGTTGGGATATGTGTGATTCACACGACGCCAGCTATCTTTAAGGTGAGACATGTCTTTAATGTCTCGTGTAGGACATGTGTGGATGTCATGAATTCAAATAGTATCTATTAATTCACCTCAGATGTGTGGTTTGCGTGAATCTAAATGGCATCTTTAACACGTTTGTCGGATGTGTGGATCCCACAAACACAAATATTATCTGTAATATCACCAATGCAATGTGTGGATTGCACGAACGTAAATATTATCTTTAATATCTGTGGGATATGCGTGGATCCCATGAAGCCAAATGTTATTCGCAATATCTCACATGAGTTTGTTGTTTTACGTCCTAGAAACATCTACGGTCATATCAGGACGGGGTGTAACATGAGAGATGTGTTGGCTAAATATTATCTTTAATATCTCAGGTGGAATGTGTGTGGATCACATAAACATCGTGTCTGTCTCGTTTTGACCTTGTCATGAGTAGAACAGCCATGATATCATAGAGTAAACCTGTACCTAGTGTGTATACACATGGCTGCTATTGTCAGCCTGGACCAATCACTTTTGTCTTCTTTACTGCCTATCCAGGTTCCGGGGCCTACATAGTGTAAGGTCTCACCACCGTGAATAATACCACTAAAGTACCTTGCATTATGCTGTTGCATTGTGTGGGATTCAATCCTGCGAATGATGAATGCGAATTAGGTCTGAAAAAACAAGACCTCCACATTTAACACAACTGATTGATTGGTAGAGGTTTTACGCAGTGCCAGCATCAAAGGCCATATTCACAGCGAGAAGTGTTAAACTTTATTCGGCAGTATCATTATTTAACCATCGCTTTTACACCGAATGGAAAAGCTTACAATCAATTATAAAAAGTCTGTTCTAGACTACTGACTGCTGAACCCTATTGCAGCTAACGGTCCTGATTCCAGGACAAAACAACAATTACTGGGGACAGGTCCGAATATGACATCACAACTAGCAGCAGCTTGTTTTTTTGTGTTTTTTTTTACGGACGCCTCTAAAGCACATTGATTTTTATCATCGGCTATTGAACGTCAAACATGGTCCTTCTGACATATTTCTTTTGAGGAAACCTGCTGCCGCCACATAGGCTACTCTTTCCGATAAGCAGCAAGGGGTCTTTTATATACACTTTCCCAGACAGGACAGCCTTTGATGAAGCAGTTGTGGACCGCTGGTTGCAACTTGCAGCATGTCATACCAATGTGGCTTTGTGTCAGTGAAAGCTCTCACTAGTTACAGTTTGTTAAGTCCTAGCAACATCTAAGGTCATATCAGGACGGGTACCGACTTGTGACAGTGCGCACTCATGGCGACTTTATAGTGCTGTCCCACTGGGAAACCAGGCCGCCGGCACCATGACCTGGTATCCCACTCAGTCACATTATCCTGACACTGAGCACACCAGTCCTTGCCATATCCTAATAATGCCGAGCGCCTGGCTAGGAAGCAACAAGTATCAATTTTAAAGTCATTGGTTTGATTCGACCGGACTCGAACCCACGATCTACCAGCACGGGAGGCGGACGCTCTAACTCATTCGGCCATCCCGTCTGGTGTCACTAGTTACATGACCGTGTCACCTCTCATGGAGCATGCGTTCAGAACTTGACAGTAAACCGCTGTCACGGCCTTTACTGCGTGGACATGAAGCTTGCTTCCTGTGCCGTGGGTTCGATCCCTGGCCAAGTCAAACTGAAAGGCTTACCAAGTTGGTACCCATTGCCAGTGATTGGCATTATTAGGAAAAGGCAAGGATTGGGTTGGCTCACGGTCAGGATAAGATGACTGAGTAGGGTATCGCATAATGGTGTCAGTGGAACAGCACTAGGATAAGACAAGGATTGGGTTGGCTGAAGGACAAAATAAGATGACTGAGCCGGGTATGGTATTCAGTGTTTGATTCCATAACAAATACGAAAGACTACGGATGGTGCACAGGTCTGCTACCACCCGCCACTGGTCCTGCTCTTGCCACAGTTGAGCAGCACTATAAAGCCAGCAGTGCACACTATCAGAAAAACCAGTACTCGTTTAATCGTTGTTAGGATTTTATTTGTGTGTTGCTATTTTACTTCCTAGCAACATCTACGGTCATATCAGAACGGTGTTGTTAGGATGTAAAACCCCAATCAGCCAGTCACTGACTGTGGGTACCAGTTGGCGTTTAGTTGACCCTGTGTCAGAGTGAGGCCGTGAGACCCGAGCCCAGGCTCTCACGCAAACGCCATATGGTCACGTGGCCAGCCAGAGCTAAAATATCTGACTGTTGCGAGATAACTGACTGCCCCCCCCCCCACCCCCACCCCCACCCACCGCTTACATGTCAGCTGTTTAGCACCATATAAGGCTGTATGGAAGTTGCATAGTCCGATGGTTTTGAATTTCTGTATTTTTTCTGAGATAAATATATTAGATTGATCACTAGTATCTACTTTACATTAGTTCAAAGTTACTTTTATTTTAAATGGTAAACTTTTAAGATATTTTGAGTGCAAACATGGAAAATTAGTTTTGGCATGCTTGCCAAGACTCGGACACCATAGACTTCTCCAGTAACAGGTTCTGTTAAATTGACTAAGTAGTGCCTTCTACGCAGAAACAAATGCTTAATAAGTGCATCAGTATCTAAGTTAGATATGTATAATCAAATCTAGATAATTGCATCAGACTATGCAGCTTTAAATAACAGACGTAGCCACCAACCTAACCCTAACCATGCCCCAATTACCTTTTATTAACAGCAAGACCATGCACCAATTACCAAATAAGTATTATCAATTCAACCTCACAACATATTTAATAGTTGTATAATCACATTTAAATCAACACAAATCACATGCCAATTTTACATGTATTAGCTACAAAATTTAATTAAATTTCCAATTAGTATACGAGAAGAGCATGGTTATTGTAAATAAAACTGCTCAAATTGTTAATGAATCCAAAACACGCGGGGGGGGGGGGGGGTCAGCAGAACTCAAATGTTACTAACAGCGTTTATCCCTTTCGGAGCCTTTACTTTGATCAAAACAATCTTATTTTTAAATACTTGATCAAATTAAATTGCTAATACATTGAACTGATATACTTAAGGATCATAAAATTTGTAATGTTATGGGGACAAAATTAATTCAAAGATACGAACGTATTTAATCAAATTTAAAAAAAATTAAGTATCAGTACCCGGGGGTAGTGTGGGTA
The DNA here is from genome assembly GCA_030323885.1 of Branchipolynoe longqiensis. Lineage (NCBI taxonomy): Eukaryota > Metazoa > Annelida > Polychaeta > Phyllodocida > Polynoidae > Branchipolynoe > Branchipolynoe longqiensis. Next base: position 64,626,221 of record CM059200.1, read on the forward strand.
AATATTTCTTTTAAATCCTGTTTTTGTATGTATTATCTTTATAAATAATCAACTTCTTGACAGCAGACGGCAATTATAAAATGTCCAGTATGGTGAATGACAGCAATTGGGGCGTAGGGGGGGGGGGGGTAGGAGCAGGCTAGAAGTAATTAGTGAGAGAACATCACTTCGAATTAGATAGTGCCCGCGCCAAAAATAGTTCTTTAAACAAGGCCGCAATATGTGGGCTTATTTTATTCACTCAGTGTTTTGCCGCCATTTTACGCGAGCAGACGGCGCGCGGCCCGGGGGGGGGGGGAGCGGTCACGTGACGCGGGGCGGGCCGCGCGCTGGCGCCACCTGGGGGGCGGCGGGAGAGTGAGCGGCAGACGACATTCTGCTGATAGAACTGACACACACAGCCTGCCCCAGTTCCCGCCACTGAACCAAGGCTACCCCAGATATGCCCATTATAAATAAATGGTGTGTGTGTGCAGTCAAGGTTCAAAACAAATGTAACAATATTGTAATCCCCACCCATAGCAATTTCCGTTTGTTTGTTGGGGGGTTTGCGTCCCAGCAACATCTAAGGTAGGTTGTTGAACCTTTACATCCTGGCAACATCTAAGGTCATATCAGGATTGGTACCGACTTGGTTTTTTTGTTTGTTTTTGTTGTTTTAGGTCCTAGCAACATCTAAACTCATCAAGATGGATACCGATTTGTGACAGTGCACACTCATGGCGACTTTATAGTGCAGCCCCCTGAGAGGCCAGGCCATTGGCATCCTGATCTGATATCCCAGTCACATTATCCTGACACTGAGCTAACCAGTCCTTGCCCTATCCTAATAATGTCGAGCGTCAGGCTAGGAAGCGACAAGTATCAATTTGATAAGTCATTGGTTTGACTTGGCTGGGATTCAAACTCCTCACCATCCATACTATGTTTCGACAACGAATTAAAAGTATTTTGTGTGTTTTCATGCTAAATATTTTCAAATTTAGCCCTTTGAAATTACTTCAAACTAAAATGAAGTAACTAGAACGAGCAACCTATTATATATTTTTTTTAAATGGCAGAAACTCCTCAATCATCGGATTATGCAACAAAAATACAATTTCTTGGTGCTTACCCCATATTCTTTCCAGCACCGGCATATGAATCACCCTCTGTCCCACTAGCACCTGCGTGCTCACTTATTCAGGATTTTCTTATTGTTTTTTCCCCCCTCCGTCCCTGGATGAGTCAGAGTACGGTGCAGACAGACCACGTGACATTGTCTGAATAATGAGGATCCCACTGATTCATTCAGGTCCCCACCCTCCCTCCTCCCAGAATCTGATCCTGATCCCCTCAAATGATGCAATCACATCATCACACTTTGTGCACTTGGCCAAAAAAGAAAGGATAAAATATGTGAATTACGCTGTCGGTATACATGAAGTAAAGTTTGTATCACCTCCCTCCCCCCCCCCCCCCCCATTAAAGCTTTAGGCATAGGGGGGGGGGCAGATTCTTAAAAACGTTAGAAAATGTAGACAAGCAATTCTTTCACACCCACAACACAGTCTTTGTTATACAAACAAAGCTAAAGGAAGCGATGTAAAAATCTGCATTGGTTTGGGGGCACCTGTCCAAGTATAGAACTGGTTATTGGAGTCCCATTTACTTGGGCTTCTGAGACTGGACTATTCTTCGCTTCTGTCATGGCTAAGCTCTCTGGCTGAGTAAAACCAAAGTTTGTTGTTTACGTCCTAGCAACATCTAAGGTCATATTAGGACGGGTACTGACTTGTGACTGTGCACATTCATGGTGATTTTATACTGCTGCCCCACTGGGTGCCCTGGCCGCCAGCACCATGACCTGATATCCCACTCAGTCACATTATCCTGACACTAAGTTAACCAGTCCTTGCCTTATCCTAATAATGCCGAGCACCTGGCTAGGAAGCGACAAGTATAAATTTTGTAAGTCATTGGTTTGACTCGACCGAGAACCCAAACTCCCGATTTCCCGCACGTGAGACCCACGCTCTACCGATTCAGCCACCGGGGGGTGCATACCTGACGATGCAATAATGGTGATGATCCTCCTGTATACGATGAGGAGTGCAGAGGCTGTAAACACACAGTGATTGTGTTGGTGGGCTGATGCTGCCAGCAGATACCCCCCCCCCCCCAACTGACGTACTAACAGTTACAGCATATTGCCAGGAAACAGCGCTGTGCAAAGCCATCAGTATCCACTCAATAATACATGCATCTGTAACAACCAGGTCCATAGCGTGGAGCAGCGCCATAGCCTACATTGAACAAAACACACAAAAATGGTAAATTGAGCGGGCATTTGTGTTCTGTACCATTTCTACGGCCCACTAAAGCGGTGCTGATTGACCCGCGTAGCTGCATTCAGGTTGTGTTGAATGTGTGACCACTAGGGGGCGCATTGCTGTATTCGGGTTGTGTTGAATGTGTGACCACTAGGGGGCGCATTGCTGTATTCAGGTTGTGTTGAATGTGTGACCACTAGGGGGCGCATTGCTGTATTCAGGTTGTGTTGAATGTGTGACCACTAGGGGGCGCATTGCTGTATTCGGGTTGTGTTGAATCTGTGCCCACTAGGGGGCACATGGCTGTATTCGGTTTGTGTTGAATCTGTGCCCACTAGGGGGCACATGGCTGTATTCGGTTTGTGTTGAATCTGTGCCCACTAGGGGGGGGCATGACTGTATTCAGTTTGTGTTGAATGTGTGCCCAATACGGGGGCTGTATTCGGGTTGTGTTTAAATGTGCCCCACTTGGGGTGCATGGCTGTATTCGGTTTGTGTTGAATCTGTGCCCACTAGGGGGGCACATGTCTGTATTCGGTGTGTGTTGAATCTGTGCCTACTAGGGGACGCGCGGCTGTATTCGGTGTGTATTGAATCTGTCCCCATTAGGGGACATAGTAGTATATTCTATAGGTGCTGAATCTGTGCTTATTACCCAGCGCTCAGACGTAGGATGTCGAGTCGAGAAACTCGTCTTTGCTCATTATTATACGTGTATGTTGCAAGACACTGCAATAATCCGGGAGCTGAGCGTCTCAGCGAACCGAGCCGAAGCCCACCCTTCTCACATACCCCGCCCTTCTCACATACCCCGCCCTTCTCACATACCCTGCCCACCTCATATACTGCTCACATACCCCGCCATCATACCTCACACCCCATATGCCATCCTACCTCACACATACCCCGCCTTCCTCCCACACCCTGCCCCATCATACCTCACACACACACACCCCACCCCATCATACCTCACACATACCCCAGAGGTCTGCCTTCACCGGTACAGTGGGCGTAAACAACCCGCCCCGCCCCGCCCCGCCCCCCGCTCAATACACGGCGCGGTAACACAGACTGTAAGCATCCACCTCCTCCTCCCACACCCCTACGCCTCACCTCGCCTCACGTCCCGCGCGATCCCCATCCAACATGGCCCCAGCACCAGGTTCCAGCTCGGTGCCCCCGCCTCCCCACACACACACCTCACGATTGACTACCACTACAAACCCACTCCCCCTCTCCCCCCACGTCTCACCACTCACAGCTCGGGCCACACGCCCGCCTGTATTTTACGTGGGAACTGGTTTCCATGGCAACGTAACGGGATCAGCGGGTGTAGATAGAATCTGTGCACCATCAGGGAGGAGTGGGGTGTGTGTGTGTGTGTGTCTGTCAGAGTGTTGTGCGCCTGTGTGAGAGTATGGTTATGTGTGTGAGTGTGGTTATGTATGTGACAGTGTGCTTATGTGTGTGAGTGTGCCTATATGTGTGGCTGAGCGCGCCAATGTGTGAGTGTGTGCCTTATGTGTGTGTGCGCCTGTGAGTGTAAGTGTGTGTGTGTGTGTGTGCGCGCCTCAGTGTGTGCTTGTGTGTGGAGGCTTCCTTCCCTCCCTGTCCCATGGCTTGATGTATCGGTGTAGGACAGCCTAAAAGAGCCATCAGCCGCAGCAGCAGCCAACACCCTCTAGAAGCCACCGGCCTCTTTCGGGGAGCCGGCCGCACTCACCCACAAACATGGCCTGCCGTCCGACATGGCTTCCTTTATGGCTCCCTCCCGCGCTTGTCGCTCCCGTCTAGCTCATCTCCGCTCCAGGGTAGCGAACATCATTCCAGTCCGCTGCTCCAGTAGGGAATCAACTCAGTGCAATCCACATGTGGCTTCCTTCACTTGTGGCTTCCTTCACTTGTGGCTTTCCAGGTGCATGCAATTCAGATGTAGCTTCACGGATTGCATACCAAATTCCTGTGAACGCGGATTGCAGCATATGGGCACCGTACACCTCATTATTATTACGTATGGGCCTCACTATTACACAGGTTACCTTAATTGAAATGTAAATTAAGGCTGACTTGTAAAGCAATTGGCTCGTCCTGGGCACCCTTGTTAATGGCCAATGAATAAGCCGCTCCTTTCTATATTTGGCATAAACACAAAACTGCCAAGTATATATGGTAATAATAATATATATGGTATATATGGTAATAATAATAGCCAGTCGTGATCCACTTTAGTCGATCAGATATCCTTCTCGCTCTATATATGAAATAATAGTAGAGTCTGCCATACAGCGGTTAAAACATAATTTAGCTTTCTGTTTAATAAAGATATGAATTAGAGTATGATAATCTAGATGAGCATATCAATTGATTAGACTGTACTCAATGAGTCGGTATTAAACATGAGACACTGTACTTATATTAAACACAATACACAATCTGAGGATTACAATAACAGAGGGAGCCAGTCTTTAACATAAGGCAAACTGAGCCGTTATTTAACATGAGGCAAATTGAGCCAGTGTTAAACAGCACACCCCATGCTTGCATTAATCACAATGGAGGCCTTTTGAGCGTAGCAGGTTTTAAACAGGAGCCATGCGTGTATTATTCAAATCAGAGACGTGGCAACCGCAGAGTTTGTGTGGCCTGATCACTTTATCATGCGATGTATACACTTCACCGCAAGCAAAATACTGACGTGTCGCCTGCAGACATCATAAGCTGCACTTGAATGCAAACCACATCGCTCTTAAATCATGAACCAGCATTGAGCTATCCACAATCATGTGCGGGTGCGTGGGAGCGGTGTTTTGGGTGGAGAGCTTTGGAAAGAACTAAATGACAAACCCGCCTCAAAGAGACCCGCATGCATACATGGGGGAGTTAGCTATAAACCTCAAACTTGTATACACAGCGTAAGGAAATACAGCCTCATCTTAAATCATCAATTGGCTTTCATATGTTAATAACATCCGGTGCTAAAGCTGCATAGTCTGATGAAAACACATTTTGAAAATCAAAACATTTAACTAAATTTGATCCTGCATATCCAAGTTAAATGCTGCAACCATACTGCTATGTCCCTACAAGTTTTACATAATCAAAGAAATGCAGAGAAAACCCCAGAATGGAATTATTTAACTCCATATCGCAGGGGGCATAGTTAAAGATTCAAGCTGTTCGCATGGCTAGTCATTACCGGTTCCTAATGAGTCGCTTTTTACGACGCGCAGAAGGACAGTTGGCCTATTCCTACCTGCCCAACACGGTTTGCCAATGATTGTAAAAGCCACAGCCAATGCCGTTCCTTAACTGGCATCACCTGCACCCAAGTACCTAAAGTGCACCCAATCACAGTAGCTGCACAGACTGCGGCCATTTTGGCACTACTCAATCGGCAGCAGCTCTCATCCAGCTTTGGCTTTTTAGGGTAGGAGCGCTAAGCCATATTGGTTGCGCTTTTTCTTGGCTCCATTCATTGCCAGCGCGATGGGGGTCAGGGGTGGGGGTGGTGGTGATGGCGAGGGTGGTGGGCTTTCTCCTCAGCATCACTGCAGACACAGCTTTTCTTCTTTGGCCATCTAATACTAGTATTCCAAGTTTCGCTGGTTTCGCTCAGGAATGACTGAAGCTGCGACTCCGTGTACCAGGTTCTAGCTTCAACTTACAGACATGCAATGAAGCCCCTCTTAGCTATGCTCTATTCAATATAATTGGTTGGTTGATGGAGTTTTATGTCCTGGCAACATCTAAGGTCATATCAGGATGGGTACCAACTTGTGACAGGGTGCACTTATGGTGACTTTATAGTGCTGCCCAATTGGGAAAACAGGCTACCGGCACAGTGACCTGATATCCCACTCGAATCAATTTATCCTGACACTGAGTTAATCATTCCTTGCCATATCTCCTATTAATGCCGAGCGCCTAGCTAGGAAGTGACAAATATTAATATTCTAAGTCATTCATTTGACTCGGCCGGGAACCAAACACCCATGCTCACACGTGAGGCCTGCACTCTACCGATTCGGCCGGTCCCTTTCCTATAGACCCTATACTATAAATTCACTTTGCACCTACAGCCACATGCCTTCTGATGAACAAACTTGGTAGGATTCTTTCATTAAATGTGTATCTATTGTAGATAGATTGAGGTGAAATTGTCTTTACCGCTATACAAGCAGAGGCTGCAATGCGGCACCTTGGTTCGCAGCTTCAGCCCTTCCTGAGGGCCCATCGTAACTCAAAACACCTTTATTACATTGCTACTACACCTGCCTCACTACCGGGTATGCATTCAGGCAATTTACATGTAAAACCGCCAAATCGATTCACAGCACCACCCATAACTTCACCACTGCATTAGTGCTGCCACTTATTTCCCGACACTCTTCTATAGTATGTCAGCATATTTTAATGCTTACACTGACTTATTATTCAGAAATGAAAATAGAGCGAAGGTATACAAAATCGTGTAAATATTCATAGCCATGACACAATACAAATCGCAATTACCAAATTTCACGGAAACCCATGAAATCCATTTCATTATTCTTATAGTATACTATGAAGGTACAACAATAGCAGACAGAGTAGACAACAGGATAGCAACACATACAAAAGGGGAGGTCTAAAATTGCATAGCTATCTAGCCACCAGCTGTAATGTATTCATATCATAAATCCTAAGTACGGCTAATTGACCATCATCAAATTTGACAAATTACAATCTCAGATATAGTGATTGATTGAGATGTTCTAGCAGCCTATCAGGACGGTTAAGAATGATCGGTAAATGGAAGGTAAATGAAGGTAAGTCTGCTACAGAATCCCAGTGGCCGCCTGCGTCCGAACGGCGAACGGCATAGAGGGCAGAATGGTGTGGATCACACGGGACATTACTCTCTCTGCTGCTTCCCTTCTGCTCGCCTCCATTTCCACTTCTGGCAGATTACGGCATTGTGGGGTGAAAAAAAGCAGTGCTGAGCGAACAGGAACCAAAGCACCAAGCAACCAATACCCCCATCGCCACCTCTCACCCCAACCCACCCGCTAACCCCAAACACTGCACACACCCATCACCATGGTACTAAGACGGGGCTGGCTGAGAAGGCAGGAGTAACCATAGTGACAGGAAGTAGGGCCAGATGGCATTCAGTCAGTAGAGGCAATTGCCGGTTGCAGGCAATATCAGCATGGTGCTGTCCAATGTTTCTACCGAATCAACTGGGACAAGCTTAAGTAGATGCCTCATGCACAATGCAGCCATCTTTGACACCGGCACAGGTTTGCCCTGACAATTACAAACACATCTTTCACACACAATACAGCTATCTTCATTGAACAAAACAAGTGCCAACCATTTAGAATTGTGAAAACACTTCATCTGTTCCCCCAAAAGATGGCTACTTTAAAGCCTCATCAATAAGAAGGAACAGTGCTCGTAATTAGATGAATTTCTCAAAATAGTAAAGGTTTATTGACGTCAGCCTTTCGACAACATCACATGTCGATGAGATCACTTGTATTTAAATCACACTTCACAAGGGGGAAACACACTTCCTTATTAAATGAATTATCTGGACAATTACAACAAACATGCTACCAGACACTGCGGTGTAGTAGAAAAACATGTTTGTGAGAAGTAACGAGCCCAGGTTGTTCAGTGTAAACGAAACAACGCAATTTAAAGTTGCCTATGATCTTTGGGTTTCTGAAATATATATATTTTTAAAATAGATAATATATCATAATTTTTATGTTGGAGTATTAACTATGGAGATAATTCAAATGAAAATTTACAGAATTAATTATGGTGCGCCGAAATACTGGCCATGGTTTAATTTTGGCGAGATTATTTACTAACAATATTCTAAATTAATTTTGGTGTGAATATCGAAATGCTGGCCAGAGCATTTGTTTGTCATATTGTCAGAAATGATCCAATATAGTACCGCAACAATATGTGAACCTAATTTGGTTTTTTTTAAAGAGGGGAAAAAATGACAAGAACCTATGACTATTGACTACTACTGCACATTGGTTGCCAGAAATGTAATTAGGACACACCAATGATCCCCCCCCCCCGCTTCTCCCACCTAGCCTTATTACATCCTTAGCACCTACCTTAACAATCACTCTCCTTGACAACCTCTCATTGCTCATAGAACTAATATTGCATCACCATAGCAACAGCACCCCCACCTGCATCAGCCTCACCCCACAACCCGTGATCGCCCAGTGAGAGCGGAGGACACAACTAAACGCCCTTGGTGGCTTTTTTTTGTGGCACATTTATTTATCTCCTTTTTATTCGTATTACATTCATTGATTAAGCAAGAGAAATTTCAATTGCGGAAATTGATCTTCCACTGCTCCTTGTCCTATCTCAGTAATGCCAAGCGCCTGGCTATATTAGCCACTTATATTATATCAATTCGGATTGACTTGACTTGGCCAGGATTCAAACCCAGGTTTCAAACCCCACACAGGAAACAGGCGCTCGACTCATTCAGCCAGACCACCTAGTCTTTATCGAATCCGACAGTTTCCATTAAAATTCACAGGGTAAGCGAACCACCTATTCTCTTCCATGCCAGATCGGACACGGTAACTGAATCGGTAGAGCGCGCGCCTCATGTGCGGGAGATCAGGAGTTTGGTTCCTTGTTGAATCAAATCAATGATTTATGGAAATTGATATTTGTCGCCTCCTAGCGAGGCGATTGACATTATTAGAATAGGGCAAGGACTGGTTGGCTCAGTGTAAGGATAATGTTACTGAGCGGGATATCAGGGTTATGCTGTTGGTGGCCTGGTCTCGCAGTGGGGCAGCACTATAATGTTGCCATGTGTGTGCACTGTCACAAGTCAGTACCCGTCCTGATATGACCTTAAATGTTGGCAGGACGTAAAACTCAACCAACTTTCCTTGTCATTCCGCTTTTGCTGGTTATTTCCTGTGGGGGGTGACAAAAATCTATAAGGGTCAGACTGGGCCTTGGAGCGGCTTCGTCACACTGCAAAGCGCTCCGAAGGCTGTATTATGCCGACATATCATTATGTCAATGGCGGCGTGGCAGTGTGGTCACTCAGTCGTCGTAGGAAACAAACACGTCACTTAGATCGTCGGTAAGGGCGGGTTACCATGGCAACCGCTGAGCAACCCCGCCCCCAACCCTCTTCTCAGCCATCCATCCATCTAAGGAGGCAGACAGGAGACGCGGGAGACGCCATTTGAGGGGAGGGGTGGGAGTGGGGCTGGGGTGATGCTGCAGGATGCCGGCAACTGCTCACTGCTCAGTCCTGCTCTCAGCCATACTGCACCGAACACTGAGCAGCTCACGTCTACACAGCCTCCCCAATTCCCAAGTTTTCGGCTCACAACCAACCACCCGAGCAATGCGTATACAATAATGGCCACCAACTGATTCGCGTTCAAATTTTGTATGCGTTAATGTAACCAGAATTGGGTTTTTCGATTAGACTGCCAGCTTTCGTGCAGGCTGTGCATTAAAAAAATATTGCGATAGTAATTGGTGAACACATTGCTACAGTATGGAATATGTATGGACATATGAATTATAATACATATGCAGGTATGTACACACATCCAGATGCGTATGTACACAAGTACGTACACATATACACACATATGTACCTATAGAAATATACATCCACATATGTACATAGACATGATATGGATATGTACATATATATATATATATATGTATACATACACATGGACATATTCGTATGGATATGTACATATATATATATATATGAATATATTTGCATATGCACACCATAAGTGTCCACTGTATGTACAGTAAAACCTCTCTAAATCGACCGACCATGGGACCGACTTTAGGTGGTCCATTTAGGGAGGTGGTCGGTTTAGGGAGTTAGAATATCCTTACAATGGTATTGTTGGGACCCAAATAAAGCGATCGAGGTAGGGGAATGGTCGATCTGTGGATGGGTCCGTATAGAGAGGTTTTACTCTGTGTGTGTGTGTGTGTGTGTGTGTGTGTGTGTGTGTGTGTATATATATATATATATATATATATACATACACAGTGTATGCACACTTACAAATGATTGCACAAATATTTCCTATTTATAACTCGATGCAATATTCAGGTCGCACAATTCTCAACGATATTGCATGTTGCAGGACCTTCTAACCAATATCACCCTGTCTGATCGTCCCCATGTCTACCCGCAGAGTAAATTAGGACTACTTATCCCCCCTCCCCCCCCCACACACACACACATCCAGCCACAGTTTGAGCAGCACCCATCCATACTCTACCGCCTACATTCATGATTCAGTGATATAGGTATTAACAAAAACACGTCTGAGTGAATATCACGTATGGAAATATAACGCAACTCAGTCATATTCAATGACGAGATTCCTGACTTTAACTAAATTTATACTTGTCGCTACCTAGCCTGGCGGTCGGTCGGCATTACTAGGATGAGGCAAATCACAGACAGTGGAATGGGGAACACAACTGTCCACATTTGAAATTTCCCCGGCTAAAAAGGTATAACAAAAAGAAATAGGCATGGAGTTGTTTCAGTCAAGTTGGTGTGCAACTATAAATAGACGGCTTTGCAGCTTTGGAAGCTGGTTGCAGACTCGAACAGTCTAATGTGGGAGAAGCACGCACAGAGACCCCACAGTGCTGCCAGAAGGCAATGGTTCAATACTGCCTGCTTCTCGCTTCCTCCGCTTACCCACAATTCACTGCCCCGCTATCACATAAATACCCCAAACTGGACGGCTTACTTTGGGTGTGATTCTTTTCGCGACATGCAAGCTTCACAGGCAATCTAAGATGAAATACAGTGCTGCCCAAAACACAAAGAGGCCATTAGCATGCTTTTCAAACACTTGCTTTGTTTTATTGCAGTCGACATCTTGCGAATAAACCCGGTCGTTGTCGCTGCTGCCATCAAACACAACCAGAAGCGACCACAACAGGTCCCCTCCATTGCTATTGCTGCCGCTGCAATCTGCTCCTAGCGGCTCTAAATAGAACTAGAGACAGTCACACGTGACTGCCTTCCGCTGGTGTGTGGCAAGGGTGTGGCCTACGTGCAGTGCAGTCGGTCGGGCAGGAGGGAGGGAGGAAACTATTTTTGTCGAGTCAGCACAAACAAGGTCGGATCGATAACGGTTGTCAGGGGAGGCGAGGAGGGGGGTAGAGGTGTGGGGAAGAGGGGAAACGAGGGGCAGCAGCAAAGGAGGAGAGGGAGGAGACGGGCGTGAGGGAGATGGGTCGTGAGGGAACGGGGAGGGGAGGGAGACGGGACGGGAGGGGACGGGGAACGGAGGGAGACTGGGAGCGAACGGGGAGAGAGGGAGACGGGGAGCGGGAGGGAGACGGGGAACGGAGGGAGACTGGGAGCGGGAGGGAGACTGGGACGGGAGGGTGCGGAGAGAGGGGGAAAGGAGGAGGGGGGGGCGGGGGAAGAGGGAGGAGACGGGGAAGAGGAGAACGCGGAGCAGGAGGGAAACAGGGACCAGGAGGGAGACGGAGAGGGAGGGAGATGGAGAGTGGCAGTGGAGTGGAGTGGAGTGGAGTGGAGTGGAGTGGAGTGGAGTGGAGTAGACTGGCGGGGCAAGGGGGATGAGGGCGGAGGGGGGAGGAGGGAGGGCACCAGAACCACCTTCAGGTTGCACAACCAGCATTTGAGTGCACTACACTGCTCCAGCTTTCAATCGCTGCTGGAACACAGCGAGGCAGTGCAAGCCCGCCTCAGTCTGCGGGGTCTGTCATGGCAGCCGCCTCACCTCAACCGATCTGCCATATATGTGCAGGCCTGGTGAGGTACGGAGGTCAACCTGCGAGCCACATGGAGGTGCTGTGTACCAAATCACCAGTGCCACACACTCATGGTGAACTTTATAGTGCTGCCTGGCTGGCATTCCATCCTATTCGCACCATGAAGTGATATGCTACCCTGATATATATCAGAATGGGCACTGACCTGCGACAGTGTCCACTCATGGGAACTTATAGTGCTGCCCAGCTGGGACACCGTGTCACCAAAACATCAGTACAATACCCCACTCAGTCATAGTATCTATCACTCAGGGAACAGACTCCCACCAGGTTATTTCATTATTTGCTTTGGAAATGCACTATACATAAAGCTTGTATCATTTGATACAGCAGAAAACACTTTGGTATCAATATTTGTTGGGATTTACATCCTAGCAACATCTCAGCTCATTAGGCTGGCACTCAAGTCTTGAGGAAATACAACATTTCTTTTCTCTTTTACGGTTTCTACATGGTATTTAATGTGTATTCCCATTGTCGGCTATCCATAACATTACGCTCCCTGATTATTACTAACATATTCGACTAACCTCCTCCCCCCTCACACATATAATGACGATTATTTCTACGTTCTCCACTGTGTGTGAATGAGCTAAAAGGAACATTGCCTCCTCCATGCAGACACTAACAAACTGTGCAGCGTAAGAGAGCGCACCCCTGCGCCTATTTCACCAAGGTCCCTTTATAGCCATAACGAAGGTCGTCAGCAGTGCTATACGCGACTCTTACACAGAGCCAGAAATACTGCCAGGCTCAAGCGCACCACATACTGTGCTCACAGCTTCAGCATGTTAATTTGATGGATTAACATGTGACACACTATTTTAAACTCCAAGCGGTGATTCCCTTCCACGCCTTTGTAAGTTATAATACATTATAAATCACATAAATATGCTATGCATCACAGAAATACGCTATGCATCACATAGATTTACAGAAATCATTACCAAAGTGTTCCTTCCATTTCCATATTACTTGATACAGCTTGTGGCGCACCCCCTCCACACAAACACCGATAAGTCTACTCCATAATACCCCAGTCACACGAGAGCCAGTGTTCGCCGCCAACCTCCCTACGCCCAAAAGGACGCCAACCACCCAGCCTGCCATTCGATACACTGATTCAAATATGTTGTAGGCGCCATGTCGGCGCCATGTCGGCGCCAGGTCGGGGCCGACCACATGGTTACTACAGCATCGCATGTGTTAGCACCAACCCAGGGCAGCGCCAGGGCGCCAACCATTTTGAATGGCGCCGCCGGAACAGGGCGTAAGGAGGTTGCACGTGCAGCAGCAGCAGCCTCCTTGCGTCCAAAATTTCCAAAATGGACGCTGAGAGGTTGGCGTCCTCGCGGCGCCATCACTTAAGAAGGGCCTAAGGAGGGCGCAATGAGGACGTTTTGACATCGCGAATCGATCGTAGGCGAACGCAGGCCTCGTGTGACTGGGGTATAACCCACCATGACAACGTGTATAGTATATAAATATTGATTCATTACCCATGGCTTTTAGCTGTTAGCAAAGGTTTGTGGAATGTATTCATCACCTTGGTTTCATACAAATATATCTATATGCATCACATTTATGTTTACATTAAAATTGACAGAAACATAAGAAGTGGTAAAATTTAAATCAAATGAAAGTAAAATTGACCTGACGCAATTTTGAAGTGGGTAATTTAAATTAAATTAAATTACATTAAATGAGATATCTGGTTTTGATGAGAACATTGTCCATTTTCCATCCATTTTCAACGAAGCTAGCAAACAAACTGCAGATGGCAAAGGCAATTCCTGATTGTTTGTCCGTTAGATTTTAAATTAGCTCACGTGCTCGCTGCACATGCACACAGACATACGAGGTAGTCGGCAGCCCATGTCTATATATTGCCGCTTCTGATTGGTTCTGCCCACCCCGCCTACCCGCATGCGCACACAGCGCGCAGGCAATTCGGTGAGGCCACGTGACCTGCGTAGCCCATGTCACTTCCGGTTTAATCACATATCGGTCTCACTGTCCCTCGTGGAGTTTATGAATATAGCACAGGTGTGTGCATTTGTTGTTGTTTTACATCCTAACAACATCTAAGGTCATATCAGGACGGGTACCGACTTTTGACAGTGCACACCCATGGTGACTTTATAGTGCTGCCCCACTGGGAAACCAGGCCGTTGTCACTATGACCTGGTATCCCACTCAGTCACATTATCCTGACACTGAGGACACCAGTCCTTGCCCTGTCCTAATAATGCCGAGTGCCTGGTTAGGAAGCGACAAGTATCAATTTTTACGTCATTGGTTTGACTCGACCAGGGTTCAAACCAACGACCCCACGATCTACCAGCACGGGAGACAGACACTCTAACTCATTCGGCCATCCCGTCTGGTGTGTGTGCGTGTGAGTGAGTGAGTGAATGTGAGTGTGTGTATGTGTGAGCTTATGAATAAAACACAGGGTTGTGTGTGGCTGTGTCAGCTTATGCATATAACACATGGTGTGCATGAGCTTATGAATAAATCACAGGGGTGTGTGTGAGCTTATGCATATAACACAGGAGTGTGTGTGAGCTCATGCATATAACAGAGGGGTGTGTGTGAGCTTATGAATATAACACAGGGGTGTGTGAGCTCATGCATATAACAGAGGGGTGTGCGTGAGCTTATGAATATAACACAGGGGTGTGTGAGCTTATGAACATAGCACAGAGGGGTGTGTGTGAGCTTATGGATATAACACAGGGGTGTGTGAGCTTATGAACATAACACAGAGGGGTGTGTGAGAGCTTATGGATATAACACAGGGGTGTCTGAGCTTATGAACATAACACAGAGGGGTGTGTGAGAGCTTATGGATATAACAGGAGTTCATGAATATAACAGGTGTGTGAGTTTATGAATGTGTGTGAGACCTTATGAATATAACAGGTGTGTGATTAAGCAGGGGAAATTTTAATCGTGGACGATTGGTCTTCCTCATTCCACCCATGCCCTATCCTACTAGTGCCAAGCGCCAGGCTAGGTAGTGACAAGCATACATTATTAAGTCCTTGGTTTGACTCGACCAGGGTTCAAACCCCATGACTTACCAAAGCGGGAGGCAGATGCTCAACTCATTCAGCCATCCCGTCTGGTCATGGATGGATATAACACAGGCGTGTGTGTGTGTAGTGATACAGAGGTATGTGTGCTTGTGCGCATCTCTATGTGTATTAGTATACTATTACTGTGGTTGTCTAACTGTATGTGCACTGTGTGGTTGGGTGTGGTTGCATGTGTGTGTATCCATGTGTGTGCGTTACTGTCGCTGTGTAGTTGAATGTGCATCCTTGCATTTGTGAATGTGTGTCTTTCTACACCTCATTCCTGAGACCCATATGGTTCGTAAGCGGTAATATAATACATTATGTGGTGCCTAATGGACCACCGCCTTGTTCTGACCCATTAGTCTTTGTTGGCTTAGCTGAGCTCTTGGTGCATCTCAGCATCGGTAAGTGGACTAATAGCTTGGTTGACTTCAAAAATGGTCGCTTCATAAAACAGCAGGAAATGGGTCCGGTGTGATGAACACACCCCAGAAAGCAAACAAAAATGGAACCCTGGAAGCAATCTGAGCAGGGAGGAGGAGGAGGAGAAGGAGGAGGAGGAGAAGTGGGGGAGGAGGAGGAAAGGGGAGGGGAGGGGGAGGAGGGGGGGTGGAGGAAGAGAAAAGGGGGAAGGGGTGGGAGGAGGAAGGAGGGATGGGGAGGAGGAGAAGGGAAGAGGAAGAGGGGGGAGGAGAAGGGTGAGTCGAGGATGGAGGAAGGGATGAGGAGTAGGGGGGGGGTGTGGTGGAAACACTTTATTAGTGGGGGGTTTGAGAAGAGGGTAGGGATGAGGTGGGACGGACAGGTGTTCCTGCAGATGAGGAGGAAGAGAGGAAGAGTGGAGGAGGAAAGGTGGGATGAGGGAGGGATCTGTTCCTGCATTAGGGGGGAGCGAGGAGGGAGGGAGGGGATGGGAAGGCGGGAGGGGATGGGAAGGAGGGAGGGGATGGGAAGGAGGGAGGGAGGGAGGGACATACATAGCTGCTCCTGCAAGTTAAGAACTTGCCACGACCTTTGACCCACATGACCATCAGACCGTGCTATTTGAATTCAACATTGGTGCTGCATCAACCAACATGTGAAACGCAGCAGGAAGACAAGCAGGGCTGACTAGCAAACACCCAGGGCCTCGATAGTGCAGAGAGGCGCGTTCTCCTCCCCAGGTGAAAACGCACACACCTGTAGGCGTAGGTACGGTTGATTACGTATAATAATAAATTATAATAATATAAATGAACGGAGCATAATCAGAGGATTTGAAGTCACGCACCAACCCTCAGCAAGGAGCGTGGGACTGAGCCACCCCCTGTGGTGCTCAAAATGAAACCGAACCTGAATGTGTCTCGTACACTTCGATTGTATTTGTCCTTTTGTAGGTGGGGGGTATAGTTGCCCCGCCAGAGAACTAATAAATAGAACTCAGCCCAACTCTGCATTCACTCCTCCTTATTTGCCGAAGTGGCCTTTATAGTAATAATAGGAACAGTGCGTAATAAAAGAGATATCAAATGTATATGTTCAACATGCCGCAACAAAGGCCATTATATTGACACCGAAATACATATAAATCACTTCCTCATAATAAATTGATCACCTGTTCACAATGTCACTTCCGAGGTACAGTAGTAGTCTACACTGACCACACAGGCTAGTGGACCCGATATCCCACTCAGTCACATTATCCTGACACTGAACAAACCAGTTCTTGCCCGCTCCTATTAATGCTGAGCGCCAAGCTAAGTAGCGACAAATATCAATTTTCGAAGTCATTGGTTGGACTCAATCATTATTAGGATAGGGCAAGGACTAGTTGGCTCAGTGTCAGGATAATGTGACTGAGTGGGATATCAGGTCATGGTACTGGCGGCCTTGTCTCCCAGTGGGGCAGCCCTATAAAGTCGCCATGATTGCACACTGTCACAAGTCGATACCTGTCCTGATTGGTTGATGGAGTTTTACACCCTGACACCATCTAAAGTCATATTCTGACAGGAAACACTCATGGTGACTTAATAGTGCTGCCCCGCTTGGAAACCGGATATCCCACTCAGTCACATTATCCAAACACTGAGCTAACCAGTTCTTGACCTATCCTATTAATGCCGAGCGCCAGGCTAGGAAGCGACAAGTATCAATTTGGTAAGTCATTGGTTTGACTCGACCGAGAATTGATCTCCCAATCATCCGTTTCAGTTGACTCAACTGGGAACCAAACTCTCCATCTCCCGCATATGAGGACCACGCTCTCCCCATTCGGTCACCGTGCCCAGTATACAGGTAGACATGGATAGGTTGCTTGTATCAGGCATCCGAGATCATCGGTGCCGGTGTGCCTGGTAGACAACCAGCTGCAGAAGGTGTTGTTGACAATCAGGCGCACCTGGATGGTGCTAGGACCCTGGACACTCTAATTAATCAGCAGGAACTCAGTATCAACATAAAAACCAACAAAAATCTTCTGTCAGCCATCATCCCCCCAAGCAGCAGCCTCTCATTATTCCTCACACTAAACCACCAGAATTTGGATTCATCTTTGTGTGAGCTTTAATTTGGTATGCGGTCACATGTCCACCACATTTGTACCTGATGAGACACGGTCGCGACACTTCGCTTGGAAGCTCAGTGAACTGCTAGCCCAGGGTCATACCTATTGAAAAGCGGTCACCTTTTCACAACTGGGTGAGGCCTGTTTTAAATGCGCTTCGAACATTTATTTATATTCCACAGAAGAACCTCATTGTACACCACTTCGACCATACGGACGCCACCTGTATTATGATTTGTTACAGCAGCCCTGCCTGTATTCAACTTTCCGAAAATGACCTTAGATGTTGCCAGGATGACAACCAACCAGCCTGCATTCACGAATGGCTTAAATATTTTCTTCAGATACATTGAATATTCATACAAGGAATACGTGGTAAAATCACATGACCTGATCTTAAATAAATTATCATTTAAATTAAACTAATTTTACATACACATCACTGAATCGGTAATTAATTCACATCAAATTACTGAATATTAAAACTAATTGGAATAAAATACATTCGAAGTCAGATAGTCCATGACCATGGTAAGAGCAAGGTCCTTTTGATGTTGTGTTCAAAGACACTTATCCAAGACAGCCATATTCCAAGATGGCCATATGCTAAGAAGATAACATGTGGCTAGGATATGGTGAAGCGATCCATATGCTAAGATGGCCGTATTTTAAGACGGCCATATGTTAGGACGGCTGTGTGTTAAGATGGCCATATGTTAAGGCAGCCATATGTTAAGACAGCCATATGCTAGGACAACCATGTTAAGACAACCATATGTTAAGAGAACCATAGCTTAACACTGATAAGTGCTAAGACTGCCATATATTCTAGGCTGTCACTTGCTAAGGCGGCCATATGTTGAGGTGGGCACATGCTAAGGCGGCCATATGTTGAGGCGGGCACATGCTCAGGCTAAGGCAGCCATATGTTAAGGTGGGCAAATGCTAAGGTGGACATATATTGAGGCGGCCATATGTTGAGGCGGGCACATGCTAAGACAGCCATATGTTGATGCGGGCACATGCTAAGGCGGCCATATGTTGAGGTGGGCACATGCTAAGGCAGCCATATGTTGAGTAGGGCACATGCTAAGGCGGCCATATGTTGATGCGGGCACATGCTAAGGCAGCCATATGTTAAGGCAGGCAAATGCTGAGGCGGACATATGTTGAGGCAGGCACATGCTAAGGCAGCCATATGTTGAGCCGGGCACATGCTAAGGCGGCCATATGTTGAGGTGGGCACATGCTAAGGCAGCCATATGTTGAGGCGGGCACATGCTAAGGCGGCCATATGTTGAGGCAGGCACATGCTAAGGCAGCCATATGTTGAGGCGGGCACATGCTAAGGCGGCCATATGTTGAGGCAGGCACATGCTAAGGCAGCCATATGTTGAGGCGGGCACATGCTAAGGCAGCCATATGTTGAGGCGGGCACATGCTAAGCTGTTTGATGTGCTAAGACATCTACATTCTAAGAAGGCTATGTTTAAAGACAACCATATTCTAAGTCTGTTTCTCTATTGGTGTTTTACATCCTAGTAACATGTAGTGTAGTGCTTGACCATGGCAGGGGCACGTTTTAAGGGAGGCCCATGTCAGACACTGCTGTCATGTTTGCCCTCTGTTTGACAGTCCAATATTTGACAGTCCAATATTTGACAGTCCAATGTTTGTCAGTCCAATGTTTGACAGTCCAATGTTTGACAGTCCAATGTTTGACAGTCCAATGGTTGACACTCCAATGTTTGTCAGTCCAATGTTTGACAGTCCCATGTTTGACACTCCAATGGTGGACACTCCAATGTTTGACAGTCCCATGTTTGACAGTCCCATGTTTGACACTCCAATGGTCGACACTCCAATGGTTGGCTGTTTGACACACATCTATATGCTGGACATCATTAGACATCCCTATTTGACATCTCTATTTGACATACCTACGTTAGACATTGCGTTGGTGACACATGGTATCTCATTGCAAATGTGAAGCAGGCTGAGCTAAGGTAGTAGTCACAGTGTGGTGTACATGACAAGTCTCCTGCCCCATTAAAACAGGTAAAACTTGTTTTATTTAATGATGCCTCTAGAGCAGATTGGCTATTGGATGTCAAACATACGGTCATTCTGACATATTGCATCGGAGGAAATCTTCTGCCGCCACATAGGCTACTCTTTCCGATAAGCAGCAAGGGGTCTTTTATATGCACTTTCCTACAGACAGGACAGCACATACCACAGCCTTTGATGAACCAGTTGTGGACCACTGGTTGGAACGGAACCTGCCCCATTCCGTTATAGAATATTATATACAGCTTATATATCCATTAAATACTCACTTCCCCGGGGCAAGATTCAAACCTAAAAGACGACTCACGATTGCTCATTGAGGTTTTACCTCCTGGCAACATCTAAGGTCATATCAGGACGGATACAGACTTGTGACAGTGCGCACTCATGGCGAATTCATAGTGTTACCCCACTGCGAGACTGGGAGTCCAGGCCGCCATTAAATACCCGCCTCTCCGAGGGTAGGATTGAAACCTATATCGTGACTTACCAGAACTGGTAATGGCTGACTGCATATGTAGGTTATAAAGCCTTTAAATACCCGTTTCCCACGGGGACAGGATTCAAACTTAGAACATGACTCACAAAAAACTGGTAATGGCGGACTGCATATGTAGCTTATGGATCCATTAAATACCCGTTTCCCACGGGTGCAGGATTCAAACTTAGAACATGTACTTCACAAGAAAACTGGTTAATGGCGGAACTGATATGTAGCTTATGGAATCCATTAAATACCCGTTTTCCCACGGTGTGCGGATTCAACTTGAACATGACCACAAGGAATGGGTACTGGCGGACTGCATATGTCGGCTTTTGGGATCCATTATATACCCGTTTCCCACGGCGTGCAGGATTCAAAACTTTAGAACATGACTTCACAAGAAAAACTGGTAATGGCGGACTGCATATGATGCTTATGGATCCCATTAAAATACCGTTTCCCAGGGGTGCAGGATTAAACTTAGAACATGAACTCCTCAGAATAAGATTCTGGTAATAGGGCGGATGCCTGCCATTGTTGTAGCTTATGAAGAATCCATTAAATACCCGTTTCCCCGGGTGCAGGATGCAAACTTTAGAACATGACTCACAAGAAACTGGTAATGGCGGACTGCATATGTAGCTTATGGATCCATTAAATACCCGTTTCCCACGGGTGCAGGATTCAAACTTAGAACATGACTCACAAGAAACTGGTAATGGCGGACTGCATATGTAGCTTATGGATCCATTAAATACCCGTTTCCCACGGGGACAGGATTCAAACTTAGAACATGACTCACAAAAAACTGGTAATGGCGGACTGCATATGTAGCTTATGGATCCATTAAATACCCGTTTCCCACGGGTGCAGGATTCAAACTTAGAACATGACTCACAAGGAACTGGTAATGGCGGACTGCATATGTAGCTTATGGATCCATTAAATACCCGTTTCCCACGGGTGCAGGATTCAAACTTAGAACATGACTCACAAGGAACTGGTAATGGCGGACTGCATATGTAGCTTATGGATCCATTAAATACCCCCCCCCCCCACACCCGGTGCAGGATTCAAACCAGAAAAGTGCTCATGAAACAGTGGTAATGGCTGACTGCATATGTAGCCAATATATATCCATTAAATACTCACACGGCACAGGATTCAAAAACACCAAATAACAGCGGCACTAAAATAATGAATTCTGCTTTTCGGTTCAAGTCCAGACGTGCGCACCCCCCCCCCCCACACACCTACACCAAACCCCGCACGCAGTGACACGTGTCACCTGACGGCGGTTGCCATGGCGACCAGGTAATGAGGGGTGCAGGTATATGAACGTCCGGGTACATAGGGGTGGAAAGCGACGGCGGGGGTGGGGTTGGGGGAGAGTAGGGGGGGGGGG
>CM059200.1:64648466-64986238 GCA_030323885.1 Branchipolynoe longqiensis
GTGTGCAGATTATCTCTAAAGCGCCTGTCACACCTTACCGGACTGAGTACCGGACAAAGAATTGTCTAGTCCGGTGCTCTCCGGTAGACAAAATGTATCAAAATGGAGCGTAATTGGGTCAATTGCCGCCAGCAACCTGAAAAGTACCATACATGTACCGGACGAGAACCGGACACGTAACGGATGGGTACCGGACATGTACCAGACAAAACGGACACCAACGGATGGGTACCGGACATGTACGGATGGGTACCGGACATGTACCTGACACCAACTGGACAGCCTCAGTCGGGCGGTGTCCGGTAGAAGTTTTGTGCATGTTCAAAACTTGTACCGGACATCGCCATACAGTGTCCGGTTCTCGTCCAGTTCCCCAGTCCGGTAAGGTGTGACTGGGCCTTAAAAGGTAGCTATATCTAAATTCAATGCATACAAATCAGTCACTTCAAATTACAGTGAAGCAGATTATATTCATAATGATCAACCTACCACAGCGAAACCCCGATTGTACGCGCACCGGTTTAACGCAAATTCGGATATATAATTTTATGGATCCCAACGATCATATACTAATCGGGTTTCACTGTACATTTTATTTATCTACACCAGATGGCAGAAACTGAAAACCATCGACTCATGGAACTTTAATAATAAGCAGTCCCAATGAGAAAGTACAACTACAGTTATCACTACTACAATAATGATGATGACTGAGAGGGTCGTGTCCACCTCTTCATAATTAAAGCTGCATAGTCCGATGAAATATCAAATTTTCAAAACCAAACCAATTATCTAGATTAGATTTGACATATCTAACTTACATACTGATGCACTTATTAAGCATTTGTTTCTGCGTAGAAGGCAATCTGAGTCAATTTAACAGAACCTGTAAGTGCAGAAGTCTATTGTGTCAGAGTTTTGGCAAGCTTGCCAAAACTAATTTTCCATGTTTGCACTCAAAATATCTCAAAAGTTTACCATTTAAAATAAAAGTAACTTTGAACTAATGTAAAGTAGATACTACTGATCAATCTAATATTTTTATCTCAGAAAAAATACAGAAATTCTAAACCATCGGACTATGCAACTTTAATATTACAATAACAAACATTCGGAGCCTACATTAATAATGCACACACCTCATAGTTGTGTGTGTGTGTGTGTGTGCGTGTGTGTTTTGCGCGCATTATTAACAGCATTGCGCGAATGTGTACGTCAGAGAAAGAGATATAGAGAGAGAGCGAGCAGAGAGAGATTGAGAATGAGAGAGAGATTGAGAATGAGAGCAAGATTAAGAATGAGAGCGAGATTGAGAATGAGAGCGAGATTGAGATTGAGAGAGAGAGCGAGAGAGAAGAGCAGAGCAGGGCGAGTAGAGAGAATGAGAGTATGAGAGTGAGTAGGAGGATGGGTGGAGAGGGGTGTGATGGAGAGGGATGCGGAGGAGATGGATGTGATGGAGAGGGGTGTGGTGGAGAGGGATGTGGAGGAGAGGGATGTGGTGGAGAGGGGTGTGGTGGAGAGGGGTGTGTGGAGGAGAGGGGTGTGGTGGAGAGGGTGTGGTGAGGGGTGTGGTGGAGGGTGTGGGAGGAGAGGGATGGAGGAGAGGGGTGTGTGGAGAGGGGTGTGGTGTGAGAGGGGTGGGGGAGGGATGTGGTGGAGAGGGATTGGAGGAGAGGGGTGTGTGGAGAGGGGTGGAGAGGGGTGTGGTGGAGAGGGGTGTGGTGAGGGGGTGTGGATGTGGAGGAGAGGGATGTGGAGGAGAGGGGTGTGGTGGAGATGGGTGGGAGGAGAGGGAGAGGGGTGTGGTGGATGTGTGGTGGGGAGGGGGGTGGGGGAGGGGAGGTGGGGGGAGGGGGGGTGGGGGGGGGGGGGGTGGGGGGAGGGGGGGAGGGGGTGGGGGGGGGGGGGGTGGGGAGGGGGGTGGGAGGGAGGGGGGGGGGGGAGGGGGGTGGGGGAGGGGGGTGTGGGGGGAGGGGGGTGGTGGGGGGGGGGGTGGGGGAGGGGGGGGGGGGGAGGGGGGGGGTGGGGAGGGGGGGGAGGGGGGGGTGGGGTGGAGGGGGGGGAGGGGGGATGGGGTGGGGAGGGGGGGGTGGAGGGGTGGGGGGAGGGGTGGGGGGGAGGGGGTGGGGGGAGGGGGAGGTGGAGGAGGGGGGTGGGGGAGAGGGATGTGGAGGAGGGGTGTGGTGGAGAGGGATGTGGTGGAGAGGGGTGTGGTGGAGAGGGGTGTGGTGGAGAGGGGTGTGGTGGAGAGGGGTGTGGAGGAGAGGGGTGTGGTGGAGAGGGATGTGGAGGAGAGGGGTGTGGAGGAGAGGGGTGTGGTGGAGAGGGGTGTGGTGGAGAGGGGTGTGGTGGAGAGGGGTGTGGTGGAGAGGGATGTGGTGGAGAGGGGTGTGGAGGAGAGGGGTGTGGTGGAGAGGGGTGTGGAGGAGAGGGGTGTGGAGGAGAGGGGTGTGGAGGAGAGGGGTGTGGAGGAGAGGGGTGTGGTGGAGAGGGATGCGGAGGAGAGGGGTGTGGTGGAGAGGGATGTGGTGGAGAGGGATGTGGAGGAGAGGGATGCGGAGGAGAGGGGTGTGGTGGAGAGGGATGTGGAGGAGAGGGATGTGGAGGAGAGGGATGCGGAGGAGGTAGGAGAGGCGAGGGGGGTGGTTGGAGGAGCTGTCAGACGGGCCGTCTGCGTGTGTGGTTGGAGACTGCATTAGCCCCCTCCCCCCCTACCCTCACAGCACTCACTCTCCCACCAGCTCCTATTTGAGAGACTAGGAGCAAAAAGAAAGAAAGAAAGAAAACCGCACCCGCAGGCAGTCTGGACGGATGCGGTGCGGGCCGTGTGCAAAAACTGCGAAAACAGACGCATTTGTGGCTGTGCCAACTGAACTAGAACACACTGTAAACAGTGTAACCTTATTAAGTATATCTATTTATCCCAGTAGCCTCTATACCGGGATGAATTCGTAATGTGTGCAAGTGAGGGCGAGTCGTCGGATTAAATGGTGTGTAACTAAAGTGTCTAGATGCCGAACAAAGCTCTGGTATTGGTGATAGATAGGGGTATAGTTGTGTGGATATTTTAGTCCAAATCATGAAAATCCTTTTGAGTAATTTCTAAACGGCACGTAACTTGGTAGTGCGCCACGGCGATACGTCCGTGAATAGTAGGGGAGGAATGTGTATAATAGGGGACACATATATATATATATATACACACAACACAGCTGACGGTGTGTAGTCATCCACTGCAGGGACACTGCTAGTAGTAGTAGTCTAGTGTTACCCCTCCCAAAAAGTCGCCCATCACAATTCCCAAACCCATGCCAGTGCTCTCCTGGCAAAAACACCAGTCACCATTCCCATCTCGAAAACACCCATCAGACAGACAGACCCACACAGACAAGACAGACATAGCAAACAATAGTCACCATTCCAATCTCTCAAAAGCCCACCAAATATACAGATCTCCCAAGCAAGTCACCAACCCCATACCAGGTTTGTTTGTTTGTTGTTGCTTTACGTCCTAGCAACATCTAAAGTCATATCAGGACGGGTACCGACTTGTGACAGTGTGCACTCATGGCGACTTTATAGTGCTGTCGCACTGGGAAGCCAGGCCACCAGCACGATGACCTGGTATCCCACTCAGTCACATTATCCTGACACTGAGCACACCAGTCCTTGCCCTGTCTTAATAATGCCGAGCACCTGGCTAGGAAGCGACAAGTATAAATTCGGCCATCCCGTCTGGTCCCCATACCAGGATAAATCTACCTACCAACATCACCATTCCCAACCACCAAACTCCCACCAGCGCTTACCTCACAAACACCAATCTATTCCCAACTCCCAACTAGTCCTCATTCCCAATTTAAAACCAGGAAAGATTTACCTACCAACAGTCTCCTGTTTTGGGAAATCGGAGGATCTGAATGCATGGGTTCGAACCCTGGTCGAGTCAAACCAATGACATAAAAATGTATACTTGTCACTTCCTAGCCAGGCACTCGGTATTAATAGGATAGGGCAAGGACTGATGGGCTCAGTATCAGGATAATGTGACTGAATGGTTATTAGGTCATGGTGCTGGTGGCCTGGTCTCCCAGTGGGGCAGCACTATAAAAGTTACCATGAGTGCGCGCTGTCACAAGTCCAACCAACCAACAACCCTTCCCAGCCCCTAAATCCTTGTCGGGTCACACACCACATGCCACATACCTCTCACACACACCACATGCCACATACCTCTCAAGGTCAAACTCCAACAACAATCCCCCTTCCCGATTTCCAACCCCCCGCTGGTGCTCAGCTCAGACGCACGCAGGGTGCAGGGTTCTCCCGTGTGTGCGTTGCTACACACTGGTCCCTGCTGCACACACACACCCTGCGGCGGGAATGAGAGGAGGTGGAGGGAGGTAGAGGAGAAGGAGGAGGGGGAGGAGAGGGGGGAGGTTACCAAGGTGACTCAGTACAAACCCCGACCACACCCATAAGGCCAGTTGCAGACAATGCCGACCTTGCCGCCGTGATGCAAGCTAGAATTACGTTACTATGGTCGCCGAAGCGGAGTGTTAAAAAAAGAAACACCACAGGGCCGCCATCGTGAGTCAGCGTTAAAATGAGTTCACGCGGCCAAGTAGTAATGGCCGCCTTTGGATAGGTTTCTCGTCAGACCCAGACCTAACCCACCACCAGGGGCGGTGCGGATTCAGTTCTGAAGAACCAAGTAAAACCTGGCATCCTCCTTCCCCTTCCCCTCCCCTCCCCTTCCCCTCCCCTTCGCCTCTCCCGTCTCCCGCCCCCATTCCGCCATTTCCAACACCCCATCCCTTTCCAGGAAGCCGGTGCCTCGGGCGCTACTCCACAGCGGCCCACCAGGCTGTGTTATCACAGTACGTACACATCCCGCACATGG
Organism: Branchipolynoe longqiensis; assembly: GCA_030323885.1. Lineage (NCBI taxonomy): Eukaryota > Metazoa > Annelida > Polychaeta > Phyllodocida > Polynoidae > Branchipolynoe > Branchipolynoe longqiensis. The sequence goes on from CM059200.1 coordinate 64,653,373, forward strand.
CGGCCAGTGTAGCGCCTCTGCCCCCCCCCCCCCCCCCCGCCATCAACACACACTGCGCGCCGCTCAGCTGTACAGCGCCGCGGTGGCCGAGCGCCGCAGTCAGGCTGGGTTAGCGCGGTGCCGTGTGGAGAGCACTGCCCCGGGGCAACCCGGGCCCGGTGGGGGGAGCCCTGCCGGCCGCCTAGCACACGGCCCCGTAGACGGCCCAACAACTTTTCAGACCTCCCTCCCTACCTCCGTACTCCACCCCTCCCTCCCTCCCTCCCTACTCGACCCCTCCCTCCCTCCCTACTCCACCCCTCCCTCCCCTTCTCCCTCCAACCATACAATCTCCACCATGCCTCCCCTCCATCCTCCCTCCTCAACAAAGGTTCTGTTTTACCAATCGCAACCCAATATTGTCAAAATTACAACATAAACATAAGTTATATATTATTTAAGTACTAATTAAGAGAGAAATGATTACACCGCCCCCCCCACACACACACACATCCCTAACTGTCTGAGAAGAGAGGAAGTTTGAGAATACAAACCTGGTACAGGTTTGTTTATAGATACAAATGTATATTATATATACACGGTGGTATATCGGTCAACATTTTTTACGTGAGGTGCTTATAAAAGTACCAGGCCACATGGCTGACTGGTAACCTTGGCAACTGCCCAAAGCTGCACCCAGAGGATGGTATTGATGGTGAGGGTGGTCAGGCTGTGCAGAGCCCCCCTCCTCCCTACAAACACACTAGTCTAGGGCTGAACCTGAAACTGTGTATCAGTTCTACACCACTCACTGGAGTCTCGCCTCTGTACAACAGGGTAGGAGCTCAACACAACACCCCCAACCTTAGCTACTGCCATGTCTACAACACAACAATACCCCCAACCTTACCGTACTGCCATGTCCACAACACGACAACACCCCCAACCTTACCATACTGGCATGTCTACAAAACAACAGTACCCCCAACCTTACCATACTGCCATGTCTACAACACAACAGTACCCCCAACCTTACCATACTGCCATGTCTACAACACAACGGTACCCCTAACCTTACTTACTGCCATGTCTACACCACTCACTGGAGTCTCGCCTCTGTACAACAGCGTAGGAGCTCAACACAACAATACCCCCAACCTTACCGTACTGCCATGTTTACAAAACAACAGTACCTCTAACCTTACCATACTGCCATGTCTACAAAACAACAGTACCACCAACCTTACCTACTGCCATGTTTACAACATGACAGTACCCCCAACCTTACCGTACTGCCATGTCCACAACACAACAATACCCCCAACCTTACCGTACTGCCATGTTTACAAAACAACAGTACCCCAAACCTTACCGTACTGCCATGTTTACAAAACAACAGTACCCCCAACCTTACCATACTGCCATGTCTACAAAACAACAGTACCCCCAACCTTACCTACTGCCATGTCTACAACATGACAGTACCCCCAACCTTACCATCTGCCATGTCTACAAAACAACAGTACCCCCAACCTTACCATACTGCCATGTCTACAAAACAACAGTACCCCCAACCTTACCTACTCCCATGTCTACAACATGACAATACCCCCAACCATACTGTACTGCCATGTCTACAACACAACAACACTCCCAACCTTACCATACTGCCTGTTTACAACACAACAGTACCCCCAAACTTACCGTACTGCCATGTTTACAACATGACAATACCCCCAACCATACCGTACTGCCATGTTCACAACACAACACAGCAATACCCCCAACCTTACCATACTGCCATATCTACAAAACAACAGCACCCCCAACATTACCATTCTGCCATGTCTACAAAACAACAGTACCCCCAACCTTACCATACTGCCATGTCTACAAAACAACAGTACCCCCAACCTTACCATACTGCCATGACTACAAAGCAACAGTACCCCCATCCTTACCTACTACCATGTCTACAACATGACAGTACCCCCAACCTTACCTACTGCCATGTCTACAAAACAACTACCCCCAACCTTACCTACTGCCATATTTACAACATGACAATACCCCCAACCATACCGTACTGCCATGTTTACAACAAAACAATACCCCCAACCGTACCATACTGCCATGTTTTACAACACAACAATACCCCCAACCATACTGTACTGCCATGTTTACAACATGACCGTACCGTTCTACCATGTCTACAACAAGATAGTACCCCCAACCATACCGTACTGCCATGTCTACAACACAAGAATACCCCCAACCATACTGTACTACCATGTTTACAACATGACAATAGACTACATCACAGTTCCGACTGCGCATGCGCTGAGAATGGCGTTGGGAACAAAGCAAAGGAGTACGCCCATTGAGTTGCTGATACGCATAGGGCAAAACTGGCATTTTATTCAAAATAACTAGAAATACATAACAATTTGGCATAAACATGGACAGAAGGATGCATATGTTTAAGACACAACTCTCCATAAACCATAGAATATAAATAAAAACATGAATAAAATAAATAAAAATGACTCTGGCTATGGCTCTAACACTAGTCGAGTGCCTAGATTTGTCTAAATCTAAATGCACATGGCATAAGATGTGCTGGTTATATTGATGTAAATAAATGCAATGCTGGATAAAAGATTAATATCTTAATTTATTATATATATTTTGTTAGTTGGTATTCTATGTTTCAAACAAGTGCTGAGATTAGCTGAAACTAGCACATTTCATAGCTGCACCCAGTGTATTAGATGTGCCATGTGCTTCTCGTGGCTTTGTTTTGCTCTGATGCATCCCACAATGCACCGCGCCGCTGGAACCGTGATGTAGTCTATACCCCCAAACCTTACTGTACTGCCATGGCTACAACACGACAGTACCCCCAACCTCACTATACTGCCATGTCTACAATAAGACAGCAGCCTCTACCATACTATATATACACAACTCTCACATAGATTCAGTTGGTCACATACTTAAAGTTGTTTGTTTGTTGTTGTTTTACGTCCTAGCAACAGGTACTTAAAGTTGCATAGTCCGATGGTTTTGAATTTGGGTATTTTTTCTGAGATAAATATATTAGATCGATCACTAGTATCTACTTTACATTAGTTCAAAATTACTTTGATTTTTAATGGTAAACCTTTTAGATATTTTGAGTGCAAACATGGAAAATTAGTTTTGGCATGCTTGCCAAAACTCTGACACCATAGACTTCTGCAGTAACAGGTTCTGTTAAATTTACTCAGTATTGCCTTCTACGCAGAAACAAATGCTTAATAAGTGCATCAGGTAGGTATGTAAAATCAAATCTAGATAATTGGTTTGGTTTTGAAAATTTGATATTTCATTGGACTATGCAGCTTTAAGTTTCCTGTCACCAAAGCCATTCTCTTCAGATCACACACATCACAATCCAAATCATGCCTGATTGTCTTTCCCTCTTAAAACAGGCTCACAGTCACAGAGCACACTGACACGTAGATAGAAGATTCATCCGGTACTTGTAGTACATGGGTGAACAACAACGTAGTGTAAATACGGCGAAAATAGGTTAGTATGGAACAAGAAGTAGAATGCCTGGCAACAGTGTCAAATGGTTACTTATATGAGCATAGAGTTGGTGAAATGGGAGAGAATGCAAAAGGACAAGATGGCGGCCAGAGAACGCCGTCGCTTTCACTTTTAAATTGCATTAAAGTATATGTTTTATTATATTTTCAAACTCAAAAGTAGCGGGTAAACATGAAGACATATACAAAGAATAAATGTTGCTTCTTAGATTGTGAAATTAGGCTCTCAATTCATTAGCCCGATTTTTCGACCGTTTTTATATAAGGCTGGTCTTCACCCGTGTACTACGAGTAACGGGTGAATCTTTTATCTAACTGACACGAAGCCATACACGTGAGGGAGTACTAAGACTCATGACCCATGACTAAAACTGATCTCATGTCGTGTCTAGTAGGTATTTAAGGAGTTTCATTCCCAACGTAGGTACTGGTTTTATGTGCTGCGTAGTGGATACTCAACTCCAGGTTCCATGTCAAGTGTACCGTGTACCTAACTATCTATGTAGCACCTTTGTCTTGTGGACTTGGGACGCTAAAGCAGTGTCTCTATGCAGTGTGAATATATTATTCACATTGCATAGTGTGTGTGGCGTGAGGGGGAGGGGCACCCACCAATAGACGAGATCGCAGTTCAGACAAAACTAGCCATAGTTAAACATTTTGAGCTAAGAAACATACAATTCCACACAAAACAATCAGTGATATCCACATAACCATTATTAATTCTTGTTCTAAATATTAAAATGCCAAATGTGTCAACATAAACTTGTTTCAGAGAAATATATAACCAATATCTGATTAACCCTACTCATTTTCTAGTTCTACACATGTCATTAACCATAGGATATTAATAAAAACATTAATACAATAAGTAAAACTGACTCTGGCTATGGCTCTAGCACTAGTCTGAGTGTCTAGATTTGTGTAAATCTAAATGCACGTGGCATAAGATGTGCTGATTATATTGATGTAAATGCAATGCTGGATAAAAGATTAATATCTTAATTTATTATATATATGTTTTTAGTTGGCATTCTATGTTTCAAACAAGAGCTGAGATGAGCTGAAACTAGCACATTTCATAGCTTCACCCAGTGTATTAGCATGTTCCATGTGATTCTCGCGGCTCTGTTTTTCTTCTACGCATCTCACAATGCACCGCGCTGTTGGAATGGTGATGTAGTCTATTACCCCGGCAGCTGGGGGTGGGTGTACTCAACCAATGTGCCAAAGGAGGAATATGCATATAGAATACATGTTCCCCTTGCATTTATACTCGTATAATGCATGATCCGTCAGATATATAGCGGCTTTGCTTACAGACATCTAGGCAAGCATGCGCACTGTGATCCTTCCCGCTCTCCCATAAACAGGAAGGCGCGAGGTAAACTACAATGCCTCCTACTCTCCTTGACACAGACGGGTCGGCATATATGTAAACTGTAATGCTTCACACTCTCCCTGACACAGATAGGCAGGTGTGTAAACTACAAAGCCTCCCACGCTCCCTGACACAGATAGGTGGGAATGTACACTACAATGCCTCCCACTCTCCCCGATGCATGGGGGTGGGCATGTACCCTACAATGCCTCCCACTCTCCCTGACCTGACACATGGGGGTGGGCATATACACTACAATGACTCCCACTCTCCCTGACACATGGGGGTGGGCATGTAAACTACAATGCCTCCCACTCTCCCTGACACATGGGGGTAGGCCTGTAAACTACAATGCCTCCCACTCTCCCTGACACATGGGGGTAGGCCTGTAAACTACAATGCCTCCCACTCTCCCTGACACATGGGGGTAGGCCTGTAAACTACAATGCCTCCCACTCTCCCTGACACATGGGGGTAGGCCTCTACACTACAATGCCTCCTACTCTTCATGACACACGGGGGTGGGCATGTACACTACAATGCCTCCCACTCTCCCTGACACATGGGGGTGGGCATGTACAGTACAATGCTTCGCACTCTCCCTGACACATGGTGGTGGGCATGTACACTACAATGCCTCCTACTCTCCCTGACACATGGGGGTAGGCCTGTACACTACAATGCCTCCCACTCTCCCTGACACATGTGGGTAGGCCTGTACACTACAATGCCTCCTACTCTTCATGACACACGGGGGTGGCCATGTACACTACAATGCCTCCCACTCTCCCTGACACATGGGGGTGGCCATGTACACTACAATGCCTCCTACTCTCCCTGACACATGGGGGTGGGCATGTACAGTACAATGCTTCCCACTCTCCCTGACACATGGTGGTGGTCATGTACACTACAGTGCCTCCTACTCTCCCTGAAACACGGGGGTGGGTGGACATGTAAACTACAATGCCTCCCACTATCCCTGATAGATAGGGGTAGGCGTGTACACTACAATGCCTCCCACTCTCCCCGATACATGGGGGGTGGCATGTACACTACAATGCCTCCTACTCTCCCTGACACAGATAGCCTGGCATATACATGTAAACTACAATGTATCCCACTCTCTGACAGACAGACTAACATGTAAACTACAAGTCCTCTCACTCTCCCTGACACAGATAGGGGAGAAGGTAAACTACAAAATAGCATAATGCCTCCCACTCTCTCTGACACAGACGAGTGGGCATTTACATGTAAACTACAATGCCGCCCACTCTCCCTGACACACTCGGGGTGAGTGTAGGGGGGGGGGGGGGGGGGGGGGCGCATGCGCCGGGCGGTGCCCTTCAGACGCCGGGTGGCTGTGCCCGATGACCTTTTGGGGGCTGGTTGGACGTGGTCCTGCTTGTAAACAGGATCATCAATCTGAGGGGACGGCCACCAGGGTGCAGCACGGATAGGGTCTCACACCATATTCATAGAATGGTTGGTTGTTGGAGTTTTACGTCCTGGCAACATCTAAGGTCATATCAGGATGGATATCGACTTGTAACAGTGTGCACTCATGGTGACTTTATAGTGTTGCCCCACTGGTAAATCAGGTCGCCGGCACCATGACCCAATATCCTACTCAGTCACATTATCATGACACTGAGCTACCCACTACTTGTCCTATCCTGTTAATGCTGAGCACCAAGCCAGGAAGCTACAAGTATAAATTTGTAAGTCATTGGTTTGACTCGACCGGGAACAGAACTCCAAATCTTCTGCATGAGAAGCCCATGCTCGAGCGATTAGGCCACATCGCCTGGTATATACCTAATATATTTCTCTAAATAAACGACAGAAATTTCAGCCAACTTTAGCCACCTTTAACATACAGATGACAGACAAACAGCATAATGTTCACTTCTCCAACCACCCATCTACCCACTCTCATCTACTCTCCACACCCCCAGGGCCGTTTTCTACCCTCTCCCCTCCACACCCCCAGGGCTGTTTTCTACCTCCTCTCCACACCCCCAGGGCTGTTTTCTACCTCCTCTCCACACCCCCAGGGCCGTTTTCTACCTCCTCTCCACACCCCCAGGGCTGTTTTCTACCTCCTCTCCACACCCCCAGGGCCGTTTTCTACCTCCTCTCCACACCCCCAGGGCTGTTTTCTACCTCCTCTCCACACCCCCAGGGCCGTTTTCTACCTCCTCTCCACAACCCCAGGGCTGTTTTCTACCTCCCCTCCTCCTCCTCTCCACACCCCCAAGGCTGTTTTCTACCCCCTCTCCTCCTCTCCACACCCCCCAGGGCTGTTTTCTTATCACATACTCCGCATCCCGATAAACAGCTTAGTGCGGCACAAAAGAACTTGTGCTATCAAAACCATCTTGTCTTTGTGCCCCCTGTGCCCCAAGCAAACCCTTTGTGCCCACACACCCACCCTGACCCCCCACCCCAAGCTTATTGTCAGTGTGGGCAGCCACTGTAGTAAGGTGACAGCTACACGTGTATTGCGCAGGCGTAAGGGTGACACACGCATGCGCAGACGTGATAAACTGATATACTTAATGCGCAGAGGTGACAATTGTTGTTTTGGCCATTCAAATGCCATTAGTGATGGTAAATACACGGCACCAAATTTGGTAAACACTATCAGGACAGTCAAGGTCTCTCATAAGAAACGTGTGTACGAGTATGTGCATGTGTATGCTTCTTTGGGGTTTACGTTTTATAAACATCTAAGGTCATAGCAGGATTGATTTATTTGTTTGGGGTTTTTACAACCCTGTAAAGTAAGGTAGTCTTTTTTGTGTGGGTTTTACGTTCATTCAACATATAAGTTTATAACTTATATGCAACATATAAGGACGAACGCCGACTTGTTTCTTTGGGGTTTTACATCCTAGCAACCTTTAAGGTTTAACGTTCACAGGTATAGCCATGTCCTAAAATTAGCGTCCGATCACATAATAAATGCACCAAGACACATAACAATTCTTTTTAATTCACTGTACATTTTTATTTTGTATTTAAAGCTGCATAGTCCAATGAAGCATCACATTTTCAAAACCAAAACAAGTACTTAGAATTGATTCTACATATCTAACTTAGATAGTGATGCACTTATTAAACAGTTGTTGCCACATAGAAGGGAATACTGAGGCAATTTAATAGAACCTGTCTCTGGTGAAGCCTAGGGTGTCAGAGTTTTGGCATGCTTGCTGAAACTAATTTTACATGCTTGCACTTCAAATATTTCAAAACTTAGTCATTTAAAGCTGCATAGTCCGATGGGTTTTGAGTTTCTGTCTTTATCTGAGATAAACATATTATCTGATTGTTATTATCTACCTTACTTTAGTTTGAAGTAACTTTTATTTTACATAGCTAACTTTTGAGATATCAAAAGTGTAAACATGGAAAATTAGTTTGGGCAAGCTTGCCAAAATTCTGACACCCTAGGTTTCTGCAGTAACAGGTTTTATTACATTGCCTCAGTATTCCCTTCTATGTGGTGACAAATGTTTAATAAGTGCACCAGTATCTAAGTTATGTATGTACAATCAAATTGAGACACTTGTTATGGTCTTGAAAATGTTATGTTTTCATCGGACTAGGCAGCTTTAAGATAAAAGTTACTTCAAACTAAAGAAATATAGATTATAGCAATCATTTTCATATATTTATCTCAGAAAAGTGACGGGAGCTCAAAACCATCGGACTATACAACTTTAACAATAACATCAAAACACAAAGATGCAATTTTAAAGGAAGTCATGTATAAATAAAAAAACAAGGAAGATACGACTTTAATCAAACAAGGGAACTAAAGAGTTAATTCTTTGTTGAAAAGGCGCAATTTTGGAAGAATGTGGTCAGGGGTAATGGTCGCTTCACTATCCCGCCTCTAGTTTTGAAAGTTTTGTTGTTGTTTTACGTCCTAGCAACATCTAAGGTCATATCAGGACAGGTACCAACTTGTGACAGTGCACACTCATGGTGACTTTATAGTGCGGTCCCACTGGGAAACCAGGCCGCCAGCACCATGACCTGGTATCCCACTCAGTCAAATTATCCTGACACTGAGCACACCAGTCCTTGCACTGTCATAATAATGCCGAGTGCCAGGCTAGGAAGCGACATGTATCAATTTTTAAGTCATTGGTTTGACACGACCAGGGTTCGAACCCACGACCTACCAGCTCGGGAGACGGGTGCTCTAACTCATTTGGCCATCCCGTCTGGTCCCCACCTCTAGTTACACCACTGCTAAAGTTATATTCCTGATAGTACCTTAAATGTTGCCAGGACGTAAAACTCAACCAACCAAGCCAAGGTTATATCAGGAATGGGTACTGACTTGTTTGTGTAGCTATACTTGCTAGAAACATCTCTAATAAGTAATATGCTCTATGATTATAGCAGGACGGGTACCAACTTGCTTGTGTGGGCTTTAAGTTCTAGCAACATCCAAGTGCATATCTGAGCAGGTACCGACTTGTGACTATGCACTAATGCCACTTTATAATGGGTAGATGCTTCAGTCATGCCCCGATATCCCACTCAGTCACAGCACGATCCTATATCCAACTCAGCCACATTATCCTGCTATTGAGAAAACCAGTCCTTGCGATATCCTAATAATGCTGAGTGTCGGGCTAGGTAGATAGTGAGAATTATCAATTTTGTAAGTCATTGGTTTGAGTCGGTCGGGTTTCAAACCACTGACTCCTGAATGGCAAGCCAACCAGCGTTATTACACACACCGTGTGTGTTGTATGTGCATTTGTGTGTTTATTTATAGGAGTTTTACATGGTTGGTTGGTGTCCTGGCAACATCTAAGGACATGTCAGGATGTGTACCGACTTTTAACAGTGTACACTCATGGGGACTTTAAATATTTATATTACTCCTACCAACACGCTGCTTCTAGTTCTATACAGATCAGTCACATTATCATAACACTGCGCTAACCAGTCTTTGCCCTATCCTATTAATGCCAAGCACCAGGCTACGAAGCGACAAGTATCAATTTTTATAAGCCATTGATTTGACTCGACCGGGAACCAAACTCCTGTGTTGTATGTGCAATGCGGATTGGTGGAGGTGGTCGTGGTTGAAGTCGTGGCTTAGGGTTCATTGATTCCCCTTACAAAACACGAGGCTCAACTGAACACTCAAAGTCACGTGACAAACAGACAAAGGCCCTGCGCAGGCGTTTTCCCGCCAAAAAGTCACCGCAACCTGCGGGCGATATCCGGGTTCGCTGGTTGCCGGCGGGTGTCGCTACTCAGTAGTGGGTCACACCTGGTACCAGTGTAACGCGCCGCCACGCGGTGAACAATGTTGTAGGGCTCACTCCCAGTAATGAATAGGGAGAGGTAGCACCCTCCGCACACCAAGCAGTTCTCACCCGTACGACACCATTTTTTATATTGTTTATGACGTGGCCAGAGACAGACTGATTGTTGTAGTCACAATGACTGTTTATTAACTCACTGTTCAACGCAATCAGCGAATTGGCGCGCGGACGTAAGAGGAAATGAAACAGGCACAAACAAGTATTAGTAATGGAGGGGAGGAGGGGAGGGGGGAGGGGGGAGGGAGGGGAGGGGTGGGGGGGAGGGGAGGGGAGGGGAGGGGAGGGGAGGGGAGGGGAGGGGAGGGGAGGAGTAGCGGGAGGCGGAGGGGAGCGGGAGGGGGAGAGGGCAGGGGAGGGGAGGGCAACCCACTCCATCATACTGTAACAGCTGCATGTGAGGTATTATATTGTCTCCCACACACACACCCATACAGACACACCATCTCCCATCCCCGGGACACTTAAAAAACACTATTACATTCGGACAATTTCAAGCACAGACAACAGTTCTTCCGCATTCCACTGCTCCCTGCACCTATCCTAGTAATGCTAAATGCCAGGCTAGGTGGTGACAAGCATACATTTTTAAACCATTGGTTTGACATGGCCAAGATTTGAAACCCATGGGTTCGAAATTGTAAAGTTTGTTTCATTTCACAACGCCTATAGAGCGCATTGATTTTTATCATCGGCTATTGGACGTCACTCTGACATATTTCTTTGGAGGAAGCCACATAGGCTACTCTTTCGGATAAGCAGGAAGGGGTCTTTTATATGCACTTTCCCACAGACAGGACAGCACCTACCACAGCCTTTGATGAACCAGTTGTTGACCACTGGTTGGAATGGAAAATAGCCCATTCTGAAAATGTGTCCACTGAGCAGGATTGGTCTGATGTCCCACACCTTCACAGGTGGATGGATACCTATGGGTTCGAATCACCCAACATGACTGCCATACAGGAGGCGGTCACTCAACCCTTTCAGTGTCTGATGACTTTTATAGCATAACTTCCCTTTCGACTTATTGTAGTTGTAATAATTAATTTGGAAATAGATCATCTTGGAAATAGGTTGTTATCCCGAGAAAAATAGTCATTATTGAAACAATTTCTTATTATCGTCGTTAATTTGGCAACATCTAAGGTCATATCAGGATGGGTACCGACTTGTGCAAGTGCACTCTTGGCGACTTTATAGTGCTGCCCCACTGGGAACCCATGACCCGATATCCCACTCAGTCACATTATCCTCACAGTGAGCAAAACAGTCCTTTCCCTATCCTATTAATGTCAAGCGCCAGGCTAGGAAGCGACAAATATCAATTTTAAAGTTGCAGTCCGACGGTTTTGAATTTCTGTATTTTTTCTGAGATAAATATATTAGATCGATCACTAGTATCTACTTTACATTAGTTCAAAGTTATTTTAATTTTAAATGGTAAACTTTTGAGATATTTTGAATGCAAAAATGGAAAATTAGTTTTGGCAAGCTTGCCAAAACTCTGACACAATAGACTTCTGTAGTAACAGGTTCTGTTAAATTGACTCAGTATTGCCTTCTACGCTGAAACAAATGCTTAGTAAGTACATCAGTATCTAAGTTAGATTTGTAAAATCAAATCTAGATAATTGGTTTGGTTTTGAAAATTTGATATTTCATCGGACTATGCAGCTTTAATGTCACTGGTTTGATTTGACCGGGAACCGAACGCCTGACCTTCCACACGCGAGGCCCGCGCTCTACCGCTTAGGCCACAGCGCATGTGTGTGTCCGTGTGTGTGTGTGTGTATGTGTATGTGTGTGTGTGCATGCGCGTGCATATGTGTGTGAGTGATGGGGTCCACTATGCTATTGTGTCAGTGTATACATAACTCAACCACACATTTAAAAAAACAGCAACAATAAGTCCAGTATGTGACACAGAAGCCATTGTAGATAATTACGTGCATGACGTCATCGAATATCACAATCCTCACTGGCTTGCTGCTTATGATTATATCTCGATTGAATCAGACAAAGCGCCGAAGATTATGATACAAGCATACAGTAAGGCACGCCCCAAACCCTACCCCAACCCCAATTCCAACAACCCAAGGCTTTTTCAGTTGCCGCACCGGTGTGGCGTACTCAGACGTGTCCCGTGCTCAGCCGTGTCCATCGCTTCTGCGCATGTGTGGATTTATTATTGTTTTTGTATCTCTATTTCCTACTGCAGGAATTCACCACACTTTTATTTATCTTTTCTTGGCTGGGGGGGGGGGCGGCGGGGGGGTCTAGAAATAGCCTACTTAGGCCACGGTTGTAGTGAACATTCAAATAAGTCTTAGTGAAGTGTCTTAGCTGACAGCTTGAATGTGGATGGATTTTGACACATGCGCAGACGATGCTGTTAGATTCTGACGCATGCGCAGAAGTGATGGACACGGCTGAGCACCGGGACACGTCTGAGTACGCCACACCGGGCGTGGTGGCCGAATTGGTAGAGCCATGGCCTCGAATGAGGGAGATTGGGAGTTTGATTCCTGGTCGAGTCAAACCAATGACTTCCAAAAATTATTTTTGTCGCTTCGTAGCTTGGCAGTCGACATTAATAGGATAGGGCAAGCACTGGCTAGCTCAGTGTCAGGGATATCAGGTCATGTGCTGTTAGTGGCCGGATTTCCCAGTGGGCAGCACTATAAAGTCACCATGAGTGCCCAGTCACAAGCCAGTATCCTTCGTGATACGATCTTAGATGTTGCCAGGACATAAGACTCCAACAACCAACCAACCAATCAATCAAGCACATAAGGCTTTTTCAGGTGCCGTACATTAGATTCACCCCTACCCAGAGTAGTGAATGACAACTATGTCTAAATCTGAGAAAAAACTGTTTCAAATAGGAATTAAATGTGGAGGTCGTTGTTCCAATGCACACTATTTATCTATATTGGTCTAAATCCTAGGAAATTAGTAGAGAATGCAACAATTCAAGATGGCGGCCACAGAAAGCTCCGAATTCGACTTTCAAGTTTATTCATATCCCTTATAATCTAGTCAAGAGTTCAATTAAAGACCCTATAATACTAAGACGGCTCACTCCCTATCTCTCCCATGGTAATGTAAATTTCACAGTGCCACCTTGTGGTGGGTTTGATCAGCCCAGCTGCTGGTTGGTGGTTCACATGTAAACACATACAATTATATTATACATAAGATAGGTAAGTATGAATACACATCAATATGAAATTGTTATGAACAAATACACATCATCATCAGCATCATCATCATCAGCATCGCCATCATCACAGATCTTTCACATTCATATATACATTCATACATATAATATAGCACCCGTTTAACCAAGAGAACAGCCAGTGCACCAAGTGGTGGGTTTGATCATTTTGATTACACAGTACAGGCTGAGTGAGCCGTCTTAGTATTATAGGGTCTTTGGTTCAATGTAGGGGTGAATATAAAAGAGGTATGTGAAGAATAGACTACATCGCTATGCACAAGAATAGACTGAAGAATAGACTACATCGCCATTCCAGCGACGCGGTGCATTGTGGGAACAAACCAGCAAGAAGCACATGGCACATGCTAATACACTGGCTGCAGCTATGAAATGTGCTTGTTTCAGCTCATCTCAGCTCTTGTTTAAAACATAGAATACCAACTAAAAAATAGATATAAATAAATAAAGATATTAATCTTTTATCCAGCATTGCATTTACATCAATATAATCAGCACATCTTATGCCATGTGCATTTAGATTTAGACAAATCTGGGCACTCAGACTAGTGTTAGAGCCATAGCCAGAGTCAATTTTGCAAACCCTCTCTGGCTGGTCCCAAATTGACCCCAGTTTAACCATCATCAAAAGTTTGAATCGCCACCTGAAGAGAAACTGATAGTCATGGGATTTGAACCCTTGGGTTTGAACCCTGGTCGAGTCAAACCGATGATACTTGTCGCTACCTAACCTGGCATTTAGCATTACTAGGATAGGTCAAGGAGCAGTAGAATGAGGAAGACCAATTGTCTGCGATTGTGACCTGAGTGAAGACCAATTGTCTGCTAAATCAACTAATGTTTTGATTGATTGATTGTACCAAAATAACAAAAACTCAACACTAAACAAAACAACACACCACAAGGCGCATCACTTAGCTGCATACTAAACAAGCTCATTAAAATAGCTCATTGCGCATGCGCGTCCGTGATTTCCCAGTTGGGAGCGCCTTTATGACGCGCCAGTGAGGTCACGACCTCATCTTACTGCGCCAGCGCGCATGCCACTGGCCGTCACGTGATCCGGGCGTCCCTGGGAGGGTGGACCGTGAAGAGCAAACTAGAAAGGTTGGGTGTTTTACGTCTTCGCAACATCTAAGGTCTTCGACGTCCAATAGGCAATGATAAAAGTCGTTAAATAAAACAAACTCTTCATCTAAGGTCTCATCAGGGCGGGTACCGACTTATGAGAGTGCAAAAATCATGACGACTTTATAGTGCTGCCCCACTAGGAAACCAGGCCACTGGCACCATGATCTCATATCCCACTCAGTCACATTATCCTGACACTGATCTAACCAGTCCTTGCCCTCTCCTATTAATGCCGAGCACCAGGCTAGGAAGCGACAAGTATACATTTTTAAGTCATTGGTTTGACTCTACCGGGAACCGAACTCCCGACCATCTGCACTTGATTTGTTTGTTTGTGGTTGTTTTAAGTCCTAGCAACATCTAAGGTCATATCAGGATGGGTACCGACTTGTGACAGTGCGCACTCATGGTGACTTTACAGTGCTGCCCCACTGGGAGACCAGGCCACCAGCACCATGACCTGATATCCCACTCAGTCACTTGATCCTGACACTGAGCCAACCAGTCCTTGCCCTATCCTAATAATACCGAGCGCCTGGCTAGGAAGCGACAAGTATCAATTTTTAAGTCATTGGTTTGACTCGACCAGGGTTCAATCCCACGATCCCATGGTCTACCAACATGGGAGACGGACGCTCTAACTCATTCGGCCATCCCATGTGGTCCTTCCATTCTGCACTTGAGACCCGCTCTCTACTTTAGGCGACCGCGCCCAGTCCCAGAGAAAGGACTCGGGGATAGGAGAGACAAGCATGACTGTCACCCCCCCCCCCCACCCCCATGCCCTGCCTGGACAGGAGGCCTGCTTGATTGGGGTTTTATGTCCTAGGTCATTTGAGAGTGGGTACCGACTTGTGATAATGTGTGGTGGCACATGGTAGGTTTATAGTACTGATATCCCATTCAATTAGTTTTACATCCCTGCAACATAGATACACTAGACAATGTGCAGCCACTACGTGCTTTGTGCAGGAAGATATACTACACATCGTGCAGTTACCACACGCTTTGTGTAGGTAGATATATTATACATTGTGCAACAATTATGTGCTTTGTGCAGGTAGATATAATAAACATTGCGCAGTTACCACACGCTTTGTGTAGGTAGATATATTATACATTGTGCAACAATTATATCCTTTGTGCAGGTAGATATACTACACATTGCGGTTACTACACACTTTGTGCAGGTAGATATACTACACATTGTGCAGCGATTATATGCTTTGTGCAGGTAGATATACCACACATTCCGCAGTTAGCACACACTTTGTGCAGGTAGATATACTACACATTGCGGTTACTACACACTTTGTGCAGGTAGATATACTACACATTGCGGTTACTACACACTTTGTGCAGGTAGATATACTACACATTGCGGTTACTACACACTTTGTGCAGGTAGATATACTACACATTGTGCAGCGATTGTTGCTTTGTTGTTTCAGTGTAGAGTACTACCATCACATTCACGCAGTTAGCACACACTTTGTGCAGGTAGATATACTACACATTGCGGTTACTACACACTTTGTGCAGGTAGATATACTAAACATTCCCCAGTTACCAGATGCTTTGTACTGGTAGATATACGACCCGTTGCACAGCCACCACGTGCTTTGTGCAGTTACATATACTACATGTTGTACATCCACCACATGCTTTGTACATGCTGCAGCCCGCTCCACACAGGCCCATTGTGTACATACTCAGAGTGGCCCAGCCACACGCCTCAACACGTCACCTGGCATATGAATCACATATTTACTTCACCACAATATCACAACTTGTCCTATCCTGCGGGTCAACAAGACAGACCGAACCAGACCTGGTTCAGTGGTAACTCATACGATAACAGCCTCAGAGTGCTGCCGCACTGGTACATTTTACCACGATATGCCACTCAGGCAGTGATATCTAACCAGTCATTGATTGCTCTATTCGACAAATCCCCATTGCGTTTCGAAGAAGCAACAACTACCAACCTTCATTCGGGGGCATTGATGCGCCCAGGGATCGAACCCACAATATGTATGGCCTGCAAATAAACCCTACTCCCTCAACCAACCTGGCTACCATCGTGAACAAATAGACCCGATGGCACGAGCTGAATCTAATCAATAGTACAATTGTTGTTAGGGAAGCTAATTCGGGGAGTGTGTATGCCTAATTTCATTGGTAACCTACTTAGTCTTAGATATAAATAAATAATTTTACACTTCCTGCTACTTAAAGTACAGCATAGAATGGTTTTCTCCCTGCTGATACAAATGATAAACAGAAATCGATAAGATAGCACATCTACAGGTGAAGGACTGCTGGGATTGCACCCTCTCCCCCCGCCCCCGGCCCCAACTCACTTACACTGCACACAGGCCCCACCACCATGCTGACCAGTGCTGCGCGCGCTTTGACAATTTCCACCGACTTTGTAAACAGCATCACCCACCTCCACATCCCCCACCCCATCCTTCATCAAGAGCCAGCAATAGCAACCAGAGCAGGCACCCCACCCCACCCCTCTCTGCCATCCCTACCCCATCAGCCAACGGTCTATAAATGTCAATGGTGCTCACAATTCTAACAATGTTAGGCCTAAGCGCAGTGGCCTAAGCGGTTTAAACCAGCTCAACTAATCCTAACATAAAAACATCGATCAATAGCGATATTAAAAGCCCCGAAAGGCAATTTGAACAGTTTTGCTTGCTTGACTGATATTAATAACCTGAAAGGCAATCTGAACATGGCTTTTGTTTGTTTGACCGATATTAATGGCCCGAACGGCAATCTAAACACAGTTTTGTTTGCTTCTTCCCCAATCCTTTAGAATATTACTTGAATTGTGAAGAACATCAATATTTATGGCACGTCACTGAGAAGCACAACCACACCCAGCTCCACTTCGACAAAACCTTATTTTAAGCAAGCTAGATGTTTGTTTATTGTTTTACGTCCTTGCAACATCTAAGGTCATATCAGGACAGGTACTGACTTGTGACTGCACTCATGGCGACTACATAGTGCTGCCGCACTGGGAGACCAGCCCACCAGTGCCATGACTTGATATCCCACAGTCACACTATCCTGACACTGAGCCAACCAGTTCTTGCCCTATCCTAATGATGCTGAGCGTCTGGCTAGGAGCGACAAGTATCAATTTTTAAGTCATCGGTTTGACTCGAATAAAAGTGGCAAAGTCACTTGGAAAACAACTTTGATCAACTCTTTCCATGCCTCCAGAAAGTGATGAGTGGCCATTTTGGATATGGAAATGAAGCTAAGAATCAGCACTTTTGATTGGTCTAGGTCTCAAATAGCCTATATGAAGATACTTCCACCACTGAGTGTTGGAATAGGGCATGTAGAGAGTGGAGCTCACACCCACTTCCTAGCACTGCCTGAGTTGGTGTCAGTGGGTACTTTCTATATCAAGATTAATGAACTTATTTTTTCACAATATGGTCAAAATAATTATAGTCAAGACAAGAGAAACTTTTTGGGGAATATATTTGTTATTAAAATTGGATCAGCCGAGATGCCTGTCAATGAAAAGTAATTAAAACAAGGTAAACTCAGCGAAGCGGATGCAGTTTTGCACACTTTGGACTACCTACTATTATTACGCTATACAACCAATGGGGACCTTTCAGTTTGCATAACTCTCTCGTCAGATGGCGCACCATGCCGGTCTCTGTAATGCCTTGGTTGGATAGAAGTAGTTCCTTCTACTATCAAGTTAGAGGGGGCTGTAATTGGCTGGAGGGGTGTAAGTGGATGTGTAGGGGTGTGTGGTGGATGTGTAGGTGTAGGGGTGTTGTGAGGATTTTGGTGTGTCTGGTTGGGGCAGATTCAGGGGTGTGTGGTGGGGGTGTTAGGGGTGTGTGGTAGGTGTGTATGTTTGTGCGGTGACGATTTTGGTGTGTGGTGGGTGTGTGTGCATTTAGGGGTGTGTGGTGGGGGTGTGTGGTGAGTGGGTATGGTGCAGTTGGGGTGTAGGTGTGTATGGTGGGTGTGTGGTGAGGGTGTATGTTTGTGTGGTGGGTGTGTTGTGGAGGTGTAGGGGTGTGTTGAGGATTTTAGTGTGTGGTGGGGGTATAGGGGTGTGTGGTGAGTGGGTGTGGTGGGGGCTTAGGGATGTGGTGAGAGTGTAGGGATGTGGTGGGGGTGTATGTGTGTGGTGGGGGTGTAGGTGGTTTGTGGTGGATGTGTAGGGGTGTCTTGCAGAGTACACCTCATACTTTTTAGCATCCCTAAACCCCCACCACACACCTACACCCCCACAACAGTCCTAAACCCCCACCACACACACCTATACCCCATACACCCCATGACACACACCTATACCCGCAGTACCCCTTACACCCCCACACACCTAAACCCCGACCACCACACACACCTACACCTCAACCACACACCTACAGCCCCACCACACACCACCACATCCCTAAACCCCCACCCCACACCTACACCCCAACCACACCCCTAAACCCTCACCACACAACTAGACCCCCACCACACACACCCAACACCCCCACCACACACATACCTACACCCCCACCACACACCAGGATCCCCCAACACACACACACCTTACACCCTTCTATCGAACCATGATGGCTGACTTGGACCGGAAACGGGTGCCGCCACCAAGTGTATAGCGAGAGAAAATGCTCACGAAAGGTCCCCCATTTCGCATGTTGCCATTACACTACGCAAACAATTCCGCATGTCTCCACCACACTACATCTATGATTCCGCATGTTGCCGTTACACTACGCAAACAATTCTGAATGTCTCCACCACACTACACGTCTACGATACGGCATGTTGCCACTACACTACGCAAACAATTCCGCATGTCTCCACCACACTACACGTCTACGATACGGCATGTTGCCACTACACTACTCAAACAATGCCGCATGTCTCCACCACACTACACGTCTACGATACGGCATGTTGCCACTACACTACGCAAACAATTCCGCATGTCTCCACCACACTACACGTCTACGATACGGCATGTTGCCACTACACTACGCAAACAATTCCGCATGTCTCCACCACACTACACGTCTACGATACGGCATGTTGCCACTACACTACGCAAACAATTCCGCATGTCTCCACCACACTACACGTCTACGATACGGCATGTTGCCACTACACTACTCAAACAATTCCGCATGTCTCCACCACACTACACGTCTACGATACGGCATGTTGCCACTACACTACGCAAACAATTCCGCATGTCTCCACCACACTACACGTCTACGATACGGCATGTTGCCACTACACTACGCAAACAATTCTGCATGTCTCCACCACACTACACGTCTACGATACGGCATGTTGCCACTACACTACGCAAACAATTCTGCATGTCTCCACCACACTACACGTCTACGATACGGCATGTTGCCATTACACTACGCAAACAATTCCGCATGTCTCCACCACACTACACGTCTACGATATGGCATGTTGCCACTACACTACGCAAACAATTCTGCATGTCTCCACCACACTACACGTCTACGATACGGCATGTTGCCACTATCATTACCCAGTCCATGACACTAACTCGGACTCCTGTAGAATGTACTGCCTCATGCACCTGGCTGCAGATGGTGCTCAAATAAAGGCAGACGAAACATTGTGTACGTCCGTAATTATCCGACGCCCGCAGTAATTAAGGCGGCCATAATTACTCTACACGCCCATGCGCGGTGGGCGAGTCCATTGACGTCAGCGCCCACACTGTGTGGAGAATGCTGCTAGATCTGCGACCCCCCCCCCCCTACCTCCCCCATACACCCCTGATATAACTGATTCTGATTCGTGGAACTACGCCGAAGCCATCTAATCAGCAGATAGGCACCACCTGACCAAAGGCAAAAATGAAATCTCCCTCACAATATACAGTAAAACCTCTCTAAATCGACCGACATTGGGACCGACTTTAAGTGGTCCATTTAGGGAGTTGGTCGGGTTAAGCTGAGATTCCTTACACGCGGTATGCGACAAAAAATTGCAACGCCTTGAAGTTTATGGGCTACATTACTTACATGCGGTATGCGAATGCGAATGCGACAACTCGATGCGGCATGCGGTATGCGAATAGAAATCTCAGTCGCATGTGTCCATTAGTTTAAGACTAGGAGAGGCGACTGACCATTACGGAACGGTCACACACAGGGGTGTTAAGTGGAAACATCTGGTAGTGGTGGTGGTGGGGAAACGCTTGCCGCTTACCGCGTAGAAGGAATCCTCCCATTCGCATACCGCATACCGCGTGTAAGGAATCTCAGCTTTAGGGCCGTTTCTGGACATATGTAAGCGTGCTATTCACCCCCCCCCCCCCCCACCACCACATACTGCATGGTGCATGCTGCTTCCCGTGCACTGTTTGTTTGTTGTTTAACGTCCTAGCAACATCTAAGGTCATATCAGGACGGGCTCATGCTCAGATTCCATATATGTGGTATGCGAATGCGAATAAAATTGTAAACACATGTAAATGCACAGTGGTGCTTCAATATGTCCGGATGCGAATGCGGCAAGTGGATCGCTCTAAAGACCGATTGGTGTGAACCTGAACGTGAACGCAAATGCTGCTCCATTTGCCACACTTTGACTACTTCACAAATTTAGAGCAAGCAAGACTTAAAATCGCATGGGTATATCAAGCAACATGGGGCACACGCATTCGCATGCCGTATACCGCGTGGTGTTCTCTGTGGTGGAGTAGTTAGAGTGTCTGACTTTTTTCTAGGTTGGACTCCTAATCTGAAGGTCAGTGGTTCGATTCCCCGTGCCCCCTCTGCCAATTTGGATTTCCACCGCTGTGTATAACTTACAGCGTCATCAAAGGCCAGTTGGTCTCATACCATGTCTATGTGGTGTGGGAGGTTAAAAATCCCTTGGGTCGGTAAAAGTGTAGGCGCAGGCTTTCTATCGACAAACTGTCTAATGGTGAAAACAAGTCTATTCAGACTTATCCATGATAGGCAGTATAAATCTTCAAGAAAATATGGAATCTTAGCTTTAGTCCGGATGTGGCACACAGGATGCTGAACGGTCTGCTCGGCGCCCCCCCCCCCCCCCCCCGCCATCACCTCCCCGCCCTCCACACACTCTCCCATCGCACATCGGGGTGCCTGGATCCGAGCTGGCCAACCCGATAGATTCACTCTCCAAGCACAACTTGGTACAACGGCTCACTACAGCGCTGTCACAGCAGTGTGTTCTGCTGGGTGATCGAGGCCACCATTGCCCCCCCCCCCCCCCCCCACACACACACTAATCCCAAACGTCGTATTGAAACCAGAACGAGGCTGGTCATATCGTGTACGCACATGCAGGCAAAACTTGGCACCGTGTGTACAGCTGGGGGAGTGTGTGTGTGTATGTATGTGTGTGTGTGTATATGTGTGTGTATGTGTGTGTATATTTATGTGTGTGTATCTGTACGTGTGTGTGCTCACTCACATGCATATGGCTTTATTTATTCATAGTTGCATAACATTTTAGAGGTCGGTGTGTGTGTGTGTGTGTGTGTGTGTGTACGTGTGTGTGCGTGCGCGCTCATTCACATTTACGCGGCTTTATTTATTGATACTTGGTTGGTTGCAAATATACATAGACACATACAAACATTAATACATAGATCCATACATTACATACACACATACTTACATACATATACCACACACAAATAACACACATTCACACGCAATGCGACAGTAAACAGGCGTTCGATTCATACATACATACATCCATCCATCCATACATACATCCATACATTACATACACAACACATACATACATACATACATACATACACTACACACACACACAAAACACACATACACACACTTGCTACAGTGAACAGGCGTTCGATTCATACATTCATACATACATACATACACACACATACATACATCCATACATTACATACACAACACACATACTTACATACATATACTACACACACACAAAACACACACAGAGACACTTGCTACAGTGAACAGGTGTTCGATTCAGCGTCTTGATATGACCGTAGATGTTGCCAGGACCTAAAACATTGTGTTCGATACCGGACATGAATTAGTAATACATACTACAAAAACCGACTGAACCACAAGTGAAATATTGCATATGTGTGTGTATGTGTGTATGTGTGTATGTGTGTATGTGTGTGTGTGTGTGTGTGTGTGTGGCGTGTGTGTGTGTGTGTGTGGCGTGTGTGTGGCGTGTGTGTGTGTGTGTGTGTGTGTATACACATACATAAATGTCATTCATACAGCTGGTATAACTTGTAAGATAATCGTTTAGCAGAGAAGTTCCCAATGCACAAGTGCACTTTAAAGTTTAAACACTAGTTGCTCAAGTACCTTAATTGCACATCCACAAATCAACTAAAAGTCCAATATAATTACAACGCAATGTGCTACGACCTGGTTTTCCATTCACCAGGATTAACAAAGTCACGAGCCCCCCTCCCTCTTCCCCCCCCTCCCCTCCCTCTTCCCCCTCCCTCTTCCCCCCGCTCGTCCCAGTCCAGTGCTGCTTTCTCCTTATGGTTGGTGCGCGTCCATGTCCCAAGTCCATAACGAGGCTGCCCCACCACTAGGCCCCTCGACCCACACCCCCTCCCCCCATTCAGTTCTATTCTGAGACTCGTTTGCACAATGCCAGCGTCCCGCCCACCTAATGCAGGGTGTTGACCAGGAGGACTGCACCCAATTGGAGCCGAGACGCATCGTTGTGTCTGCTTTATTTAGTCTGGCCGACAGTATCCAACTTGAGCTGACATGCGTTCTACTGTCGGCTTTACTTATTCCGACCTACAGCATCCAACTTGAGCTGACACGCGTTCTACTGTCGGCTTTATTTAGTCTGACTGACAGCTTCCAACTTGAGCTGACACAGATCCTTCTATTGGATGTATCTAGTCTGACTGACAGCATCCAACTTGAGCTGACGCGTGCCTTTCTGTTATTTAGTTTGGCCGACAGTATCGAACTTGAGCTGTTATGCATGCTTCTGTCGGCTTTAATTAGTCCGGCTGACAGCATCTTGAGCTGACACGCTCTCTCATCTTGGTTGAAAATGTATACCAGGCGCTGAGAAATGTATACCAGGTGCTGCGTTTATATCAATAAAAATATTCACTCAAAAAAAAACCCCAAAAACAATCACTTCACACTGAATAAGACTGGACTGTAAACAGTTCATAAACTTGATGAAGAGTTATATATGTGTTATATACTCAGTCACTTGAGCGTTGATGTATTTCAGACCCTCCAGTTGTTCAGGTATTCATATATTCAAGATGCACACTTAAAATCTATTTATAGACATGCATCACCTCCCACCTATCAAGTCAGACCAGCTCCCCCACACCCCACAGCCCCCAACAGACTCATCAACCCAGTAACTACCTCCCCCTCCTCCCGACCACCACACGCACGAAGACCAGGCTTCAATTTGACTAAAAACTAACTTTCTTTTCAATTTGCCACATTTTTAATAGTAGACTAGCTGATGTTTGTAGCTAGGGACTTTCAACGCTAACTAGGCTAGCTATTATATTTTATTATATTATATATATATTATATATATATTATATTATATTTTATTATCACAGCTAGCTATTATATTTGTAATAATTAACGTTTTAGTTTGTACTTCGTAAGATCTTCACTTTGAAAAAAACATGCTTAAACTTAACCTATTGTGAGACCAGACGGGATGGCCGAATGAGTTAAGCGTCCTTCTCCTATTTTGGGAGATTGGGGGGATCTGGTGGAGTCAAACTAATAAATTAAAAATTGATACTTGTCGTTTCCTATCCAGGCACTCGGCATTATTAGGATAGGGCAAGGACTGGTTGATTCAGTGTCAGGATAATGTGACTGAGTGGGATATCAGGTCATGGTGCTGGCGGACTGGTCTCCCAGTGGGGCAGCACTATAAAGTCACGATGAGTGTGCACTGTCACAAGTCGGTACCCGACCTGATGACCTTAGATGTTGCTAGGACGTAAAACAACAATAAACAAACAACCTAATGTGTATTCTGTGTAGATGACACCATGTATTGTGTATGGCTCTGTACAGGCTCTGTGTCGTGTAAAATCACTATACATACCAGTCCCATACTTAACCCAGTCTTTGTTTTGCTCCCTGTGTATTATGCAAAATCACTATACATACCAGTCCCATACTTAACCCAGTCTTTGCTCCCTATAACGACACTTCATACTGTGTAAAACCACTGTACATACTAGTGTCATACATAACCCAGTCTTTGCTCCCTCTAACGACACTTCATACTGTGTAAAACCACTATACATACCAGTGTCATACTTAACCCAGTCTTTGCTCCTTATAACGACACTTCATACTGTGTAAAATCACTATACATACCAGTGTCATACTTAACCCAGTCTTTGCTCCTTATAACGACACTTCATACTGTGTAAAACCACTGTACATACCAGTGTCATACTTAACCCAGTCTTTGCTCCTTATAACGACACTTCATACTGTGTAAAACCACTGTACATACCAGTGTCAACTTAACCAGTCTTGCTCCTATAACGACACTCTACGTGTAAACACTGTACATACTAGTGCCATACTTAACCCAGTCTTTGCTCCTTATAACGACACTTCATACTGTGTAAAACCACTGTACATACCAGTGTCATACTTAACCCAGTCTTTGCTCCTTATAACGACACTTCATACTGTGTAAAACCACTGTACATACCAGTGTCATACTTAACCCAGTCTTTGCTCCTTATAACGACACTTCATACTGTGTAAAATGACTATACATATCAGTCTCATACATAACGCAGTGGTTGCTACCCGTCCTGATATGACCTTAGATGTTGCTAGGACGTAAAACAACAACAAACAAACAAACCCTATAACGACACTTCATACTGTGTAGAACCACTATACAGGCTGCTACCATACTTTACCTAGTCTTTGTTCCCTGTAATTGACTACACATCTATCGTATAAAAATTGCTCTAAAGGCCAGTACCACACTTAACCTAGATACACCAAAAAAGGCTGGGTCAATTCACAAAGTGGAAGTCTCTAAGCTTTACACTTGAGGCAGAGACAGATTGCAAATTGTTGAACTGTTGCTTCCCCAAGGCTCCATTTATATGTGCACACAATGGCGCGGGACTGCCTCCCAGTGTGGGGGTGGGGGTGGGGGGTGGGGGGGGGGTGGTAGATGGAGGGGGGGGGGGGGGGGGTGTTCTCTCCGACACCTGCCTAGACCTGTGTGAACCTCCCAAACACGCCGGTAACCAGTCAGCGGAACACAGGCTATCACACTGACAGCTGCCTGGCGGTGACACTGACAGCTGCATGGCGGTGACACTGACAGCTTGTATGTTGACAGCAATACTCGTACGTTGAACGCAATGCTTGTATGTTGACAGCAATGCTTGTATGTTGACAGCAATGCAATTATGTTGACAGCAATGCGTCTATGTTGACAGCATTGTGTCTATGTTGATAGCAATACATGTATGTTGACATCAATGCGTGTGTTGACAGTAATTTGTGCATGTTGAAGGAATGTGTGTGTTAACAATGCATGTAAGTTAGCAGCCACAGATCTATGTTAACAGCAATGTGTATATATGTTGACAGCAATGTGTATATGTTGACAGCAATGTGTATATATTGACAGCAATGTGTATATGTTGACAGCAAATTATCCATATTGACAGAAATGCGTGCACATTGGCAGCAATGTTTACAATGACAGGAGTTGCTCACAATTCTAGCCATATATATGTATGTGTGATGGGAGGAGCGGGATCTTCCATGATTTCACATACGTAAACATACATAGTCTGAGTCTATAAGCGCGCTTACTTCCAACGTGTCTCGCCTACATCCGATGCATTTGTCCCTTTGAAATCATTCATTATGTGTGTATTGGCGAAGGACGGGGTTGGGGAGGGGGTGCGTAGGTGGGGGGAAGCCACCTGGCGATGAAGGGTGTTACTATTCACTATTTCTTCTGCATGGAGACACAGATGAAGTCTAAAGCCTTGGTCACAAATGCGTTATGGCGTGCTTGAAGCGACCATAAGTCGCCGCATCGGCCCGACCATACGGTGGGTTACGGTCGCCATACGGTGACCATATGTTTTTCTGCTCATCACAAGTGGTTGAGGTTATTTTAAGTCGAAGTTATCTTAACTTTGGAAAATCGCAATGCCGCAGGCCGGAATCTCCCCAATTTCTTAATGTTATTGTTAACAGAATAATGTTTGTATAGAAATTGTGAATACAAAAATGTCTTAAAATGTTTTATCTGCAGTTGTGTGGCGACAAAAGAGAAGAGAGCCGTATGGTGACCTATGCCTTGCTGTGACCGCACAATTTGTGAATAGATAAACCGCAGACCGTAACATTTGCATAAACTGCAAGCCACACCGCAGACCGTAGCACCATACGACGACCGCAGCATTTGTGACCTAGGCATAAGTGGGAAACTAGACTGGCACAGCAGGGGGAAGAGGAGTGGGTAGACCTGACCTACCTCCTTACTGATTGGTTATATAGATCACATGACCTACCTCCTCACTGATTGGTTATATACATCACCATTCCGCCCGTATCATCTACATGGCGGGAACTCAGGCTAGATCAGTCGCCGTGTGGGTTAACTAACTGCCCACATGTTTGTTGGGGGTTTTACGTGCAGGCAACATCTAAGGTCATATCAGGACAGGTACTGACTTGTGACATGTGCACTCATGGCGACTTTGTAGTGCTGCCCTACTGGGATACCAACCCGCTGGCACCATTGTGACAGTGACAATTGAGACTCGCATTGCGCAGTCACATTTACTAGATGGGTTGTGGGGCTGTCAATGTGAGTTATTGTGACAGTGACAGTTGAGACTCGCATTGTGCAGTCACCTTTACTAAGGTTGTGGGGCTGTAAATATGACAGTCATTATGACAGTGAGACTTGAGACTGGTATTGTGCAATCACATTTACTAAACAGGTTGTGGAGCTGTCAATATGACAGTCATTGTGACAGTGAGACTTGAGACTGGTATTGTGCAATCACATTTACTAAACGGGTTGTGGAGCTGTCAATATGACAGTCATTGTGACAGTGAAGCGAGCACTTTGACAGGTACTCAGTCAATATGACAGTAAGGCAGTCAGTGTGAGCGTAGGCCAGTCAATGTGACAGTAGGTCAGTCAATGTGACAGTAAGCCATTCACAACCATTAAATGAACTGTGATCATTCAATGTGACGGTCACACACAAGAGTTATCCGGATATTGAATGTTATTTCAGTAATATTACTAGAATCAGGACAATTCAGAGTTAAGGGGCTGTCAGATTACGACGCATCACCGTATGTGATTTTTGGCCACTACGTCGGGATATGTAGTTATGCTTGCATTAGGTGCTCGTTAGACAAACATTCACTACGTTACACAAATGTTCACTACGTTGCACTACATTAGACAAACGTTCACTACTTTAGACAAACGTTCACTACGTTGCACTACGTTAAAGGCAGTGGGAACGTACAGCCCGCATACTGACAATGTATGGATAACATACGTCTAACGTACCTTTAGCATTTCTCCAGTGTGACTTGACATATGTGGCGTAGTTCTGGCAATCGAATAACGTATATAACGTTCACCGGAGTTCTGTGAACGTACCGTGAGCGTAATTCAAGTGTTTTTCACCCAGAAGCACGTTAGCCATACATTGGTCATACGCTATGTATACATCCAACTTTGCCCCCCTCCCCGCGCCGAAAGGTTTGACGCTTCGACGTAAAAAAGTGATTTTACACATTGGCCACACGCTTGCGAGATGCGTCATAATGTGACAGGGCCTTAAAATGGTCTTCTATTAATCAGGGTTCATAAGTAGCATGGTAACAGACTAGTTTTGATTCAAAGAACAATGTGGACATTATTTCAGTGCCATTACACGCAATCAGTGTAAATGCCTAAAATAACCAGTTCTTTGTTCGTGTACCATTGAGGAATATGCCAAATATAAGATGCACTCTCCAAGCATAGCGCTGGTAGCACTGTAGGTGTTTGGTGGAGAGGAGAGAAGAGAAGAGAAGAGAACAGAACAGAACAGAACAGAACAGAACAGAAGAGAGGGGAGGGGGAGCAGAGCAGAGCAGAGCAGAGCAGAGCAGAGCAGAGCAGAGCAGAGCAGAGCAGAGCAGAGCAGAGCAGAGGGAGGACGGGGGAAGGAGGAGGATGAGGAGGAAGAAGAAGAGGGGGACTGTGGTTCCAAACCATTGTAACCGTGTCAGGTGCAAACTCACAACTTCTCACCTGTGTTTTTCTCACCTGTACCTGAACTAACGATTCCCAGTTGAGCCATCACAGGTAAGACATGGATCAGACACAGGTAGCCGGCCATGGGCCCCGCCACATGGGCCAGACTGGATGTCTGTCCATAAAGTCTCTATAAATAAAGTGTATGTGTGTGTGGGCGGGTGTTAATACCCCTCCCCTTATTTATAAGACTGAGAGTATTTGTTACTACGTGACCACACATGTGGAATTTTTGTAGCATTTTCAATACGGAAAGAGCTTTAAAAAACTGGCAGCTTTTTGACTGTTTTGGGTTTTTGAGTGTTCTGGTCACATGATTTTGTCATGTATTCCTTCCATGAATACTTACTGAATCTTAATGAAAGATCAAACTTAATCAGAGTTGGCTATGTGTACTTGGAACCAGTATTTCGGGGTTGGTCTGCCCAGCACCATCAGATCCCATGCGTATTAGTACGGTTTGACATACTTTCCAAGT
The DNA here is from genome assembly GCA_030323885.1 of Branchipolynoe longqiensis. Classification (NCBI taxonomy): domain Eukaryota; kingdom Metazoa; phylum Annelida; class Polychaeta; order Phyllodocida; family Polynoidae; genus Branchipolynoe; species Branchipolynoe longqiensis. The sequence continues at coordinate 64,682,918 of CM059200.1, forward strand.
ATCCAAGTATTCCATACCCTACATCACTGAGGACAGTTTTAGGGTTCAATGAGACAAATAGCCACAGCTTGAAACAGAAATTCTCGGACCTTAGTGAGGCCCTAAATAACAGCAAGTTATAAGTTATACAAATGACCAGTTATATTTGATGATGATAATAATAATAATAATTATAAATATAGTAAAACCTATGTAACTGACCACTTCTAAAGATCGACCACTCCCCTATATCGATCGCTTTATTTGGGTCCCAAACGACCGCCCATACACTACCATTGTAATGATAAAAAAACTCCCTAAACCAATCACCTCCCTAAATGGACCATTTAAAGTCGGTCCCATGGTCGGTTGATTTAGAGAGGTTTTACTGTAGTTGTTTTGGTCTGTGCTGTAGGTCGTGGGTTCGATCCTCAGCTGAAACTAGTCTTATGTGTGGGATTTGAACTCTGGTCAAGTCAAACACATGACGTAACAATTTATACATGTCGCTTCCTAGAGAGGCGCTCGACATAATTTGGTCATGTTACTGCGACTTTAATACAGATTTTGTCTCCAATTCTCAATATTCGATATTAACAAGTATCTTACACAACAGTAGCAGCTCCGCCCCATCCATAATACATCTGTAGACACAGTCCATCCCAGAACTCTGCAGGAACCATCCTTGTCCCAAAATTTGGATTAGAAACAATAGCCAATTAATTTGGAAATTGAACACCAATTGCTCATTCTCTTCGACATTTCAGAATATGATACAAACACACGTGACCATCACTATCACTCTCAGTTGTCACTGACCAACCGCCACTGCAACATGATCGCTAACCATCACTTGTAGAATCCTTATTTTGCGATAGCGAAGGAACCTGTGTAACTTGCACTGGCACTTATGATGCAATACCAAATAAAATGCTCACTGAACCTCCAACAATATATGGAATGAATCCGTCTACCGTGTTGGTAGATCGTGGGTTCGAACGCTGGTCGAGTCAAACCAATGACTTAAAAATTGATACTTGTCGCTTCCTAGCCTGGTGCTCGGCATTATTAGGATAGGACAAGGACTGGTTGGCTCAGTGTCAGGATAATAGACCGGCAGCATTTGATGGTGATATGGTAGAGGAAAACCTTGCTGTTCACGCCTTAGTGAAGAAATAACTGTTAATTATTTAGTAAAGCCAGACTGACCTCTGGGTGACCAGTGCTGCCCCAAGCGGTACTAACTAACACTTCTCATTAGTGACGGCGGATCTGATCCTTCCTCAAGCAGTTATGGCTTCGACAAATAACAATATGATCTTCACACGAAAATAACAACCGAACAAAGAAAACCCTTCCAAAATGCTACTATGGTGGGTGGGTCAAAGAAAAACAGTACTCAAACACGCACACAGTAAATCCTCACGACAATTCGTCTCACAATAATTCCCGCAATGACACTACTCCGTATTTAATTAAATTTAATTTCGCCGTTTTCTCGCTGAGGAGTTGGTGAACCGGTCGCCACACCTGACAGCAGATGACCGCGCCACATCCGGGCACTTCCGGTCTACACAATTAGCGGCGTCGGACGCGGGAGAGCCTATGGGTACTCCGGACACAAAGGGCCGCACACAGGTGGCGTGCCAGCGGCCAGGGCGACAATTAGGAGCCGAACTACCTACATACTTACACTTACCTACCTACCTACCTACCTACATAAATACTTGCTTACCTACCTACCCTCATACCTAGCTACCTACCTGTACAGGCGCTGTGCCAGCGCCCAGGGCGGCAAATAGGAGCCGAACTACCGACATACTTACACACTTACCTACCTCCATAAATACTTACTTATCTACCTACCTGTACAGGCGCTGTGCCAGCGCCCAGGGCGGCAATTAGGAGCCAAACTACCTACATACTTACACTTACCTACCTACCTACATACTTACTTACCTAGCTGCCTGTACAGGTGCTGTGCCAGCGCCCAGGGCGGCAAATAGGAGCTGAACTACCTACATACTTACACACTTACCTACATACATAAATACTTACTTACCTACCTACCTACATAAATACTTACCTACCTACCTACCTACCTACATGTACAGGTGCTGTGCCAGCGCCCAGGGCGGGAAATAGGAGCTGAACTACCTACATACTTACACATTTACCTACCTACCTACTTACCTACCTGCCCTCATACTTACCTACCTACCTGTACAGGTGCTGTGCCAGCGCCCAGGGCGGCAATTAGGAGCTGACATACGTACATGCCTACTTACCTACCTGCTGCCCTACCTACTGACTTACCTACCAACCAACCAACCAACTTACCTGCCTACCTACTGACCGACTTATCTACATACCCATTGACTTACCCACCTACCGGCATACCTACCTACTGACTTACCTACCTACTGACTTACCTCCATATCGACTTGCCAAGATACCCACCTACCGACTTACCTACATATTGACTTACCTACCTACGTACCTCAGACCAGACAGGATTCATACTTAGCACCAATGTCCCCATCCCAGGAAATGAATGGTTGCCATAGAAACGGTCCGAAGCATTGGTGCGTGTGATACATGGTGCCAACCGTAGCTACAAGAGTGGGGTTCACGTCCTAGCAACAGCTGATGTCAGCTTGATGGGTACCGACATATGGCAAGATAATGTGGGTGATTGCAGTGGGTTTTTTTCCCTGACACTGAGCCAATTAGTCATTGCCATATCCTAATTATGTCGAGCGCCTATCTAGGAAGAGAGAAGTATAAATTGCTATGCTGTGTGTTTGACTCAACCAGTTCAAATCCCACATATAAGGTTAGTTTCAGTTGAGGATCGAACCCACGACCTACAGCACAATCCACTCGGCCAAAAGCAGTTGTACCTGCCACCTGGTGGCAGAGTTAACATTCAAGTGGAACCGCCAATGAGGGGTACAGAACATGGAGCGGGTTGGTTGGCATGGAGGTGGCTCATGGCTATAATCTCAATAAGCCTGGTTATATTATATATATATATACGGTGAGAACTCTGATGAGGGGGAGGCAGTGTATTATCCAGGCCTAACGGCAGTATCGACATGTGTTATATAACGTATATATAGGGTGGGTGGATGAGGTAAGCATCATCATCATGCTGTCGGTCGCGATGGGAGAAAGACATGCTGTCGGTCGCGATGCGAGAAAGACGAGTTTAGACTGCACCAATCGGTGATAGGCTTAGTCGGAGTTAAGGCACTAGCCGCGGTTAGCTACCTCGGGGTAGCGTGGGGTTGGAGAAATGTGTGAATCGGTATGCACCAATGTCTTAGCCGCCGCGGATAGCTAACCGTAAGTTTATTTATAGATTTGGGAATTCCCTCGAGTCGACAATATGAATAACGCCGCCAATACAGCGGGAGCGTTAATAGCGGTTCGATTTTAGGGTTAATTTGATAAAATTTCACTTATTGAGTATGTAAATCTGTCAAATATGATCGCATTGAATAGGTTTGGGATAATATATTGCTGCCGATTCGGCAGCGGCAGCGACGAGACAATATGGATATCGACGTCGCTGCGGCGGCGGCGATTTGTTTACTTTACATTCGTCGATTCGAAAATTTCAATATCGCCGCTGATGCGGCGGCAGCTTTAATATCGCTTCGCATTTAGGGTTAATTTGATTAAATTTCACTTATTGCGTGTGTAAATCTGTAAAATATGATCGAATTGAATAGATTTGGGTATAATATATTGCCGATTTGGCGGCGGCGGCGACGTGTGGTTTGTTGACGTTGGACAGTATGGATATCGACGTCACTGCAGCGGCGGCGATTTATTTACTTTACATTCGTCGATACGACAATATTAATATCACCGCCAATGCGGCGGCAGCATTAATATCGCTTCATTTTTTTGTGGTTATTTTGATTAAATTTCACTTATTGCGTATGTAAATTTGTTAAATATGATCGCATTGAATAGATTTGGCTGTAATATATCGGCGGCTGCCACACTAACCGGACCGGGTAGGCCCTTACCCCACATCAAAAAGTGGTTTAGCTTAGCCTAGGCTAAATTTCGCGGTTAGCGCTAACATCGATTGGTGCATACCGATTTCTCACATTTAGCCGTGTGGAGCTAGCCTAGCCGCGGTTACGGCCCTAACACCGATTCATGCATACGGCCCCAGGCCTCGGCTCTGTATAGTAGGGTGGATAGCATGATTGCATGGTAGATCTTGCCTTTGACCCGAATGGACACATGGTGGTTGTTCCAGAGTCTCTGGCATAGTCGGCCAAAAGAGGCGCTAGCCTTGCCCATCCTCCTCTGTATTTCAGCATCAATGCGGACATCACTTGATATAGTGCTTCCGAGGTAGGTGAAGCATGGTTAACCTATAAAGGCCAAGCGGGGGGGGGGGGGGGGGGGGGGGGGGAGGAGAGGAGAGAGGAAAGGAAAGGCGGGAGAGGCAGGGAGTGGAGTGGACTAGAGTAGAGTAGAGTAGAGTAGAGTAGAGTAGAGTAGAGTAGAGTAGAGTAGAGGAATGGAGCAGAGTAGAATAGAGTAGAGTAGAGTGGAGTGGACAGGAGGAGAGGAGAGGAGAGGAGAGGAGAGGAGAGGAGAGGAGAGGAGAGGAGAGGAGAGGAGAGGAGAGGAGAGGAGAGGAGAGGAGAGGAGAGGAGAGGAGAGGAGAGGAGAGGAGGGGAGGAGAGGAGAGGAGGGGAGAGGAGAGGAATTGTGTGTCTCACCCCGCGGGGAGTGGTGGGGTGAAATATCGACACCCCCCCTCCCCCCAGCACACACACACACAGGCGGGCAGTGCCGCAGATCTTATTGCATTGCGTGCCTCCCTCCCGGTTGTCAGGACAACAGCACTGTAGGCGGCGCACACAAACACTCAGTGCGGTAAACAGTCACTCCTACCAGGGGGCGCGGCGACCGCGTCTCTAAAACGAAGCGCTCTAATTCGCCACATCACACCACGTGTGTGTGTGTGGGGGGGGGGGGGGGGGTTGCAGAACTATGGTTAGTGACAGAGACAGGACTAGCAACACAATGGACTGCTGTAAAACAGTGCCGAGTTAAACAGGGTGCGCGTGCGTGCGTGCGTGCGCGTGTGCGTACAAGCTGTGCACGTGCTATTGTAGTGGTCGTCATACCATGCACGTGCTGGCTTCTGTCCCCTTGTTCTACGTGACTAACTATTGGCTATTGCTTGTGTTGCCAACGTCCAATGAGACTGTGACTGGCTATGGTTTGCGTTCTCCATACCCAACACGATTATTGTTGCGTATGGAGAACACACTTGTGTTGCCAATGTCCAATATGACTATGCGACTAGCTATTGTTTGTGTTCTCCATACCCAGGGATGGGAAGTAGTCTCCGGGGAAAAAAGGGGAAATGCGGATATTCTCCCGTAGGTTTAGCATTGTCAGGGAATCGCGGAAAAATACCGGAAGTCAGGTACCCAACATGACTATTGCTTGTGTTTCCAATGTCCAATGAGACTATATGACTGGGTATGGTTTGCGTTTTCCATACCCAACACGACTAGTTGTGTTGCAAATGTCCAATGTGACTAGCTATTGTTCATGTTCTCCATACCCAACACAACTATTGCTTGTGATGCCAATATCCACTAACTAGCCACGGTTTGTGTTCCCAATGTCCAATGGGACTAATGCCTGGTACACACCTACCGTTTGTGCGCACAAACCTACCGTATACGATCTAAAACTGCCCGTTTCGCACACAAAAATTGCTAGGTGTGCGCTCCCCGCGCACACCTAGCGATTGCGATTCGCGCATAAAACCTCAGTTTTAGGGCTAAAACCGGCCGATTACGATTGCGATTCGCGATTCGAAAAACGAATCGGCCCGTTTTCAGTTTTAAGCGGGTCGGGTCGAGTCGCACAGTTTTAGTGCGCGAATCCTATACGGTAGGTGTGTACTAGACATAACTGACTTGTGTTCCCTATGTTCATCAGGACTAGGCGACTAACTTTAAGGCTCAGTTACACCTTACCGGTCTGGGGTATCGGATAGAAAACGGACACTGTCCGGTGAAATACATCAATGTCCGGTTTATATACGGTACGCATCCGGCGTGTCCGCTCTCTGTCCAGTGGCAAGTTTTGAACATGCACAAAACTTGTACCGGACACTGCCGGACTGACGTGTACGGTTGGTGTCAGGTTTAAGTCTGTTTAGTCCGTTTTGTCTGGTTCATGTCCGGTACCCATCCGTTACGTCTCCGGTTTGCTTCCTGAAGAGTCCATTGACAGTGTTGCGGGAATTCGGTCCGTTTTTAAATTTAAAAAAAAATGTTTTCGGCATGTCCGTGAACAGTCTGGTAGGTGTCCGGTTGATGTTTGGTCCGTCCGTTTGACATTCGGTTGTCGTCCGGTGGCTATTCGTTAATGTAAGTTCCTTCTCCGTTTAGCGTTCGTTTCGTCCGCCGACCTTTGCAACATTTCGACACATTTCAGTACATTTTGATACCGAACACCACCGCACCAGAAAATTCTTTGTTCGGTTGTGTCCGGTACTCAATCCAGTAAGGTGTGACAGGCACTTTACTTGTGTTCTCAATGTCCAATGAGTAGCCAGTTTGTGCTCCCAATCCCCGATGACAATGTGACTAGGTGATTAACTATTGCTTGTGTTCCCAATGTGCAATATGACAGTGATCTAACCAATGCTGGCAGGCTTGTCTCCCAGTGGGGCAGCACTATAAAGTCGCCATGAGTGCGCACTGTCACAAGTCGGTACTGTCCTAAGGAGGGAGGGAGGGAGGGAGGGAGGGAGGGAGGGAGGGAGGGAGGGAGGGAGGGAGGGAGGGAGGGAGGGAGGGAGGGAGGGAAGGCTCTTACTTCGGGTCTGAGTCGCACCCCCTTTCGGCGACTACGTGTTATTTGTTTATTTCGTGTGGTTGTACGTCCTGGCAACATCTAGGGTCATTTCAGGACAGGCACTACTGACTCATGACAGCATACACTCATGGTGACTTAATAGCACTGCCCCACTGACAGACCAGGCAACAGGCACCATGACTGGATATCTCGCTAATGAGCTAACCAGTCCTTGCCCTATCCTAGTAATGCCAAGCGCATGGCTACGTTGCAACAAACATATATTTTGTAAGTCGTTGAATTGACTCTGCCGGGATTGAAATTCCTGACCGTCCACACGGGAGTCCTGCACTCTACCGAATCGGTCACAGCGTCCAGTACGACTGCGTGGTTAGACAGCTCACAGGACACAAAGACAGACACCTAGTAGATACCACACTATCAGGGTGTCATCAGTGGGCGGGTCCTTGAGGAGCCAAGTTGGACCGTGATCGATGCGCACACTCAGGTCACGGCGCGCATTCAAGTGTTCGCTGAGCAAGTCATCAGCCCATCTATCTGTTAGTGCAACGCACCCGAAGCCACACTCTCCCAGCGTTGAACCAGACTTGGTGGCCGAATCGGCAGAGCGCAGTAAGATTGGGTGTTCAATTCCTTGTTGAGTCAAACCAATGACGTACAAAATTGATACTTGTCGCTTCCTAGCTTGACGCTTGGCATTACTAGGATAGGGCAAGGACTGGTTAGCGCAGTACAGTGAAACCTGAGTTTAACCAGTTAAACTAAGCTCGGTTAAACCAAACGATCGGTTAATCCGAACTTTTTTCGGCGGCCCGGCAAAATACTACCATTTATCATATAAAAAAGTTGGTCAAACCAAAGTCGGTTAATCCAAATTATCAGTTCATCCAAACAAAATTGTCGGATCCCAGGCCACTCTGGTACGGTTAAACAAAACTTTCATGTGGTTATAAGGTCATTTGAGACCCCACCAACTTTTCTTATATGTATGATAAATGGGAGTATTTTGCCAGGCCGCCGAAAAAAGTTCTGTATTAACCGATCTTTTGATTTAACCAAGTTTGGTTTAACGGGGTTATACTGTTATCAGGATAATGTGACAGAGTGAGATATCAGGTCATGGTGCTGACGGCCTTATTTGCCAGTGGAGCACCGCTATAAAGTGGCCAAGTGTGTGCACTGTCCCAAGTCAGTCCCCGTACTGATGTGACCACAGATGTTGCCAGGATGTAAAACTCCCAACACCCAACCCAACTCTCCCAGCCTTAGCCCTGCCTTACAGACGGGCACAAAAGGACAAAGACTAGGGTAGGAGAGTGTCCATCCCGGGATGTGGGAAAAGGCCGTGCTAGGGGAGGAGAGTGTCCATCCCGGGAGTTGGGAAAAGGGGGTGCTAGGGTAGGAGAGTGTCCATCCCGGGAGGTGGGAAAAGGGTGTGCTAGGGGAGGAGAGTGTCCATCCCGGGAGTTGGGAAAAGGCCGTGCTAGGGGAGGAGAGTGTCCATCCCGGGAGTAGGGAAAAGGGGGTGCCAGGGGAGGAGAGTGTCCATCCCGGGAGGTGGGAAAAGGGTGTGCTAGGGGAGGAGAGTGTCCATCCCGGGAGTTGGGAAAAGGGGGTGCTAGGGGAGGAGAGTGTCCATCCCGGGAGGTGGGAAAAGGGTGTGCTAGGGGAGGAGAGTGTCCATCCCGGGAGTTGGGAAAAGGGGGTGCTAGGGGAGGAGAGTGTCCATCCCGGGAGTTGGGAAAAGGCCGTGCTAGGGGAGGAGAGTGTCCATCCCGGGAGTTGGGAAAAGGCTGTGCTAGGGGAGGAGAGTGTCCATCCTGGGAGTTGGGAAAAGGGGGTGCCAGGGGAGGAGAGTGTCCATCTCGGGAGGTGGGAAAAGGGGGTGCTAGGGGAGGAGAGTGTCCATCCCGGGAGGTGGGAAAAGGCCGTGCTAGGGGAGGAGAGTGTCCATCCCGGGAGTTGGGAAAAGGGGGTGCTAGGGGAGGAGAGTGTCCATCCCGGGAGGTGGGAAAAGGCCGTGCTAGGGGAGGAGAGTGTCCATCCCGGGAGTTGGGAAAAGGGGGTGCTAGGGAGGAGAGTGTCCATCCGGGAGGTGGGAAAAGGGCGTGCTAGGGGAGGAGAGTGTCCATCCCAGGAGGTGGAAAAGGCGTGCTAGGGGAGGAGAGTGTCCATCCCGGGAGGTGGGAAAAGGCCGTGCTAGGGGAGGAGAGTGTCCATCCCGGGAGGTGGGAAAAGGGGGTGCTAGGGGAGGAGAGTGTCCATCCCGGGAGGTGGGAAAAGGGCGTGCTAGGGGAGGAGAGTGTCCATCCCAGGAGGTGGGAAAAGGCCGTGCTAGGGGAGGAGAGTGTCCATCCCAGGAGGTGGGAAAAGGGCGTGCTAGGGGAGGAGAGTGTCCATCCCGGGAGGTGGGAAAAGGGCGTGCTAGGGGAGGAGAGTGTCCATCCCGGGAGGTGGGAAAAGGGTGCGCTATCTGCAGGCTCTGATGCCCTGCACATCAATGTCAAGGTGAAAGTCGCGGGCCACGTGGTGCACAGAAGTATCCGCCTACCAATGACGGTTGGTTGATTTTACATCCTAGCAACATATAAGGTTATAACAGGACAGGCACCAACTTGTGACAGTGCACACTCATGGCGGCTTCATAGTGCTGCCCCACTGGGAGACCAGGCCACCAGCACCATGACCTTATATCCCACTCAGTCACATTATCCTGACACTGAGCCAACCAGTCATTGCCGCATCTTAATAATACTGCACGCCTGGCTAGGAATTATATTACCTCAGTTCAAATACACAGCCGCTTCCAGTACCATATGAGAAATGAGGCTGGTACATAGAGTCACTAATAACCCTGGATTCATGCAATGTGTCCGTTATTCCCTCACCTCCAGTCGAATATAAAATTAATATTTTATAGCTGTGATGAACAAAGAATAAAAAAAAGGGACGCCTGTATTGGATACAAGTATTTGTTTGTTTGTTTAATGACCCACAGGCACAAAAAGTAAACATCGGCTATTGGGGGGTCAAAGAGCAGTTAAACGTATCTGAGTAAAAAAAATACATTTCAAACAGGTAAAATAGAGCACAGAAATGTATGCCAAAAGAGCGTACAACTGTGGTAACATTACAAGTGGTATATGATAAAATCAAATCAACAGTAAAAGACCAAGTGAACAATGGAAAATGAATTTTAATAATAAATCAAAGATACATTACTTCAGGGACCATCTCCCCCCCCCCCCCCCACACACACACTCCCCTCTCTTCCACATCAGCAGCACTGAATTAGTGAGAGAGGTATTTACATGTTAAACTGACGTCACTCACTTGGTGGTAGAGGGGTATTTACATGTTAAACTGACGCCACTGACTTGGTGGTAGAGAGGTATTTACATGTTAAACTGACATCACTGACTTGGTGGTAGAGAGGTATTTACATGTTAAACTGACGTCACTGACTTGGTGGTAGAGGGGTATTTACATGTTAAACTGGCGTCACTGACTTGGTGGTAGAGGGGTATTTACATGTTAAACTGATGTCACTGACTTGGTGGTAGAGAGGTATTTACATGTTAAACTGACTTGGTGGTAGAGGGGTATTTACATGTTAAACTGATGTCACTGACTTGGTGGTAGAGAGGTATTTACATGTTAAACTGACGTCACTGACTTGGTGGTAGAGGGGTATTTACATGTTAAACTGATGTCACTGACTTGGTGGTAGAGGGGTATTTACATGTTAAACTGGCGTCACTGACTTGGTGGTAGAGAGGTATTTACATGTTAAACTGACGTCACTGACTTGGTGGTAGAGGGGTATTTACATGTTAAACTGACGTCACTGACTTGGTGGTAGAGGGGTATTTACATGTTAAACTGATGTCACTGACTTGGTGGTAGAGGGGTATTTACATGTTAAACTGACGTCACTGACTTGGTGGTAGAGAGGTATTTACATGTTAAACTGACGTCACTGACTTGGTGGTAGAGGGGTATTTATATGTTAAGCTGACATCCTGTTACTTATATACACAGGGCGTGCTGTCCATTAAGATGTTCTAGTTTACACACGGTACCACTCGGTGCCAGCACCGCCATTATATATATATACATGGGTGTTGCAGAATTTGCTGGTTCAAATTCCGGTATTGAGTATGTTTGCAACACCTCAATGACACTTGTAAACTAGAAATAATCACCGACTTACACTGTGGCTACATATTGGCACCAAATTGTTTGAAGCCGAAGAACAGTAAAAGGCGCTTATGGCATTCAGCGTTATTTATTTCCCTCATGAGGAGGAAACTACAAATTAAAGTGAACTAAGCCGCTACAGGAAGTTGTATCGCTGTTCAGTGTCAGGCACTGCCACGCTTGCTGCTCTGTTTACTGTGAGTGGCAGGAGAAGTGGGAAGTAGGTAGACAGAACTGTGTGAAGAAACCCGGCACTGGCTTGTATCCAACCACACTCCTCTTCACCTGCCATCACTCACTGAACTACGCAACAGGATCCGCCCCCGACTCGCTGAAAAAAGCACTTTCCAGATATTGTGATGTCTGAATTTGCCATATCCCTAGGTATAAAACCACAATTTTGGTGACTCACCCAATGAAATGGTTGGTTGGTTGGAGTTTTAGATCCTGGCAACATCAAAGGTAACACGGCGGGTACCGACTTGTGACAGTGCACACTCATGGCAGCTTTTTATAGTGCTGCCCCACTGGGAGACCAGGCTGCCAGCAACATGACCTGATATCCCACTCAGTCACATTGTCCTGACACAGATAACCAGTCCTTGCACTATCCTAATAATGCGAAGTGCCTGGCTAGAAAGTGACAAGTATCAATTTCATAAGTTCCACAATTGGTATTTGTCGCTTCCTAGCCTAGCGCTTGGTATTAATGGGGCATGGTGTCGGCAGTCTGATTTCTCAAGTCGCCATGAGTGCCTACCCAGATAACCTTAGATGTTGCCTGGGTGTAAAACTCCAACAACCAACCCTTCGTCAGCGCCATCCTCTCCAAATACTGACCAGAGAACCCCCCCACCACCACCACCACCACCACCACCCAACCTCAGACCCTGCCCCCACCCACCCAACCTCAGAACTGTGGGAGGACGTCGTCCCAGCTGATAAGGACAGATACAAAAACAGGTCGGGTTGTGGCCGGTTCCAACGTCTATTCATAGATCGGGTTGGTTCTTAAACTGAACAAGATATATACGCTGTGAGATCTGCGCATTGATAATAGGGTGGGCAGCATCGACGGTTCATCTATGAGTGAACCAGACCACGAGAATAGGTAGGTAGGTAGGTAGGTAGGCAGGCAGGCAGGCAGGCAGGCAGGTAGGTAGGTAGGTAGGTCATATCAGGACGGGTACACCGACTTGTGACAGTGCGCACTTATGCCAACTTAATAGTGCTGCCCCACTGGGAAACCATGACCTGATATCCCACTCAGTCACATTATCCGAAAACTGAGCCGAGCAGTCCTTGCCCTATCCTAATAATACTAAGTGCCAGGCTAGGAAGCGACAAGTATACATTTTTAAGTTATTGGTTTCAAACCCGTGGGTTCGAATCACACGACCTACCAAAACTGGAGACGAACGCTCAACTCATTCGGCCATCCCGTCTGGTCGCCACGGGAAGAGTCATGGCAACAGGACACAAAGCGTCAGGACACAAAAGGAGTTATGGGTGGAGGACTAGAGGGGTGGATGGGTGGGGGAGTGGGGGAGTCTGGTTGGCATGGAAACAGGACCCAAGGAGGCCAGGATTCTTAGCGCCAGGATTCTTAGTGCCAGACTGTCGTCTGTAGTTCGCCAATGTACATGCATGACACACTGCGCTGGCTCTCAGCACCCAACCTAATCGACCCCCCTTCAGTTGTACACGCGGCGGGCAGTGCCAAGGCGCACACTGCACCGCCACTCAGCATGCACCCGAAACGATGCACCCTATATTGGTCGAGCCATGTCTAGTCAGGGATGAAAGTGGTCTCCGGGAAAAAAAAGCAGAAATGCTGATATTCTCCCGTAGGCTCAGCATTGTCAGGGAATCGCTGAAAATTCCCGAAAGTCGGATTTGATACATATTGGTATACGCTGATAGTGCTGTGCCGTTTGAAGCATGTATTAGTAGTATATGCTGCTAGTGCTGCGGCGTTTGCACCACATATCGGTATACGCTGACCCTGCTGCGGCATTTGAAGGCATTAGTAGTATACGCTGCTAGTGCTGCGGCGTTTGCACCACATTAGTATACGCTGATGGTGCTGCAGCGTGAAATAAAGTATTGGTTGGTTGGTTGTTGGAGTTTTATGTCCTGGCAACATCTAAGGTCATATCAGGATGGGCGCAACGTATACAGGACAAATCCTGGAAATCCGCGAAATTGCGGAGATCTTTCATCCCTGTCTAGTGGAAACTGCCAAAGAAGACGGTGCTCAAATAGGTTTGTTTGTTGTTGCTTTACAACCTTGCAACATCTAAGGTCATATCAGGACGGGTACTGAGAGGTGGCAGTGCACACTCATGGCGACTTTATAGTACTGCCCCATGCAGACACCAGGCCGTCGGCACCACGACCTGATATCTCACTGTCACATTATCCTGATGCTGTGCTAACCAGTCCCTGCACTATCCTAGTAATGCCGAGTGCCAGGCTAGGTAGCGACATGTATAAATTTGATAAATCACTGGTTTGACTCAGCCGGGTTTTTCGAACCAGACCAGACTTACCAGATGGGAAGCCTGCGCTCTATCGACTCGGCCACGGCATCCGGTCGCGCCCAAATGGATATTTAAATTTGGCGCCCTGCTAACGATTATTTAAGAGACAACAAACAATAGCCAAGAGAAAAATCAAAACAACCTTCAGGCACTCAAACGCTTGCATGAGGTAATTGAGAATTAACTGGGTCAATTTGGCATCACAACCAGGCGAACGGCAATGATTGTGTGATTACACTCAGATGAGCAACGAATGGGGTTTTAGGTCCCACCAACATCTGAGGCTTCAGGGTAGGTACAGGTTTTTGACGGCTTTATTATAGTACGGACCAACTAAGACACCATTCTAATATGACCTTAGATGTTGCGAGGATGTAAACCAACAACATATACGTTGTGCCATCATTGTTATACACTATCACACTCAGTCACAGTATTTTGTCACTTGCTACAACCAGTACTAGGTGTATCTTACTCATGGCAAGAGGCAGGTCAACTTGACTTGGGTTTACTTAGCACCAAATACTGGCCAGCCAAATTTTACAATAGACTACATCACGGTTCCAGCGACGCGGTACATTGTGGGATGCATCAGAGCAAAACAAAGCCACGAGAAGCACATGGCACATGCTAATACACTGGGTGCAGCTATGAAATGTGCTAGTTTCAGCTCATCTCAGCTCTTGTTTCAAACATAGAACACTAACTAAAAAAATATATATAATAAATTAAGATATTAATCTTTTATCCAGTATTGCATTTACATCAATATAATACGCACATATTCTGCCATGTGCATTTAGATTTAGACAAATCTAGGCACTCAGACTAGTGTTAGAGCCATAGCCAGAGTCAGTTTTATTTATTTTATTCATGTTTTTATTTATATTCTATGGTTTATGGAGAGTTGCATTATATTGCATCCTTCCGTCCATGTTTATGCCAAATTGTTATGTATTTCTAGTTATTTAGAATAAAATGCCAGTTTTTCCCTACGCGTATCGGCAAACTCAATGGGCGTACGCCTTTGCTTTGCTCCCAACGGCGTTTTCAGCGCATCGGAACCGCGATGTAGTCTATTCAAATCACATTCCGCCAGTTTTAACACCATCATACAAAACCATGAGGAAACCACGTTCACACAGAAAATCTACTTCCTGTGTGGCAGGTCATGGAATGTGGGCAGGTCATGGAATGTGAACATCAGTTCAATCAAACCAATTACTTCGAAAAATTGAGCTCAACATAACTAGGAAAATGCGTTATGTGTTGATGATTTGACCCCATAATAATGATGAAGCAGTTGAATGAGAACGAACAATAACAGTCAGTGATTGAAATTTCTGCTTAATACACGAATACAACGTTAGTTAGTGGTGATTGCTTAACGCTGTGTCGGCAGTAAAGGCTATAATCACGCAGAGAATTGTTCAGATCTTATCCTGTCATATTATCAAGTTGTCACTTTTACAGAGAATGTAAAAGCATATAGTCAACTATTATGTCCAGAGATACTTTTGAAGTCAAAGGCTCACAATTATAATGACAACAAATTTGAAGCCAGTAAAATACTAGATAAATTGGTGAAATTGTTTTAATGAACTATACCAGGCGGTATAGTCCTGCCGCCCTCAAGAAAGCTAAAAATGCTTTTTGTTTTACATTAGTCGAAAGATCATGCATGGTGTTTGCATTATACTTTTGTAGAATTGGTAACGCATGGACATAAAATCGATGAAAAAGTGTCTGCACAGCACCCTATTTGTATTGTGCACATCAATCGCTACCACATCAAATTCGTAAACCCGAACACTATCCAAATTTCGCTTTCCCAATAGCCTCTTCCCTGATTGCCTCCATGTTGTTTGTACAGTCTGAGATAGCTGGGTGCCACCCCGTCCCCAAATCTGGCAGAGTCTGCTCAGTCAACATCCAGCATTAATACAGGCATGAATCTGTCCACAAGCCAGTCCACTCCACCAATCACCGACGTCAAACAGAAAGAGGGGTGCAGGGGAAGGTGTGTGCGTGTGTGTGTGCGTGCGCGTGCGTGCGTGTGTGCGTGCGTGCATGCGTGTGCGTGTGCGTGTGCGTGTGCGTGTGCGTGTGCGTGTGTGTGTGTGTGTGTGTGTGTGTGTGTGTGTGTGTGTGTGTGTGTGTGTGTGTGTGTGCGGGGTTATTGATCAATGGTTGTGTTGGTCTTTGCAGGCTGGTCTGCAGGCTTTGATGCCCTGCATGTGTGTCAATGTCAAGGTGAAGTCACATTATCCTGACATTGAGCTAACGAGTCCTTGGTCTATCCTATTAATGCCGAGCGCCAGCCTAGGAAGCAACAACTATCAAGCCAGGCTAGGAAATGACAAGTATCAATTTTATTATAAGTCATTGGTTTGACGCGACTGAGATTTAAACTCCCAACCTTCCGCACGGTAAGTCTGCACTCTACCTATGTGGCCATCATGTCCGGTCATCCATCAATCAACACTGTCCCGATCCTCCACCATTTTGACCTCTCATGCCCTTGCGCGCCTACCTATCAGGCGTTTGTCCTTCAGTGTCCTTGACCTTCGCTGGTGACCGGCGGGAGGGCTGGTTTGTCAGGCAGTGGTCTATATTTACGCCTCTGCCCTGGCACCCACTCTACTCACAAGACCTCCTTCCTCCCGGCATCCCACACCCCGCTCGGCGGCAAAATATAGCATCACTTTCTGTTGTTATTGCTCTTTTTTGTTGCTGTTACCGTTCCTAGAATACCCAGCGCACAAACAGAAGCATTACCTACAAACATGCTGGTCCCCTGCACTGGCATGCCACCACACAAACACTGAATTACACGCAGGCAGGCTGGTACTATCATTCTAGCAGAGCCCCATCAGGGTGAAACTAGGCTTCATTTATACAACAAAAAAACACATGTCAGTATTGTCAAAGCGCCACCATGGATGAAAACATCTTTGCAATAGGCCAGTTCGTAATTCTGACCGCACATGCGCTGAAAACAGGTTTTATTCACTTCAGCATCATGTAGGATAATGATACAGATAGTTGTACTGGCTATTCTTAATGATATAGTCTAGCATTTTTGACAAAAATTGACCTGTTCCCCTATCCTTCTTGTGAGTGATGACAGTGAATATGGCCCTTGCTGTGACAGGCATGAAATAAAAAATAATCAATTAATCCATCTTGTGAGGGATCCCCCTTTTATAAAAAATAAATAAATGTTGCTTAATCATCCTTACATAAATACAATTTTTACAATAGACCAGTTTGTAATTTGTTGGTGCATTGTTGGGAATTTTAAAAGCAAACCAAACCTGCACAAAGCACATGTGCTTGCTTTAAGACTGCCAAACATGGGGGTGTAGCTTATATAACTAAACCCCACTCTTTTATCTTTGTATCACCCCCACCCGCCCACACACACACAGAACACACATATCTATCTCTTATAACTTAGCCACTTCCACCCGCACTCTAAATCACTTCATCTCCCCCTCCCATCCACCCCCAAAAGGAAGTAAAACCCAAATACACAGAACACCCACACTCACCCCCAACCGATAGACTACATCACGGTTCCGACTGCGCATGCGCTGAAAACGGGGCTGGGAGCAAAGCAAAGCCATACGGCCATTGAGTTTGCCGATACGCACAGGGCAAAACTGGCATTTTATTCAAAATAAATAGAAACACATAACAATATGGTACAAACATGGACGAAAGGATGCAATATAATAATATAATGAATATGTTTAAGATACAGCTCTCCATAATTAAGCATTTTGAGCTAAGAAACATACAATTTCAGTCAATTTACAGGCTGATGTTTACATCACCATTGATTAGTCAGAAGTAATTCTTGTTCTAAATATTAAAATGTGTCAAATGTGTCAACGAAAACTTGTTTCAAAGAAATATATAACCAATATCTGATTAACCCTACTCATTTTCTATTTCTACATATGACATTAACCATAGAATATAAATAAAAACATGAATAAAATAAATAAAACTGACTCTGGCTATGGTTCTAACACTAGTCTGAGTGCCCAGATTTGTCTAAATCTAAATGCACATGGCATAAGATGTGCTGATTATATTGATGTAAATGCAATGCTGGATAAAAGATTAATATCTTAATTTATTATATATGTTTTTTTAGTTGGTATTCTATGTTTCAAACAAGAGCTGAGATGAGCTGAAACTAGGATATTTCATAGCTGCACCCAGTGTATTACCATGTGCCATGTGCTTCTCACTGCTTTGTTTTGCTCTGACACATCCCACAATGCACCACGCCGCTGGAACCGTGATGTAGTCTATAACCATAGCATATCGTTAGGGATCGCGCTATTCCTAGCAACAATCTTAGTCTTTTCCCTCCAGCTATCAAACGCCACCCCCCCCCCAACCCACACCCATCCCCCCCCCCTTCCCTCCCAGCACCCGACATATGAAGGATCCAGCACAGGTGCTCCAGAACTAGGTCACCCATAATCTCCAACAGGAATGAAGCCTCATTTCCATTTCACTGATGCGTCACACCACTCTGCTGCCACAGGTACATAAGCAATGCACAAGGCAGTGGGACCAGTGTAGACAAGAGAACCGGATGCTACAGATTTTGCTCTCCATATTGAGACCTGAATGATTGACCAGAATGAGTTGAGCGCCAACTTCCCCTTTGGCCGACCATGTGATTCGAGCCCCGGCCGAGTCAAAGCAATGACTTTAAAAAAAATCCATACTTGTACTCCCTAGCCTGGTGCTCAGGATTACTGAGATAGGGCAGGGAGCAACGGGAATGAGGAAGAGAAATGGTTCGCGATGGAAATTTCTCACTGAAAGTAACCAAAATCCTAAGATATCGTCAACCTGTTTCATCAGCCCCACCAGTCAATATACTCTAGTCTGTAATACCCCATTCCCTACAGCAGCCCCCCAGTCATTACACTCTGTAAACCGAGTACCCCATTCCCTACAACAGGCCTCACTCATTACACCCTGTAAACTGAGTACCCCATTCCCTACAGCATGCCCCAGTCATCATGTCCTGTAAACCGAGCACCCCATTCCCTACAGCAGGCCCCAGTCATCAGGTCCTGTAAACCAAGTACCCCATTCCCTACAGCACACCCCAGTCATCATGTCCTGTAAACCGAGTACCCCATTCCCTACAACACGCCCGACATCATGTCCTGTAAACCGAGTACCCCATTACCTACAGCACGCCCCAGTCATCATGTCCTGTAAACCAAGTACCCCATTCCCTACAGCACGCCCCAGTCATCATGTCCTGTAAACCAAGTACCCCATTCCCCACAGCACGCCCCAGTCATCTCCTGTAAACCAAGTACCCCATTCCCTACAGCATGCCCCAGTCATCATGTCCTGTAAACCAAGTACCCCATTCCCTACAGCACGCCCCAGTCATCATGTCCTGTAAACCAAGTACCCCATTCCCTACAGCACACCCCAGTCATCATGTCCTGTAAACCGAGTACCACGTTCCCTACAGCACTTCCTCACCCATCCAGCTCGAAAACCCCATGCACCCTAGGCCCTAACCAGGGTGACCCATTCTAGGGCATTCCCAGGGTATCTCAGGGTCACCTCGGGCCAGGCCGAGTGTACAATAACCCTCCCCTCACACACGCACAACCTCCCCCCCCCCTCCACCCGAAGTGGATCCGTGGGAACATGCACTGAGGGTGGCTCTGAGTCATGGGGTGTGTGTGTGTGTGTGTGTGTGTGTGTGTGTGTGCGTGCGTGCGTGTGTGTGTGTGTGTGTGTGCGTGCGTGCGTGCGTGCGTGCGTGCGTGCGTGCGTGTGTGTGTGTGTGTGTGTATGGGTGAGGTGGTGCGTTTTAGGGATCACCACCAGGGGGGGGGGGGGGTACCTAATCCGTCCATCACCATACGGTAGATTTAGGAGCTTGCATATTTAGGAGCCCGGCCGGTCGGTGCACACCCTCAGCATATCGCACACCTGAGAGTGAGACTCAATTTTGTAAGTCATTGGTTTGACTCGGCCGAGATTCGAACTCCCAACCTTCCACACAGGAAGCCTGTGCACTACCTATTCAGCCATTGGAGCCGGGGGTATTCAGTATAATGGCAGAAGCGGCTTGTACAAACTATGGCTTTGCTGGCAGCGGGTCTTACCATGTGTACCGATTCAGCCACGACGGCGTTCGATATCATAATAAATTTAATATGTAGACTCACCTTTGGTTTGATTCCATTCACCGCAGAGAACAAGTCGTTCTCATTCCACCGCTCCTTACTCTACACTTCTAATGCCAAACGCGAGGGCAATAACAAAGTTTTACGCCATTGGTCAAAGCTCGGCTAGGTAGTGGCAGGTATAAATTTGTTGGGGAAATCACAGGGTTTGCATCCCATGACCAGCCATACAGGTAGCGAGTACACAACTCATTCGGCCATCCTGTCTGGTCTAACATGCTAGCCAATGCTCAGACTCTCGTGATGCCATCATGGAATGTAGTAGTAATGCGCAACAACTCGATGATTCAGAGCCACGTGGTGTCATGAATATCACGTGGTGCAGTACCACTACGCATAGAGCTATGGGATATGATTGGTTGTTGTTACAGTTTTACGTCCTGGCAACATCAAAGGTCATATCAGGACGGGTACCAATTTGTGACAGTACATACTCAAGCCGACTTTATAGTGCTGCTCCATTGGGACATCAGGCTGCTGGCACCATGACCCCATATCCCACTCAGTCACATTATCCTGACACTGAGATAACCAGTCCTTGCCCTGTCCTATTAATGCTGAGCGGCAGGCTAGGAAGCGACAAGCATTAATTACAAAGTCATTGGTTCGACTCGACCGGTGAACCAAACTCCCGATCTTCCACACGCGAGGCCCGCGCTCTACCGATTAGGCCACCTCCCCCGGTCTATGGGACAGGGGTGAGGGAGGAGGTAAATATAAATATGACCCCTCTAAGTGGGATGGACTGGGTAGGGCGTTCCTATGCACACAGCTTGTTGGTGCTGCTATATTGGGTTGGGGGCCCAGTGCTAAACATCCGGTTAGTAGCAAGGCAGAGGTCACGGGGTCACTGGTGTAAAGTCCTCACAACGAGGCTAGAGCACATGACTGGGCAGTTGGCAGAATCGAATGTGCAGAACATTCACTTCTTACCTCACTTTCGCATAATCCAAATATCGAATGAAGAAAATCGTATAAAATGAAAGAATCATTGCGGTGCCACTGGTTGACTTTTTCACTGGCTTTTGCTCTTTAGCAAACCTCTAGAAGTTTGCAATACTGCAGTTCTACCAGTCCTCATATGTGTTTTCCGTGGAGCATGCGCAGTGAGCTATTACCCACACAATTAGTTCTTCCGGTTGGTTGCTGATGGAAATCCTCTGTAATACCTTCAATGGCTTTTCTAAGCTTTTTTTTATTTTATAGGAATGCAAGACTATTTTCATTTAGATTTCAGGAAAAAACAATGGCGAATGGCAATTTCAGAATAATTTAGATCAATGGGGAAAGGTTAATGCAATTCAAGGCTTTTCAAGACAAATTTCCCAAAATAGGTTAAATTCAAGGCTTTTCAAGGCCTTGAAATGGCGTAAATGAAGTTCAAGGCTTTTCAGGCTCCTTACGGACAGACCCTTGGTTGATGATGGAAATCCTCTGTAAGACCTTTTTCTACCTGCAACATTAGTTCTTGGCACTGCCGTCAGAGGGCAGTTGGGGTAGTAGAAATCCTCTATAAGACTTTCACACAGAACATGCTACTACTCACATTAGTTTTTCCATTGCCATCAGAGGGCAGGTTGGCAGTGGCAATCCTCTATAAGACCTTTTCTAGAGAGCCGCTACCCATATTAGTTCTGCCACTGTCATCAGAAGGCGGGTTTGCTGGCAGAAATTGTCCACTGAATGCCCCACGCAAGGCTTGGTTGGTTATTAGAGTTTCACGTTCTGGCAACAGCTATGGTTGTATCAGGACGGGTACTGACTTATGACTGCACTTATGGTGATTTTATAGGGCTGACCCACATGGAAATCACACTGGTAGCACCCTGATCCGATATCCCACTTAGTCACATTATCCTGACTAACCAGTCCATGCACAATCCTATTAATGCCGAGCTCCAGGCTAGGAAGCGACAAATATCAATTTCATAAGTCATTGGATTGACTCGACCGGGAACCAAACTCGTGCACTGGAGGCTTGTGCTCTACCGATTCGGCCACTGCACCCGGAAGGGTTGCTGACAGAAATTGTCTACTGAATGCCTCACGCAAGGCCATACTGCACGCGACTCAACTATTCAGACACTGCAGCTGCTCTAAAACTGGGATATAATGGGTGCTAGGATCGTCCATCGGAGCACACAGGTCGTCGGACCGAATCAATACCAATGGTTCCATACCATTATTTTATCAGCGGCACCGAAACGGATCCATTCATGACATTTAGGGACATTACCATACACGCACAAAGATGATACGGAAGGTTCCTGACCGTCTAACCAATCAGAGAGAGTGGTTTCTTCAATCCTCTACATCACTCACCAACAAATCGATTGCAACTTTTGTGAACTTGAGCAATGAACGCTTCTTAATATAAGTATAAAAGAGAAATTGGGCTATTTTCCATTCCAACCAGTGGTCCACAACTGCCTCATCAAAGGCTGTAGTATGTGCTGTTCTGTATGTTGGAAAGTGCATATAAAAGTCCCCTTGCTGCTTATCGGAAAGAGTAGACTATGAAATATGTTAGAATGACCACATGTTTGACGTCCAATAGCTGATGATGAAAATCAATGTGCTCTAGAGGCGTCACTAAACAAAACAAGCTTTTATAAAAGAGAAAAATTCCCCGGTGCAACTAGCAGCCAGGCGAGTCCGTTCGGGACAACAGAAGCCAGTGGCGGCGCAACCAGTCACATGCTTGGGGTTGGGGAGGCACAGAATAAACAGTACATAATATACACGTAATTCCCTTCCATGCCTTTATACTCGCATAATGTTATACATCAGACATATATATATAATTCATATATATATACGTAGTCGTCTGAACTGACCTATCAGGCAAGGAGCCACACTGACAGGTAGATGGGCGTAGGTATGGCGATGACACCAGGGAGTGGAGGTGGTGTAATAGTTAGCACACTAGCTCGGAATGCAAGAGATCTGGGTTCGATTCCTGCGCTAGGTGCAATAATTCCCATTTTCATCACTCCCACATTATATATATACATTAATATATATATACGAATATATAAAATAACATCAGCTATGTAGTAGCTTGCATTCTCTGCTTTTTCTTCACGTGGCTAAAGAAACTCAATAAGAGTGGGCGGATTGCCTGGGTGGGGCCTTGCCTGGGTGAGAAGCTGCAACCCCCCCCCCCCCCCACACACACACACCACACTGCCAGCGGCTAATGCAATTTCCCGGCGCGAGTACATCTTGGGACCCGTTGCTAGGCAACGCCGATTGCAGGCAGTTTAGTACTGGAGGCGGGACGGCGGGCACTGGAGACATGGTTGAAGGGCGGGGCCGCCTCAATCACGTGATCTGCTGCCACCCCCCCACCCCCCCACCCCACACACACACATACGCTTCTAAACCACCATGAGAACCGGTGTGGCGGTTTCAGTCGTGCGCCGTGTTCAGCCGTGCACATAGACTCAAACTCAAGGCATTGTCAATGGTCACTAACCTTATAAATTTAATATAATGTTTTTGGTAAAGATGTTTTCTATATGTGTACCAAGCGATTTGTTTCTAGGTGGTGTGGTTTTAGAGATATTTCCTGGATTTTCTCTATGAAGATTGCTCACGACCATTGACAATGGCTTGAGTTTGACGGTATGCGCAGTGCAAAACATTAGTTTTATTCAAAATTAATAGAAATCAAGAACACTAACCTTATAAATGTAATATAATCTTTTTGGTAAAGATGTTTTCTATATGTGTACAAAGCGATTTGTCAATAGGTGGTGTGGTTTTAGAGATATTTCACTTTCTCTGTATTTTCTGTATGAAGATTGCTCACGACCATTGACAATGCCTTGAGTTTGAGTCTATGCACAGGGCTGAACACGGCACACGGCTGAAAACGCCATATCAAGGAGGGGGCTGCACACTCAGTCAAGTCAATCACCACCACAAGCCCCACACTTACACACACACACACTCCAAGAAAAGATAGAGGGGGTGTAATGACATCACAAGACAACTTTCGGTGGCCATATTGGATGACATACAGAAGGCTTGCAACTGCCTACACTGTGCTTATTTACTGATTTGTTGGTTTATTTGGTACTGTTTTGAGCAGTTTGGCCTCAGAAGTTGTTGCTAAAGTGTTGTAAGTAAACACATTGGATGTAAACTACCCAGAACCACCCAGAACACAAGAAAACTGTCTTTTACTGCATCTGCATGCATTCACAACATGGCTAGGGAGGGTGCTGTTAATCCAAGATGGCAGCCTGCTGACCGCTGATTGCTAAGTAATGACGTCATGTGCACTCCATCTATAGCAAAGGTGAGGAGAGCATATATACGGAATTTGGTGTACACCACCAATTTATATATTTAGATTTTATTTCGTGATTGTTCGTTTATTCTGCTCATAACGGTTAAGTTTGTTTGTTTGCTGCACACCCAGGGTGACTTTTTACTGCTGCCCAGTGGGAGACCACGTCGCCAGCACCATGACCTGATATCCCACTCGTTCACATTATCCTGACACTGAGCCAACCAGTCCTTGCCCTCGACCAGGGTTCGAACCCACGATCTCCCGAAATAGGAGACAGACGCTCAACTCATTCGGCCATCCCGTCTCGTCTAACGGTTAAATGCATGCAGTTGTTTTCACCGCTGTGCAGTAGTGGTCATAATCCATACGGATTCATTTCCTTCACCAATAATTTCTGTAAACTTGTTTGTCGTGTAAAATCGAGGAGTTCACAATATTTTTATATTTGTTTCTGGTTTAGTCTATATTTTGTACAGTCAACATTTGTAATACCATGTATCCATGAGATTAGTGTTTTAATCTAAATATATACTATGTTAGTTTTTGTCACACCGTTAATTAATTATCATGCTTGCATAATCTCACTAATAATAATGTTAATATGCATAAGTTGCCATGAGTGTGCCTGGTCTCCCAGTGGGGCAGCACTATAAAACCGCCATGAGTGTGCACTGTCACAAATCGGTACCCCCATCCTGATATGACTCTAGATGTTGACAGGACTTGAAATCCCAACAACTAACCAAGCTACAATTATATCTAGACGCTGAACTAACTTAAGAATTGCAATCCCCGTAGCCATGGCAACGGTAATTGGCGAGCGCCGTATAAAGAAGTACACAACCACCTTCTAAGAAAAGTGCGTCGATGTTGGCTACTGCTCGCGAAAGGGCACGTGACCTTTCAGACAAATAAAAATAGCCATCTTTTAAAGGTGTGAGTACCGGTGGAGTGTGTGTGGGTGGGGGGGGGGGGGGGGGGGGAAGAGGACAGAAGGATTGTTAGTGATAACTAGTAGCAAGAATTGAAATCTAGGCCACAATGGAGAGAGAACAATATATTACACGATCTTTCAATTCAATGTCACACCTCACCGGACTGAGCACCGGAGACCACCGGACAAAGAATTTTCTAGTCCGGTGTTGTCCGGTGAAGAAATCTATCGAAATGGAGCGTAAAATTGGGTTAATTGCCACCGGACAACTGGTTAGTACCGTACATGTACTGTACGAGAACCGGACACGTAATGGATGGGTACCGGACAACAACGAATGGGTACCGGACATGTACCGGACACCTCAGTCCGACGATGTCCTGTAGAAGTTTTGTGCATGTTCAAAACTTGTACCGGACAACGCCGGATGGTTACTGGACAGTACCCAAACATCGCAGTACACAACCGGACAGTGTCCGGTTCTCGTCCAGTTCCCCAGTCCGGCAAGGTCTGACAGGGCCCTCAGGTTCTGACAGAAACACTGATGTATTACTATTAAAGGGTCTGTAACATGACCAACGCAATGTTAAATATTCACAATTAATATGATCAAATATGACTGTCATAATTTGTATAGCTTGACACAATCTATTCTCTTGGAGTTATTTAAGTTAAGGTGCACTATGGCATAAGCGTTCGGCTCGAATGACTGTCCTCAGTAACACAGGATATGGCAGAATACAGACTTGGAAAGTAGTGCAAACCCAATCACTTAGTGCAAATATTGAATTGTGGGTATACAAACCGCATACTACTAAACCAGAGCTCAAATTGTCCATTTCTAATAGGTTCATTAAAATATTAAATATTCATAGTTGGAATTATTATAAAATTTTGTATCCAGATCTTTAAGCCTACTTTACTTATTCATTGTTTCAGCGGTGTTTATTTCATCATTTCCTCAGGACACCAGGCAAGTAAGTTTTAAAAAACGGCCCAATAAAAGGGAATATGCCTTTTATAATAAGCACACCATTAGGTACAGGTCTCATTAGGCCAGAGAGTGTTCATGAGCCTGATTAGGGCTAGGCTAGCCACCTCAGCCTAATGATGCTTCACATTCCAGATGCTGCGCAGATCTATCAGGGCAGTGACCTGGTGATACGGTGCAGCCATCTTGGACAGCTTGTGGTCAATTCATAGATGGCAGGTACATATCAGGGATTCCAGGGGATCTAACGGGTGCAGTGGCCAAATCGGTAGAGCGCAGGCCTCCCGTGCGGGAGATATCGGGAGTTCAATTCCTGGTCGAGTTAAACCAATGACATACAAAATTGACCCTTGTCACTTCCTAGCTTGGAATTAATAGGACAGGACAAGGATTGGTTAGCTCAGTGTCAGGATAATGTGACTGAGTGGGATATTGAATCATGGTGCTGGTGGCAGACGACATTTAGCAACATTGTCGTCTGGGAGTTCACTTTCCTCTCCTCACTATTTAGCATCTAACAATTGTGATCTGAGAGTTCACACTCTCTAGCAGACGACATTAAACATTGTCTGACAGTTCACACTCTCCACTCTCAGTCTGTAGCAGACAACATCAGATTCTAACAATATTGTGGTCTGGGAGTTCACCCTCCTCTCACACTCAGTAGCAGATGACATTTAACAACATTGTTGTCTGAAAGTTCACTCTCTCCTCCGACACACTGTGGCCGACAGCAGATTCTAACAACATTGTGGTCTGAGAGTTCACACTGCTCTCTCAGTCAGACGACATTAAACAACATTGTTATCTGAAAGTTCACACTCTCCTCTCAAACTCACACCGCTTTTTCACTGTCTGCATGTCACGTGGAAGTTAGTGATAGTTGTGGACTTAATGTCTGCTGATACACATTGTCGTGTGACCTGGTTGGGACTTGGGACGTGAAGGCACATAATCCACAGTAGGACCATTATTGTATGACTCATCCTCCTACCCCCCCCCCCCCCACCCCTCCCTGTCTGTTCCCTCCATCACCGCGCTGACCTAGATACCGCCGTCCACATTGCCCGCCATCCCGCCCAGCGCCACGCACTGCGCCACGCCTCCAGCAGGCATCGAGTACGAGGCTCCCCGAGCTGGGTAGTGACAGGACCCGCACTGCAGCGCGCCTCAAGCACGCTACGGCGCGACGCTCACCGAGTCGGGTAGTAAGATAGCGTACTGCAACACGCCTCGAGCATGCCACGGCGCGACGCACACCGAGCGGGGCAGTGATGTGGGGCACTGCAGCACGCCTCGAGCACGTCACGGTGCGAAGGGCACTGAGCTGTCATGGACAGGTTGCCTCGCACACGCCACGAGGCGTCGCACATCGAGCGGGGCAGTGCGTGGCACACCGGGGCATGGGGTGCGGCGAGCTGGGCAGGGTTTAAACGCACTGCAGCACGCCTCGTGCAAGCAACGACCCATCGGAAATCGAGCTAGGTTAGTGTTTCAGCGCACTGCATCAACTCTCAAGCATGCACTGGGCCGGCGGGCATCCAGCTGGGTAGGTTTGCAACGCACTGCAGCAACTCTCAATGCATGCACCGGTGTGGTGGTTTCAGCGTGTTCCCGTGCTCAGACGTGTCCCTCGCTTCTGCGCATGCGTCAGAATCTAATAAACATGGCCGTAATCGATTAACACTACCCGGGCGACTCGGGTCATCCCAGTCGTCAGAATTTCAAATAGAACACGGCGAGTGGAGTCAACAAATAAACGTGCCGTGTGCCAAAAAAGAATAACTTAGATTAATTAAATGGAAATATAGATAAACTAGGCCATCATAAAATACTTTAAATCCTATTTTGCTGTATTTTTTATCGGCTATTAAAAAAAAAAAAAAAATTCTCCACCCGAGCGCGGAGAAGCGTATTCGATTATTCGACCCGAGATTGTAGGATGTGCGCATGCGCCAATAAGTGTCTCGGGTGATCCGAGTTGATGCGAAATCCGCGCATGCGCAGAAGCAACGGGACACGTCTGAGCACGGGAACACGCTGAAACCACCACACCGGCTCAGGAGGCATCGATCGGGATAGTGTTGCAACGCACTGCAGCAACTCTCAATCATGCACTAAGCATGTAGCTATCGAGCTCGACAGTGTTGCAATGCACTGCAGCGCCTCTCAAACTAGATACAAGATTCACCCCGTACTGCTGTACTGCTGCAGTAGGGGTGCAAACCAACCCTATGTAAAAGCTGTTGAAAATGCGGGTCAAAGAATTGAGAGCCTAATTTCACAATCTAAGAAGCAACAATTATTCTTTACATATGTCTTATTGATAGCCCGCTACCTTTGAGTTGAAAAATATAATATAATATCCAGTTTAATAAGATTTACAAGTGAAATTGACGGCGTTCTGCAACCGCCATCTTGTCTTTTTGCATTCTCTCCCATTTCAGCAAATCTGTGCCTATAGAAGTATCCATTTGATACTGGAGGCAGGCATTCTACTCTCTGTTCCATACTAAAGCTATTTTCGCCCGTATTTAGACTACGTTGTCGTTCACCCGTGTACTGCGAGTACCGGGTGAATCCTTTATCTACTCTCAAACTAGATAAAATATTCACCCCATACTTGTAGTACACAGTGAATGCGAATGCCAACGTAGTCTAAATACTGGCGAAAAATAGCTTTAGTATGGAACAGGAAGTAGACTTTCTGTCGCCCAATATCAAATGGGTTCTTACATCGGCACAGAGTTGGTGAAATGGGAGAGAATGCAAAAAGACAATATGGCAGCGATAGAATGCCGTTGATTTCACCTTTAAATTCTATAAAACTAAATGTTTTATTATATTTTTCAACTCCCAAGAATAAGTGTTGCTTGTTAGATTGTGAATTTCCCCACATTTTTGACAGCTTTTATATAGGGTTGGTTTTCACCCTTGTACTGCAAGTATGGGATGAATACTTTATCTACTCTCAAACATGCACTAAGCATGTGGCTATTGAACTTGACAGTGTTCCAACACACTGCAGCACCTCTCAAACATGCACTAAGCATGTGGCTATCACGCTCGATAGTGTTCCAATGCACTGCAGTACCTCTCAAACATGCACTAAGCATGTGGCTATCGAGCTCGACAGTGTTGCAACACACTGCAGCACCTCTCAAACATGCACTAAGCATGTGGCTATCAAACTCGACAGTGTTGCAACGCACTGCAGTACCTCTCAAACATGCACTAAGCATGTGGCTATCGAGCTCGACAGTGTTGCAACGCACTGCAGTACCTCTCAAACATGCACTAAGCATGTGGCTATCAAACTCGACAGTGTTGCAATGCACTGCAGTACCTCTCAAACATGCACTAAGCATGTGGCTATCAAACTCGACAGTGTTGCAACACACTGCAGCACCTCTCAAACATGCACTAAGCATGTGGCTATCGAGCTCGACAGTGTTGCAACGCACTGCAGCACGCACAGCCGGCGGGCATCGAGCTGAGTAGTTGTGCACATAACTTTAGGAGATTTTTGAAGTGACAATATGCCAAATTAATGTAACTATGCACGCTGAACACATTAGACTTCAGAGGTGATAGATTCTATTAGTTAATTATTAACTTGTTATATCCTTCCATACAGCGACACATGTTTAATGAATGCATCGGTATCCAAGTTGGATATGTAGGATTAAATCTAAATAAGCGTTTTGGATTTAAAAATGGTAAGCTTTCATTGAACTATGCAGCTTGTGGGAAAGTTCATATAAAAGAGCCCTGTGCTTATCGGAAAGAGTAGCCTATGTGGCGGCAGCGGGTTTCCCCCAGAGAAATATATCAGAATGACCATATATGTTTGACGTCCAATAGCCGATGATAAAAATCAATCTGCTTTCGAGGCATCGTTAAATAAAAGAAGCTTTACTTTGGACGACGCAGCTTTAAACTAGATGTTTTGTAGTCAGACAAAGGATCGTTGGCTATTAGAAATTTCCCATGACGGAAAATAAATTAAAATAAACATAAAATATATCATTGATAAACCCAAATCATATTCACATTAAGTAGCCTAGTCGTGCACAACACAACCACTACAATGTAAACACTCCATGACAGCCAAGTTATTTTTCCTCTCTCATATATGATGTCTGGTTCCAAAAAAACCATGCCTCTCTTCCTATTGACACAGCGCAAACACACACGCCTGACATTTGTGAATTGGTGAGCATGTGAAGAATCATGCAGTCAGTCACAAGCAGTGTCATGTGATGCGGGTCAGTTCTATTAGAAGGAAAAAGCAGGTCAATGTTTTACCAAAATTGACACAAAATAAAGAATTAATAGGGAATATTAGGCTGCAAATTGTTGTGGTCTACACAAACCCTAGACAGACAAATCCAGATGTGTGCAAATCTTACATTAGGCCAAATCATTTTTTTTAAATGATCGTCCCTGCCAGTGCCTGAAAAATCGCTTGCCCCATTTTAAAAAAACAAACAAATTTAACCGTTGAAAATGCGCCAGGATAGCATAGAATTTCATCTTACTCAGCAGGATATGAATCAATCTGTATTTTCTGTGGGATAAATGAAAACATTGTGGAAAGAAGAGGGTTGCTACTGTGAAGTAAAATACTTGATTTCCAAAATTGAAACTTCTAGATCTGTATAAAAGGCTGAAAATCAACACCAAAATATTAATAAAATTAAAAACCGCCCGCGATACCCGGATTTGTGTGATCGAAAGGACGATGACCAAGTTTTATTTTAAAATTTGGTCTTTTTTTAAATATATATTTTTTTATTGACAAGGTATTTACTCTGTCCATAACATATAAGCTGCCGCGAGGGTACTTGTTTTCAATGCTGGACAGCGGTGGTGATGTCTTGGTCTGGTCCCTCGCCCAGGAGTGTTTACCTGTTTCTGCTCAGGCCAGCCTTTGGCAATTTTGGGTGTTACTGTTAGTTGCCTATGTTAGTTTTTTTTGTATTTTTCCAGAGCTTTGTCTAGTCTGAGTATGATACCATAGCCTACTATGTACATCTACTTGGGTGTCATGCAGGCTTGCGGGAGAGAATCCCGTCCCATTTTGATTTGTTACAGCATCCTTTAACCCAAGCCCTGTCCTTAGATCGTGCACCAGTCTTATTAAAAACTTGGAAATTCGCGAATTCGTGGGGGGCGGGGGCTGGAGAGGAGAAACCAGATCTCTACTGTACCTACTGACCAGGTACAGGATGGATGTTATTTTCATGAGAAAGCTGACTGGTATGAATTTTGATCAGATCTAAACGGTCTAATGACGATTGTTCATGATGGTGGTGTTGGAGGAGGATAGAGAAGGCATAGTCTAGATCACCATGCCATTTAATCACTTTCTGTGCCATAAATAAGGTAATTAACCCAGATAGAAAAGTGGTGAAGGGACAGTCACACTGAGCCCATATAGCACTGTTCGCACCATCCATACACGCGAGGTGTAGACTCATCAACGTGAAAGTTTCCTCACCGTCTCACCTGACATCACGAAACAATGACGTTCTTAGTAGACATTTTCCACACAGCATGCACAGTGAGCGGCTACCCACAACTAGGTCTTGCCACTGCCATCAGATGGCGGGTCAGTGCTGGAAATCCTTTACAAGGCATGTTATGCTGAGCTTGCCGCTACACTGAGGTGCTACCCACAACATTAGTTCTTGCCACTGCCATCAGAGGGCAGTTGATGGTGGAAATCATCTAGAAGACCATTTCCGCTGAGCTTACCGCTACACTGAGCTGCTACCCACAACATTACTTCCTGCCACTGGTATCAGACTCAGAGGGTGGGTTGATGGTGGAAATCATCTATAAAACCTTTTACCGCTGAGCTTGCCACTACACTGTAAGCTGCTAACCACATTAGTTTTTGCCACTGCCATCAGAGGAGAGGGTAGGATGGTGGTGGAAATCCACTATAATGCCTTCCGCTGAGCTCGTCACTACACTGTGAGCTGATGCTACCCACAACATTAGTTCTTGCCACAGCCATCAGAGGGCATGTACCAGAAAACATTGGCAGCTTTACCGCCAAACATTGGCAGCTTCACCGATAAACATTGGCAGCGTCATCACCAAACATTGGCAGCTTCACCACCAAACATTGGCAGCTTAATCACCAAACATTGGCAGCTTAATCACCAAACATTGGCAGTTTTGCCACCAAACATTGGCAGCTTCATCACCAAACATTGGCAGCTTCACTGCCAAATATTGGCAGCTTCACCAATAAACATTGGTAGCTTCATCACCAAACATATCAGCTTCACCACCAAACATTGGCAGCTTCACCATCAAACATTGACAACTTCCGCAGAAAACATTGGCAGCTTCACAAAACATGGGTAGATACATCACCAAACAGGGGCAGATTCACCACCAAACAGGGGAAGTGTCAAATGAGAGGCTTCCTCGCTTCATTGTCACTAGATCTGCATCTCAGTAAGCAGGAGGGAATCAATTTGCGCACTCCGCTACACTGCCTGGGGACGAGTAAATGGCACCTCATACAATGAATGAGTTGTGATGTCACACCTGGTGCCAGGTGTAGCCGGCGAGACAACTAGCAGACACGCAAAGTGACACCACTTCTTCATGCATAAAAAAAGAGCCAGAACAAAAAGTGATCTGCCTCAGATTCATGATAGTCAGCATTAAAGCCGTCACTAGATTGGTGGTTGCTTTACACCATGTCGGCAGCAAAGGCAGTGGCACATGTAATGCGAAGGAAAAATCTCTAGCAGACTTTGGGCAAGGTGTGCATGAGTTAACCGATAAAAAACCCACCAGAACCCCCTAGATTGAATGTCAGGACCTTTTCGCAACATCAATACCAATGACATGGCGACATCAATACCAACGACATTGCGACAGATCCAACCAGATCAGCAATATGTAATGCGAAGGAGGAAACTCTAGCAGACTTTGGGCAAGGTGGGCGTGAATTTGCCAATAAAAAAAATAAAAAAATTCCCCAGAACACAAATAAAGCTAACAAAAACGTGAATAGTTATAACTGCTTCGCAGTTTACCTGGCCGGCCAACATCCAGGGTGCACTGTAGGTGTACATCCAGACGAGTACAACTAATGACAGGTGAGAGAGGGATGGACCCCCCCCCCCACCAATCCCTGCATTTACCTGCCTTTATTATACAGCTTCTGCCAACTGGCGAAATGGATAGGATAGAGAAGCACAATATGGCGTTCCGAATTTAGCCATTTGCCAAGCAATAAACACACTTGTTTCTGAGGTATCGCTATGACTAATTTCAGCCCAGTTGAACCATTTTTATGAGAGCTATTTTGAAGAAAAATTCAAATGATTAAAAAAAACACCCAAAAAAACCCAACATACTGCTGATTTTCCCCCCCACTTTGCATTGGAGCCCCAAGAAATGTGAACAATATTTTAGTTTGAAACAAGTTTTATTTTAAAAGGCAGTAAAACAAATGTTGAATCAATTCTTGGTATGCACAGCAAAATGCTGGGCATACGCTCTGTTTATCCCTCCAAAAATTAAAAAACATATTTACATCCTTTATAAGTGCACCATCTAAGTTGGCTATGTACGATCAAAACTAGGTTCACCACCACCCTAAATTTCTGATTAAAAAAACACACCAAAACACCGCCCTAAACTTCAAGATCTAAAAGTTCCTGGAAACTGTGTATCCTTTTGTTTGGCCTCATTGCTAATCACTGTGGTTTATCCGAGAATGCCAGGTATACCTAGCCACAGTCGGTTAATATCAATACTGTGGCATACACGGTCTCCCAGTGGCGCAGCAATATAAATCAATCAGTTCATGCTGTACCATGTCGGTGGCATGCATCCTGATCACCTCAAGTGTTTCCCGGACGTGAAACCCCAATTAATCGATCAATCAGGCATTGTAATCAGGTGCACAATAAAGCAGTGATAATTAGAGTTCACCCGGTGTACGCCATTCTCCCTTCCCGTAACAAACAAAAAATCAATTAAAGAAAACAAATTCCTTCCCCTGCACACACAATAATAGCCTGGGCAACTTATGTTGTTGCTTAAATAAATAATATTTTTTTTAAATCATCCCTTTCAAATTTCTAATGAATGCCGACAGGAATTCAGACCCATTCAGCAAGGTAGGTGTGTGTGTGTGTGTGTGTGTGTGTGTGTGTGTGTGTGCGTGTGTGTGTGTGTGTGTGGAGGTGTGAGTGTGTGTGTGGTGTGTGTGTGTGTGTGTGTGTGTGTGTGTGTGTGTGTGTGTGTGTGTGTATGTGTGCGTGTGCGCGCGTGGTTTAATTTTTTTTAAATTTCCTACAAATTGCCAAGTCTTTTTCTTTCAGATGGGATGTAAAGTGTTCACGAGTGTGGGTGTCGGTATTTTTCCTTTCTTTCCTTTTTTTTCTGGAGTCCTCTCCATGAACATGGAGATCTTGGCATCGGTGCAGTTAATTTGAAGCTGCATCGGTGCAGTTAATTTGAAGCTGCATCGGTGCAGTTAATTTAAAGCTGCATCGGTGCAGTTAATTTAAAGCTGCATCGGTGCAGTTAATTTAAAGCTGCATCGGTGCAGTTAATTTAAAGCTGCATCGGTGCAGTTAATTTAAAGCTGCATCGGTGCAGTTAATTTAAAGCTGCATCGGTGCAGTTAATTTAAACCTGGAACGGTGCAGTTAATTTAAAGCTTCATCGGTGCAGTTAATTTAAGCTGCATCGGCGCAGTTAATTTAAAGCTGCATCGGTGCAGTTAATTTAAAGCTGCATCGGTGCAGTTAATTTAAGCTGCATCGGTGCAGTTAATTTAAAGCTGCATCGGTGCAGTTAATTTAAAGCTGCATCGGTGCAGTTAATTTAAAGCTGCATCGGTGCAGTTAATTTAAGCTGCATCGGTGCAGTTAATTTGAAGCTGCATCGGTGCAGTTAATTTAAAGCTGCATCGGTGCAGTTAATTTAAAGCTGCATCGGTGCAGTTAATTTAAAGCTGCATCGGTGCAGTTAATTTAAACGACGGTGCGTTATTAAGCTTCATCGGTGCAGTTAATTTAAGCTGCACGGGCAGTTAATTTAAGCTGCATCGGTGCAGTTAATTTAAAGCTGCATCGGTGCAGTTAATTTGAAGCTGCATCGGTGCAGTTAATTTAAAGCTGCATCGGTGCAGTTAATTTAAAGCTGCATCGGTGCAGTTAATTTAAACCTGGAACAGTGCAGTTAATTTAAAGCTTCATCGGTGCAGTTAATTTGAAGCTGCATCGGTGCAGTTAATTTAAAGCTGCATCGGTGCAGTTAATTTAAAGCTGCATCGGTGCAGTTAATTTAAAGCTGCATCGGTGCAGTTAATTTAAAGCTGCATCGGTGCAGTTAATTTAAAGCTGCATCGGTGCAGTTAATTTAAAGCTGCATCGGTGCAGTTAATTTAAAGCTGCATCGGTGCAGTTAATTTAAACCTGGAACGGTGCAGTTAATTTAAAGCTTCATCGGTGCAGTTAATTTAAAGCTTCATCGGTGCAGTTAATTTAAAGCTGCATCGGTGCAGTTAATTTAAAGCTGCATCGGTGCAGTTAATTTAAAGCTGCATCGGTGCAGTTAATTTAAAGCTTCATCGGTGCAGTTAATTTAAAGCTGCATCGGTGCAGTTAATTTAAAGCTGCATCGGTGCAGTTAATTTAAAGCTGCATCGGTGCAGTTAATTTAAAGCTGCATCGGTGCAGTTAATTTAAAGCTGCATCGGTGCAGTTAATTTAAAGCTGCATCGGTGCAGTTAATTTAAAGCTGCATCGGTGCAGTTAATTTAAACCTGGAACGGTGCAGTTAATTTAAAGCTGCATCGGTGCAGTTAATTTAAAGCTGCATCGGTGCAGTTAATTTAAAGCTGCATCGGTGCAGTTAATTTAAACCTGGAACGGTGCAGTTAATTTAAAGCTTCATCGGTGCAGTTAATTTAAAGCTTCATCGGTGCAGTTAATTTAAAGCTGCATCGGTGCAGTTAATTTAAAGCTGCATCGGTGCAGTTAATTTAAACCTGGAACGGTGCAGTTAATTTAAAGCTTCATCGGTGCAGTTAATTTAAAGCTTCATCGGTGCAGTTAATTTAAAGCTGCATCGGTGCAGTTAATTTAAAGCTGCATCGGTGCAGTTAATTTAAAGCTGCATCGGTGCAGTTAATTTAAACGCTGGCATCGGTGCAGTTAATTTAAAGCTGCATCGGTGCAGTTAATTTAAGCTGCATCGTGCAGTTAATTTAAAGCTGCATCGGTGCAGTTAATTTAAAGCTGCATCGGTGCAGTTAATTTAAAGCTGCATCGGTGCAGTTAATTTAAAGCTGCATCGGTGCAGTTAATTTAAAGCTGCATCGGTGCAGTTAAGTTATTAAAGCTGCATCGGTGCAGTTAATTTAAAGCTGCATCGGTGCAGTTAATTTAAAGCTGCATCGGTGCAGTTAATTTAAAGCTGCATCGGTGCAGTTAATTTAAAGCTGCATCGGTGCAGTTAATTTAAAGCTGCATCGGTGCAGTTAATTTAAACCTGGAACGGTGCAGTTAATTTAAAGCTTCATCGGTGCAGTTAATTTAAAGTTGCATTGGTGCAGTTAATAAACACTTATTGCAGTTTTGTACTGCCGTGCTACACTGTTACACTCCAGAACAGGTAAACAAAATCTATGCACAGCATTTCACTGTGCACGCCTAAAAAAATAACGTAGCAAAGTTTCTTACTGTCTATTTTATTTACTTTTTGTGCTGGGGGGTGATTAAACAAACAGACTAACTTTCACTTCAAATAGGAGGGGGTGGAGATCCGGGCACTTAGCGCCTTAGCAACTATTTGATTTGGTGAATACAATGGCAGTCACAGCATTGAAGCAAATGTAAATAAAACAAAAAGCACAAACCTATTCACTGATACGATTTAATTCTGTTATTTAGAACCATGAATATTCACTCAGGGGTTGAAATAATGTTATTTAGGAGCATAACTTACTCATTAATTGAAATTCGGCTCAATTTAAACCCAAAAGCAGAGTAATGTGAAGGCCGGCAGCGCATCAGCGGCGTTATTGCAAATGTAAATAAAACAAAAAGCACAAATCTATTCACTGTTACGATTTAATTCTGTTATTTAGAACCATGAACATTCACTCGGGGGTTGAAATAATGTTATTTAGGAGCATAACTTAGTCAATAAGTGAAATTTGGGTAAAATTAAACCCAAAAGCCGAGTCATATGAAGGCCGCCGCCGATACGACGGCGTTATTGCGAATGTAAATAAAACAAAAAGCACAAATCTATTCACTGCTATGATTTAATTGTTATTTAGAACCATAAATATTCACTCGGGCTTGAAATAATGTTACTTAGGAGCATAACTTACCCAATAAGTGAAATTTGGCTCAAATTAAACCCAAAAGCCGAGTCATATGAAGACGCCGCCCATCATCATCATCATGCTGTCGGTCGCGATGCGACAAAGACTGCTTTCATTACTTGAATGCCGCTCTCCATTTAGCTCTCTGCTGTGAGAGTGATGTCCATGAGTCGGTCTTAATGTCTCTCAGCTTCAGGTTTCTCTTGATGGTACATTTCATGAAAGCTGCCTGCAAAAGTGTTGAAGTGCTGCTGGCTTTTGCAAGTAATCAGTGGCACTCTCTCGGGGAGCAAATAGAGGTTTCACACCGGCAAGAACATGTCCAGACAGACGCAAAACTATTTATCCCTGCAGTGGCTGGTTGGGAGTTCCATAGATATGGTTCCATACATCTAAGCTAGCTAATTGTTTTTTTTGTTTAATTTCATGTTTTCATTTGACTATGCCGCTTTAATATCATGTTATTGAGTGGCAAAATGGTGCTCGTGCTCATACTCACAGCGCATTGCAAAATCAACGTTGTGACGTCACATGAAAACAACCCAGTGTTAAAAAAAAGACAAATTTGCATAGAGTAGTTGTAGTAGTACAGCAGCGTTATTGCGAATGTAAAATCACTTGTGTCATCTGACTGTTTTCACCGTGTCAAAAATGGCAGATCTTGTCGTCAACTGGAAGTGACGTGAACGCTCCTATATCTCCAAATTTAAGCCCACAAATTTACTTGAAACTAAAGGAAAAGTAGATTATAACAATCAACCTAATATATTTACACCTACGATACATGGCAGCAACTTAAAACCATCGGATTGTTGGACCTAATTAAACAATCGTCAGGCAATCACAACTACATCGACCTGCTAATGTGTTTAGTTCTATGAAGGGAATTATTTATCCAGGATAGGTTGGACAATAATGTGGTTTAGACTTAGTGGACATTACGTAATCATACTGACGCGGTGGGAGGCGGAGCTTGGCGAAAACACTGCAAAGTAATGAGGAAGTGGTGCATGACGTCATCGTTGACTTTGTACGTGGGTGCGGGTGGGGTGTCGGGGTGGTTGTCTAGTTTAGGTTCAGAATAAGCCAGTTGCCTTGTAACATGTTATGTAACGTGATGGTTAGACCAAGTGGGGAATGTGGGGCATGAGGGTCTGGCCATGGTATGGAGTAGATAAAGGATTCACCCTGTACTCGCAGTACACGGGTGAATACCAGCCCTATATAAAAACGGCCGAAAAAGCGGGGAAATGAAATGAGAGCCTAATTTCACAATCTAGTTTGTTTGTTTGTTTTGTTTGTTGTTTTACGTCCTAGCAACATCTAAGGTCATATCAGGACGGGTACCGACTTGTGACAGTGCACACTCATGGCGACTTTATCAGGGATGAAAGTGGTCTCCGGGAAAAAAAGCGGAAATGCTGATATTCTCCCATAGGTTTAGCATTGTCAGGGAATCGCGGAAAATTCCCGGATGTTGGGTATCATATATATTGGTATACGCTGATAGTGCTGCGCCGTTTGAAGCATGTATTTGTAGTAGTGCTGCGGCAACTGCACTACATATTAGTATACGCTTATGGTGCTGCAGCGTAAAACAGTAGAGCCCATATGTTAATGGTGCTGCATGATTGAAAAATCCCGGAAATCCGCGAAATCGCGGAGATCTTTCATCCCTGCTTTATAGTATAGTGCTGTCCCACTGGGAAAACAGGCCACCGGCACCATGACCTGGTATCCCACTCAGTCACATTATCCTGACACTGAGCACACCAGTCCTTGCCCTATCCTAATAATGCCGAGCGCCTCGCTAGGAAGCGACAAGTATCAATTTTAAAGTCATTGGTTTGACTCGACTGGGACTCGAACCCACGACCCCACGATCTACCAGCACGGGAGACGGACGCTCTAACTCATTCGGCCATCCCGTCTGGTCCTTTCACAATCTAAGAAGCAACATTTATTCTTTGTATATGTGTTCATATTTCCCTGCTACCTTTGAGTTGAAAAATATAATAAAATATCTAGTTTGATAAGATTTACACTCTCCCGTTTCACCAACTATGTGCCTATATAAGTATCCATTTGATACTGGAGGCAGGCATTCTACTTCCTGTTCTATACTAAAGCTATTTTCACCCGTATTTATACTACATTGTCATTCACCCGTTTACTACAAGTACTGGGTGAATCTTTTATCGAAGTATGGAGGTGTTGGTGGTAATGGACGTATTCGACTGGGCCTTTCCATGCGAATATCAAAATAATTCTTTACAAATTCATATTCGCCTGGGACAGGAAGTCGGTTTCTATACCTATGATTCGAATGTGTCTTGTGGCTCCATCCACAAGGTCACGTGGTGTATTTCAACATGGCTGATATGGAAAGGTTGAAAGATTTAGTAGTTTCAGCCATTCAGAGCTCTTCTTTTCGATTGTAAATGGTGGCTCCCATAGGGGGCAGCCATTTCCAAATGAAAAGAACAGCTCTGATTGGCTGAAACCACTGAAGTTATTTGACTGGTCCTCTTTGCATTTGAAAACCAAGTTCACTGCGCAGGAGGGTGGAGCCTAAAATTTGCGGATGGAAAGGTCCCAGTCGAATACATCCATTGCTTGTGGTAGTGGTGGTGGTAGTAGTGGTGGTGGTAGTGGTGGTACTGTTGGTGGTAGTAGTGGTACTGGTGGTGGTAGTAGTACTGGTGGTGGTAGTGGTACTGGTGGTGGTAGTGGTAGTGGTGGTAGTGGTGGTAGTGGTGGTAGTGGTAGTAGTGGTGGTGGTGGTGGTGGTGGTAGTAGTAGCAGCAGCAACAGCAGCGGACTGACCAGTTTAAAACTGTGCGTCTACTGTAGTGATCGCTGCACAAAGAGACAACGAACCGGTTTAAACCAGTACACAACCTTAGTTCCCCTTCTCACCGCCAGGAGACCCATATACTATAGACAGCCCGCCATTGTTATACTCCCCCTCCCACCCTCCCATGACCCACACCCCAAAATCACACCACTGTTCTAACAAGTATCACTTGTGCACGGTGTTGTCTCGTAGTAAATGCTTGGTGTCAACTAGTCAGGGTGTGCCCGACTGTCAACCAGCTGACATTTGCTCAGTCCACTGAACATCCTGACAGCTGTTAGGACACAACTGTCACACTGCTGAGTTCAGCAATCATTGTTTAACATGGTTTGTTTGTTTGTTTGTTTGTTGTTTTACGTCCTAACAACATATAAGGCCATATCAGCACGGGATGTTCAAAATGGAGACGCAGGATAGTCGAATCGTTAAGAGTAAGAGCGCTGGCTGGCTTCATATATGGCCTCCAAGATCACCCGAGTCAATCAAACCAATGACGTACTAATTTATGCGTATCAGATGGTTAGAATGTAACACTTCAACTAAGCCGACAGTCAGGCATAATTCAGTGTTTCAACTCAGCCGACAGTCAGCCAGAAATTCTGTGCGTCAATTGAGTCGACAATATGCCAGAATGCAGCGCTTTAGTCAGAATTCAGTATTTCATCTATACCAACAACAGGCCTAAATGCAGTGCTTCAACTGAGCCGACAGTTGGTCATAACGCAGTGCTTCAACTGAGCCGACAGTTGGTAATAATGTAGTACTTCAACTGAGCCGACAGTCAGTCATAATTCAGTATTTCAACTCGGCTGACAGTCACCAAAAAATGCAGTGCGTCAACTGAGCTGACAATAGGCCAGAACCCAGCGCTTAACTAAGCTTACGGTCAGCCAGAATTCAGTATTTCATCTATACAGACAATAGAGGGAGTGCACGTGACATCATCACTCAGTGGTCAGCAATCAGCCATCTTGGATTACGAGCATCGTAATGTATGCTGATGCAGTAACATCATTTTCCTTGTGTTCCGAGCTGTTCTGGGCAGTCTACATACAATCTGTTTACGTTCAGCACTTTAACAACAATTTATGAGGCCAAACTGCTCAAAACAGTGACAAATAAACAAACAAATAGGTAAATAAGCACAATGTAGACAGGTGCAAGCCTTCTGTATGTAATCCAATTTGGCCACCGAAAGTTGCCTTGTGATGTCATTACACCCCTCCTATAGTCCAAAAAGCTGACAGTTGGTCAGAACACAGTGCTTCAACCTAGCCGATAGCCTCTCCCAAAATCGGGCAGAACACCCAAACATGACCCTACTCAGTCGGCAGCCAAAAGTTTGAGTGGGCACAGCCGAAAGCCAGCTTCCAGACAAAGCCTGTGGCCTCCTACGCTGTCAGGGTCTGCGCAGTGTATTGTGTAAGTCAGGAAGCAGAATCTAGGTGACACTCTGTCGCCGACACCAACGGTCCGTGACGACCGTCGCGCATTCATTACCTACGTGGCATATGTCCGAGGGACTGCAATATACCACTCAGCCACATTATCTTGATACTGAGGCAACCGGATCAAACAGACCTAGCCAGAGCTACTGGTTGGTTGGTTGTTAGAGTTTTATGTCCTGGCAACATCTAAGGTCATATCAGGACAGGTACCGACTTGTGACAGTGCACACTCATGGCGACTTTATAGTGCTGCCCCACTGGGAGACCAGGCTGCCAGCACCATAACCTGATATATCAATCAGTCACATTATCCTGACACTGAGCCAACTAGTCCTTGCTCTATCCTAATAATGCAGAACGCCTGGCTAGGAAGTGCCAAGTATCAATTGTTAAGTCATTACTTACTTAATAAGTGAAATTTGGCTCAAATTAAACCCAAAAGCCGAGTCGGCGGTGTTATTGCAAACGTAAAATCACTGGTGTTATCTGACTGTTTTCACCACGTCAATATGCCACATGTTGTCAACTGGAAGTGACGTGAACGCTCCTATATCTCCAAATTTAAGCCCGCAAATGTACTTCAAACTGAAGGAAAAGTAGATCATAACAATCAACCTAATGTATTTGCACCTACGATACATGGCAGCAACTTAAAACCATCGGATTGTTGGACCTAATTAAACAATCGTCAGGCAATCACAACTACATCG
Organism: Branchipolynoe longqiensis; assembly: GCA_030323885.1. NCBI lineage: Eukaryota > Metazoa > Annelida > Polychaeta > Phyllodocida > Polynoidae > Branchipolynoe > Branchipolynoe longqiensis. The sequence continues at coordinate 64,725,384 of CM059200.1, forward strand.
ACCTGCTAATTAATGGGTTTAGTTCTATGAAAGGACATTGACAGCCACAATAGAGGGAGTGCACGTGACGTCATTACTTAGCAATCAGCAGTCAGTGGGCTGCCATCTTGGATTACAAGCAACCCTCCCTAGCCATGTTGTGAATGCATGCAGATTCAGTTACACAGAGTTTTCTTGTGTTATGGGAGGTTCTGGGCAGTTTACATCCAGTGTGTTCGCTTACAGCACTTTAGCAACAACTTCTGAGGCCAAACTGATCAAAACAGTGACAAATAAACCAACAAATCAGTAAATAACCACAGTGTAAGCAGTTGCAAGCCTTCTGTATGTCATCCAATATGGCCACCGAAAGTTGCGTCGTGACGTCATTCCACCCCCTCTATATATTGAGTCATGGTGCATTGACAGTCATGTCCACACATTGACAGCCCACATACTGACAGTCACAACATATTGACAGTCACAACATATTGAGTAACAGCGCATTGACAGCCATGTCCACATATTGACAGCCCCAACTCACACCTCTGCTAAATGCAGCACTCGGCCATCGTCCCCATCCCGTCTTAGTCAGCTCCCATAAAAAACACCCCACCATGGCGCATGCGCATATTGAACACGGCCCGGCGCGCCACGTAGCGGCGGGCGGCGGCAACACGCCCCGCAGCCGGCGGTGATGGAGCGGCACACTGGTCCCACAGCGCCGCCGCCTATAGCCCTGGGGACCACCCCGCGTGGCGTGTAGCTGAGTAGGGGCGCCCCCCCCCCCCCTTCCCCCCGACCTCCACACACGAGGGCGGCAACCAGACGTGCCTATGGACCTATACGGAATACATAAATATTTACCACCCACTGCCTCCACCAGGCTTCTTATAACCAACCAGTCACTTGGCAGACACAGGCGCAGGCACAGGCACAAGCTCGCCATACACAGACATATAGTTGGTTGGTTGGTTGTTGGGAGTTTTACGTCCTGACAACATCTAAGGTCATATCAGGATTGGTACCGACTTGTCACAGTGCACACTCATGGTGACTTAATAGTGCTACCCCCTGGGAGACCATGCAGACAGCACCATGACCCAATATCCCACTCCGTCACATTATCCTGACGCCTTGCCAACCAGTCCTTGCCCTATCCTAATAATGCAGAGAGCCTGGCTCGGAGGTGACAAGTACCAATATTGTAAGCTATTCGTTTGACTGTAGGTTTTCCCGCATCTATACATTTGCCCCACTGTGGTGTATATGCAGTACTATGTATATTATGTATTCGTAATTGACCATATTCAGTCACAACTATGGATAATATGTAACGATAATTAGACATAAGAAGTCATAACTAGGTATATTATAGGCAGTCACAACTGGTATACAATATGTAGTTATAACTAGGTGTATACTAAGAAGTCATAACTGAGTATAATTATCAATCCTAACTAGATATAACCTAGTCATAACAATGTATATTAAATGCAGTCTCAACTGGGTATAAAAGTTATGATTAATGTCATAACTAGATATATAATAAGGAGTCATAACTGAGTATAATCGACAATCGTAACTAGATATAACCTGGTCATAACGATGTATATTATATGCAGTCTCAACTGGGTATAAAAGTTATGACTAATGTCAGAACTAGGTATATAATAAGTGAGTATAATCGACAATCATAACTAGATATAACCTAGTCATAACGATGTATATTATATGCAGTCACAACTGGTTATAAAAGTTATGACTAATGTCATAACTAGGTATATAATAAGTGAGTATAATCCACAATCGTAACTAGAAATAACCTAGTCATAACGATGTATATTATATGCAGTCACAAGTGGGCATAAAACATTAGTCATAACTAGGTATATAATAAGGCGCCATAACTCAGTATAATTGACAATCGTAACTAGATATAACCTAGTCATAACGATGTATGGTATATGCAGTCACAACTGGGTATAAAAGTTATGACTAGGTATATAATAAGGAGCCATAACTCAGTATAATCGGCAATCGTAACTAGATATAACCTAGTCATAACAATGTGTATTATGTCACATCTGGGTATAAAACATGAGTCATAACTAGGTATATAATAAGTCATAACTAGGTATATAATAGTCGAGTGTCACATTCAATATGATGATATTCTCAATAACGCATGTGGGAACACCTTCCTGAGTTACGCTCCACATTAATAACAGCACCACCTGACTGGGTGCTGCTGAATAATTGACTGTTTCCTAGGTGCAGTCAAAATAAACACAATGTGAGCATCATGTCTAGACAAAGGCAGCGGGGCTGGCAAATCTCCACCCAATCCACTACCCGCCATTTAATGTACCCAGCAGTTAATTCACTACCACATTACCATACGTGACAAATTAACTTCATGTGCGCCTATGAAACTATTGAAAACTTTCCCTGACCGCTAAAGGATCTTCAGAACAAATTTGTGGAAAAATATCTCCAATGCCCATTCACCACGTAATCATTCAGAATATGCCTTCTCAATCGAACATATCACTGCTAGTTCCTGGTTCTAATTACCAGATGGAAGGGACACTACTGCCTACAAAGCCCTGAATCCTAATAAATCGGTATTTCATTAATACTGAAACCACATTACCTACGTACATCCCCCATTAATGTTAAGACCATGCCACCTCCTTCGATGCTAAATCCACCATACCTACATAGATGTGGCTCCGGTAATACTAAATCCAAACTACCTACATACAGCTCGTTTGATGCTAAATCCACCATACTTATTTATACGGCTCCATTAATACTAAATCCATACTACCTACATACAGCCCACATTAACGTTAAATCACTCCAGTTCCTTCAATGCTAAATCCACCATACTTATTTATACGGCTCCATATTACCTACATACAGCCCACATTAACGTTAAATCACTCCAGTTCCTTCAATGCTAAATCCACCATACTTATTTATACGGCTCCATTAATACTAAATCCATACTACCTACATACAGCCCACATTAACGTTAAATCACTCCAGTTCCTTCAATGCTAAATCCACCATACTTATTTATACGGCTCCATTAATACTAAATCCATACTACCTACATACAGCCCACATTAACGTTAAATATCACCTCCACGTTCCGTCCTTCAATGCTAAATCCACCATACTTATTTATACGGCTCCATTAATACTAAATCCATACTACCTACATACAGCCCACATTAACGTTAAATCACTCCAGTTCCTTCGATGCTAAATCCACCATACTTATTTATACGGCTCCATTAATACTAAATCTATACTAACTACATACAGCCCACATTAACGTTAAAACCACTCTAGCTCCTTCGATGCTAAATCCACATTACCTAGATATGGCTCCATTAATACTAAATCCACCATACCTAGATGTCTCCGTTAAAACCAAATCGACCATACCTAGACATAGTCCCGTTAATGTTAAATCCACAATACCTAGATATGTCTATGTTAAAACTAAATCGACCGGACCTAGATACGCTCTTTTAATGTTAAATCCACCATATCTAGGCATGGTCCCTTTAATGCTAAATCCACTGTACCTAGATATGACTCCTTTAATACTAAATCCATTGTACCTAGATATGACTCATTTAATACAAAACCAATACTACCTAGACATAGCTACTTAAATCCACACTACCTCCATATTTCACCATGCTAAATCCACACTACCTTGGTACAGTTACAGAATCTACACTGCTACATTATGTGATGTATAACGCATTATACAAGTATAAATGCAAGGGGAACAAATACTTTATGTATCTATTCCTCCATGGCGGATTGGTTATATATTAGACCTATCCCTGATATACTGTAATACAGCTATTCGTACAGACATGGAAGGAGGTAGATGCAATCTGACAAGGCGTACCTGTGACCCTACCTGTGGGTGTAGTAGCCGCTATCAGCACAAACAAACACGCTGTCCTACTTACCAAGGAGAAGTAGGAGGAGGAGATTTGACTGATGAGCGTGAGACAGCCACAGGTTTATGGACGAAGTGAGTGTTCGTGGGAGAAACCACACTGCCAATGGTATGTTCAGTTTGAGTGTGTCGAATACACAACAATTGGTTTACACCAAGCTAGGTGCAATGCCAGTGGTAATATATATTCCAGTAGAACCAGAGTTATGTGCCAGTAGAAGCTATTCGTACAGACATGGAAGGAGGTAGATGCAATCTGACAAGGCGTACCTGTGACCCTACCTGTGGGTGTAGTAGCCACTATCAGCACAAACAAACACGCTGCCCTACTTACCAAGGAGAAGTAGGAGGAGGAGATTTGACTGATGAGCGTGAGACAGCCACAGGTTTATGGACGAAGTGAGTGTTCGTGGGAGAAACCACACTGCCAATGGTATGTTCAGTTTGAGTGTGACGAATACACAACAATTGGTTTACACCAAGCTAGGTGCAATGCCAGTGACTCATAAATCCTGATAGAATCTGAGTTCTATCCCAGCAGAACCAGTTATATCCCAGTAGAATCTGAGTCATATCCCAGTAGAACCAGTTATATCCCAGCAGAACCAGTTATATCCCAGTAGAATCTGAGTCATATCCCAGTAGAACCAGTTATATCCCAGTAGAACCAGTTATATCCCAGTAGAACCAGTTATATCCCAGTAGAACCAGTTATATCCCAGCAGAACCAGTTATATCCCAGTAGAACTAGTTATATCCCAGTAGAACCAGTTATATCCCAGTAGAACCAGTTATATCCCAGTAGAACCAGTTATATCCCAGTAGAATCTGAGTCATATCCCAGTAGAATCTGAGTCATATCCCAGTAGAACCAGTTATATCCCAGTAGAACCAGAGGCATATCCCAGTAGAACCAATTATATCCCAGTAGAACGAGAGGCATATCCCAGTATAACCTGTCAAATCATGAGTCAAATCCTGATAGAATCTGAGTCATATCCCAGTAGAACAAGAATCATATATCCCAGTAGAATCAGCGATATCCCAGTAAAACTAAAGTCATCTCAAATTCGGCCTTAAACCAGTCACAAGCCGTGGCTCATATTGCAACATTAACCATATGCAGCCTCATGAGGAATACAACAATCGGGGTGTGCCTTACAGATTCTACAGCAATCGAATACACTCCACTGCCAGAATTTCTGAATTCTACCCATTAAAAAAAAAAAGAAAGTCAATTTGTTCAAATACAGTAAAACCTCTCTAACCGACCACCTCCACAGATCGACCACTCCCCTATATCGATCGCTTTATTTGGGTCCCAAGCAATCGCCATTAAAATACCATTGTAACGATAAAAAAAGAAATGCCCTAAACCGACCACCTCCCTAAATCGACCACTTACAGTCGGTCCCATGGTCGTTCGATTTAGAGAGGTTTATACAGAAAATTACAGAAAATTATAAAGCAAACAAACAAAAATTGAATGAAAGAGGACTTATTGAAATAAAATTATACAAATTGCAGATTCTTATTGCACTGCTCTCCTGGGTCTCAGGCAGCCCCCCCCCCCCCCCCCCCGCCCCTGGACGCTCCCAGCATGCCGTGCTATTCCTGTTCAGGCTGTTGCTGGGGGTTTGTATTGATTACTCACAGTGCCTGTCCCAACACGAAGATGGAACCTTTCAAAGACCATACCAGTCAGTACCAGACAGGATGGCCGAATGAGTTAGACTTAGAGCATCCATCTCCAGTGTTGGTAGATCGTGATACTTGTCGATTTCTAGCCAGGTGATCAGCATTATTAGGATAGGGCAAGGAGCAGTGGAGTGAGTTAGGCGATTGAATTTCCCCTGCTTAAACAACTAATGTACACAAAAAAAACCACCAAAAAACAGCCAACAGCCAGCCCGCCCCCCCGGCCTCCTCTCACCCACCCCCGGTTCAGATTACTATTTTTTATATGCGCCATTTTTATCGGTTTTGAAATTCACGGATACAAATTTTTGCTTAATAAAAGTGTTTTTTTAAACTCTGTCCCCGCCCCCCCCCCCGGTTTCATCTCTTGCTAGGAGTCACACAAATTCACGGATACATTTAAAAAAAAAAAAAAAGCTTAATAACTGTAAAATAACTAAGCTAGACATGTAGAATCAAATTTAGACAATCGTGCTGGTGTATGTTTTCATCAGACTAATGCAGCTTTAAATCAATTAAAAAAATTGGAATAATTTGTTTTAATGTAACTTCCCCGACGTCATCTCCCGCTAGCGCTTCATCCTCCCCACGAATCCTATCTCAGCAGCGATATCGTGGTGAAGCACCCCCCCCCCCCCCTCCCCGCCCCGAATCCCACCCGACCGGTCTCCACGAGTGGAGTGGAGTGGAGTGGAGTGGAGTGGAGTGGAGTGGAGTGGAGTGGAGTGGAGTGGAGTGGAGTGGAGGGGAGTGGAGTGGAGTGGAGTGGAGTGGAGGGGAGTGGAGTGGAGTGGAGTGGAGTGGAGTGGAGGGGAGTGGAGTGGAGTGGAGGGGAGTGGAGTGGAGTGGAGTGGAGTGGAGTGGAGTGGAGTGGAGTGGAGTGGAGTGGAGTGGAGTGGAGTGGAGTGGAGTGGAGTGGGAGGAGTGGAGTGGAGTGGAGTGGAGTGGAGTGGAGTGGAGTGGAGTGGAGGTGGAGTGGAGTGGAGTGGAGTGAGGAGGGGAGGAGTGGAGGGGAGGGGAGGGGAGGGGAGGGGAGGGGAGTGGCGGGGCTGAAGTGAGGCTTTTCTCTTCACTTATTTACAAACTAAAATGTGTACGGGAAACTCGACTAGATCAGGGTGAGGGTCAGGGAGGTTGGGTTGTAGGATGGTTGGGTGGTAGGGAGGTTGGGTTGTAGGGTGGTTTGGTGGTAGGGGAGGCAGCAGCAGCCGGGGGTGGATCAATATGATGCGGGAATTCTCCATCTTCTCCACAGCATCCTGCTACTGGCCACAAGAACACGGCTCATACTATACTACACCTCATGTACACAACACCCCCACGTATTATACAACACCCCCATGTATTATACAGCACTCCTATGTACATATTATACAACACCCCCCATGTATTATACAGCACTCCTATGTACACATTATACAACACCCCATGTATTATACAGCACTCCTATGTACATATTATACAACACCCCATGTACACAACACCCCTATGTATTATACAGCACTCCTATGTACATATTATACAACACCCCATGTACACAACACCCCTATGTATTATACAGCACTCCTATGTACATATTATACAACACCCCATGTACACAACACCCCTATGTATTATACAGCACTCACATTTACACAATACCCAAAGTATTATACAGCACTCCTATGTACATATTATACAACACCCCATGTACACAACACCCCTATGTACATATTATACAACACCCCATGTACACAACACCCCATGTACACAACACCCCTATGTATTATACAGCACTCACATTTACACAATACCCAAAGTATTATACAGCACTCCTATGTACATATTATACAACACCCCATGTACACAACACCCCTATGTATTATACAGCAGTCCTATGTACATATTATACAACACCCCATGTACACAACACCCCTATGTATTATACAGCACTCACATTTACACAACACCCAAAGTATTACACAGCACTCCTATGTACATATTATACAACACCCCATGTATTATACAGCACTCCTATGTACATATTATACAACACCCCATGTATTATACAGCAACCCTATGTACATATTACACAACACCCCATGTACACAACACCCCTATGTATTATACAGCACTCACATTTACACAATACCCAAAGTATTATACAGCACTCCTATGTACATAGTATACAACACCCCATGTACACAACACCCACTGTAGTATACAGCACTCCTATGTACATATTTTACAAGACCCCATGTACGTACTATACGCAAAGGTAAAACATTCTCTCAACTGACCCCCCCCCCACACACACACATACCCACAGTCCTATAATTCACTCAATATATGAATCATAATTCACGAATGAGCATTACAGTGAGGACGTCTAGGGCCAGCCGTCACCCCCACCGCACCTGCAGCGCACAAAGTATTGATTCTGTTTCGTAGAAATAGCAACACACTGTGATAGATACAGATGCAGTTGTAGCTCAATAGACCGATAGTAATCCTTCGATACACTAAAAGTATACCACCAATACACTGAATATAACTCTTCGATACGCTAAAGGTATACCACCAATACACTGAATATAACCCTTCGATACGCTAAAAGTATACCACCAATGCAGTGAATATAACTCTTCGATATGCTAAAAGTATACCACCAATACACTGAATATAACCCTTCAATACGCTAAAAGTATACCACCAATGCATTGAATATAACTCTTCGATATGCTAAAAGAATACCACCAATACACTGAATATAACCCTTCGATACGCTAAAAGTATACCACCAATGCACTGAATATAACCCTTCGATACGCTAAAAGTATACCACCAATATACTAAATATAACTCTTCGACACGCTAGAAGTAGCGCTCCAAAAGTACTCACCAATAGACTGAAAGTAATCTTCCAAAACACTGCAAGTAACCTCCAAAACAACACAATAGAAGTAACCACACAAAACACCATAAGTAACCATACTGGGAGTAATCAGTCAGGTATATTGGAAGGAACTATTCGATACATTGGAAGTAATCCTTCGTATTCCTTTGATACGACGGATTGGTACATTAGACGTAATCATTCGGTACCCCCAAAGTATTCCTTCAACAGCCATAAAAGTATTCATTTAACACACCGCAAAGTAATCCTACGATTGCTGCAAAGTAATCCTACGATTGCTGCAAAGTAATTCTACGACAGCTGCAAAGTAATTCTACGATAGTTGCAAAGTAATCCTACAATTGCTGCAAAGTAATTCTACGATAGCTGCAAAGTAATCCTACGATAGATGCAAAGTATTCCTTTGATACCCACAAAGTATTCCATCAACACCCCTAAAAGTATTCCTATGACACACTAGAAGTAATCTTTCGATGACTGCAAAGTATTCCTTCAATGCCGCTAAAAGTAAATCTTCGACACACTGCAAATTAATCCTACGATAGCTACAAAGTAATCCTTCGATACCCCCAAAGTAATCGTTCAGACACACTGGAATACACTGGAAGTAATCCCTTGATATCCCCAAAGTACAGTGACACCCCGTTATAATGTGATAGTTGGGGTCCATGCAATGTCATCACGAAAAGAGCATGGTCGCGCTAAATCAGGGTTCAGTTGACTAAATTACCTAATTAAAGATTTCTGGGTTCAATGAATCATCGTGTATATCCGAATTCGCAATAAATTGGGGCGTGTTATAACGGGATCTCGCTGTAACTCTTTAAAAAAAAGAAAAAAATTAACCCTTCATCAAGAAACCAATCTAAGAAGCACCCAGTCGGCATGATACGCCTCCCCGTTGCCATGGTTACCCACATAGAATGTACCGGTGGTGATGGTGACACAAGACAGTTTAATACTAGTGGTAGTCAACAACTTGAGACGCAGACAAGCTGAAACAAAAGGCTACAAACACAAAAGACACAGCACATACAAAAAAAACACACACATCAACAACAAACAAACCGGTTGCTATGGTAACGAAAGGGTTCACACGGAGCTGGGAGGGAGCCACCATACTGCATACCCACTATGGTGACACGTTAAGATATTAGCCAATCAGTACAGTATTTTCAGCATATATCGGACTTGTGGAACAAAAAGGATATATTTACAACAATTCAACAATTACAAACAAAAAGGTGTCAACTATATACACACATATATAAATATATACAAGTGCCTGCACTCCGCCGTGTACCTTATTTGCAGACTTCTGCTGCTGTTCCTACCAGACTTGCGTTGCTTATTTCCAACCATTATGATAGAACATGTTTTCATTTCATTTCATTTCTCTCTTTCGCTAAGATCAAATCGCCTCATTCAAATGTTACTTACGAAAACCATTTTCTAGTCAGTACTTTGTTCGGATTAAACCATCGTCTGGCGATGCAGTTCATTAGTAAGCGACCTCAGAGGTGGGTTGAGCAGAGGGAGAAGGGGGAGAGGGGGGGGGGAGGGGGAGAGAAAGAGTAGGAGGGGAATGTTAGATATATATTATATATATATATATATATATATATATATATATATATATATATATAAAACCAACAGCTGAATGAATAAAGCAAAGTGGTTCAGGCTCAGCTTCGTTGCAGTGTGTCAGGGATGAAAGTGGTCTCCGAGAAAAAAAGAGAAGCCAAAATGCTGATATTTTCTCATAGGTTTAGCATTGTCTAGGAATCGCGGAAAATTCCCGGAAATAGGGTTTCATACATATTGGTATACGCTGATAGTGCTGCGGCGTTTGAAGCATTTATTAGTAGTATACGATGATAGTGCTGCAGCGTAAAACAAGGTATTAGTATACACTTATAGTGCTGTGGCATTTGAACGTATTAGTATACACTTATAGCTACAGGAAAAATCCCGGAAATCCGCGAAATCGCGGACATCTTTCATCCCTGGTGTGTGTGTGTGTATGTGTGTGTGTGTGTGTGTGTGTATGTGTGTATGTGTGTATGTGTGTATGTGTGTGTGTGTGTGTGTGTGTGTGTGTGTGTGTGTGTGTGTGTGTGTGTGTGTGTGAGAGAGAGTTTTGCGCTCTAGCAACATATACGGCCATATCATGACGGATGCAGACTTGTGACAGTGCATACTAATGCGACTTTATAGTGCTGTCCCATGGGGAGTTCAGGCAGCCAGCCTGCACCATGGCCCAATATACCATTCAGTCACATTATCCTGATACTGAGCTAACCAGTCCTTGCTCTATCCTATTAATGCCAAGCGCCAGACTAGGTAGCGATAAGTATCAATTGTGTAAGTCATTAATTTGACTTGACCAGGATTTGAACTCCCGACCTTCCAAACGGGAAGCCTGCGCTCTACCGATTGTGTGTGTGTGTGTGTGTGTGTGTGTGTGTGTGTGTGTGTGTGTGTGTGTGTGTGTGTGTGAATGTTTCACGTCCTAGCAACATTTAAGGTCATATCAGGATGGTATGAATAAATGTATGTATGAATGTATATATATATATAGGCCAGGGCAAAGGTCAAAGGTCAACGTGGAAAAGGGCAGCACGAGGATGGTGGAAAGAGCCTCGGGCAAGAAAAAAGGTCCAGGGGTCAGGGGCAGACAGGGGCCGGGCAGGGGTCAGCATGGCTCAATAATGAGAAACCACCAACCAAACCACCCTGAGGAGAACCACTGCCGCCCCGTACTCCACGTGCGTCACCTCTCCCGTATCCAGGCACGCCACGTCGCCATGGCAACCACCTTGTCACTGACGTCCTGCCCGACAGCAACAAGGGGCGCCGACTGTGTGTGCGCATGCGCAGTCGACGGGTGATCCGGGACAGGATGGTCGCTTTCCACCACCGTCACCGTCACCACCGTCACCGTCACCGCCGTCGTCATCTTGTGATGGCTTAATCCAGGTGAGAATGATAATCCACATCGTGGCGCAGACCTCGTCAGCGTGCGATGCCAGCAAACTGGTAATCCAGTCGGTGGCATGTCATGTGCGCCTCAGTGATGTCATCAGCGACGAAGCAGGAGGCTGACACAGGAAGCCGCCGCTCCCCTGTGCCACTGTATAGACCATGTTGCGGTAGGTAGGGTCACATCCGGTTGTGGAAGATGATATCGATGATGACATCGATGATGATGTCAAGGCGTCGCAGCACTTATCCACCACCTCTCAGCATCGCTTCTCCACAAGCGAGTAACACTCCGCAGGGATGATGATAATCCAACCGGTCGTAACAAATACATCCATGAAAAGAACAAAAGTACCCAAAAAAAAATAATAAAAAATCTAAACAAAAACATTGCAACTAAGGAAATTGTGATTTTTAATTAAAATTTAAAAAAAAATTCTATAAAGATAGCGATTGTGTAAATCCATAGCTGTGGTGCAAGGGGGAGGGGCAGGGTACCCTTTATTGCTGGATCTATGGATGACCCATTTCGCAGATACTCCAGCAAATCGTAAATCCACGAAGACGACGTAGAATCATGTCGGACCGGGTGCTGGCTACAGGTGGGCGGTAGTAATCCAATGGTGAGGCGGCATGAGGACATGTGACCGAAACTCGTCCGCACATATATATGGTGCGGAGTGCCGGTTGTCCGCGACAACTGGCACCGACATCAATACAGCACAATATGATGGTAATATACAATGTGAGCACGGCCACTAACACAACACCGAACACCGTGAATGCAGGTTGTCCTCACCGCCTCACAACGTACTCCCACCTACATTAGCACGCACGGCAGCAACCTGTATGTCAGACACACTAACGGGAAGAAACAGCAGCAACACAAGAAGGAGGAGGGGAGGGGGGGGGGGGGGAGCAAATGTCTGAAAACATTAAAAAAGCAGGGAAAAAACCACCAGTCAATCAAACCCATAGCAACCAATAGTGTGAACCCTTTTATTTGATTTTCTTGTTTTTCAACTCAACCAAGCAATTCCTGCTTTATATTTTTTATATACCAGCAAGTGGGATTTAAAAAAACTAAAAACTTCTCTCTCCAAATCATCTGATTGTATTTTTATTGTTTGTTCGTTGTTGTTGGTGTGGTGATGGTGGGATGGGGGTGGTGATGGGAGTATGCACTGATAGCAACACCAAAAAAAAAGTAGTGAACACTGAAGCGGCTTTTAAAAAAAAAAGGATGTATTTAAAAAATAAATGAATGAATGAATGAATGAATGATCAAATGAACGATCGAATGAACGAACGTACAATGGATCAAACGTAAGTATGCAAGATCGATCAAACGAACAAAGGAACGTAAGATCGAACAAATGAATTAAAAAGACGAACACAAATGACAAATCGTTACCACCTTGAGGCCATTGGCTGGCGTCACCGCACTCACAGTACTTCCAGTATCACCAAAGTAACCCACCAAACACAGAACCGCACTAGAACGCCTACACAACTCATTACCCCACCGCGTCTAGTGAGTAACCATGGCAACCACCTAGCAACAGTACCCAGCAACCCTCTCCTGTGAAAACCCTACACCCCCGTGCCGACACCACACAGACTGACGTCTGGTGCTAATTATAAACACCCAACATATGCTGATCTATTCCTCCCCCCCCCCCCCACACATCTTTTTTATTTATATTTATTTTTTATATTGTGGTTATATATAAATAAAGCGCATAATTGTCCTGCAAAATAACTGTAATCACACATCCACCACAGGTGAGATCTTTAACCACACAAATGGACAAACAAATGCTACCTGCAAACATTAAATATAATATATATATATACATATATATATATATTATATATATATATATATATCTATATATATATATATATATATATACCTATATATATATACATATCTATACATATCTATATGTATAATCTATATATATATATATCCATAGAACAGACCTGCCTGGACTGAAAAGTAAATTTATTAAAAAAAATACATTGCAAAAACCACACATACACATACACATATATACACATTTATTCTGCTCAAACCAACTTACCCATCAGAAGCCCGGCTTGGGTACCTCCCCGGGTGACCCTTGACCCCGCCGCCGCCGCCTCCGCCGCCGCCTCCGCCGACACCGACGCCCCCCGGGTATCCCCCGCCGCCGCCTCCCCCGGCGCGCGGCCCGGGCCCACCGCCCCCGCCGCCGCCCCCGCCGTCACCGGCCGGTTCGAGGGTGCGGGTGATAGTGAGGGCGCTTCCAGGGGGCTCCGAGTACTCGGTGACTACGGGCACCCCGCCCACCTCGTTCTCAGTTTTGTGTGCCTTGGACGCAGACTTGATATCCATGAAGGCCACAGTGGCCCCGCACGGCCGGTCGGCCGGGTCTTTGGGCGAGACGAGCTTAACACTCTGAATCTTTCCATATCTGTGAGGAGAGAGAGCGGAGAAATGTGTTAGATTCTTATTTTAACACTCTGAATCTTTCCATATCTGTGAGGAGAGAGAGCGGAGAAACTGGTTAGATTCTTATTTTAACACTCTGAATCTTTCGATATCTGTGAGGAGAGAGCGCGGAGAAAGGTGTTAGATTCTTATTTTAACACTCTGAATCTTTCCATATCTGTGAGGAGAGAGCGCGTTGAAAGTGGTTAGATTCTTATTTTAACACTCTGAATCTTTCCATATCTGTGAGGAGAGAGCGCGGAGAAAGTGGTTAGATTCTTATTTTAACACTCTGAATCTTTCCATATCTGTGAGGAGAGAGCGCGGAGAAAGTGGTTAGATTCTTATTTTAACACTCTGAATCTTTCCATATCTGTGAGGAGAGAGCGCGGAGAAAGTGGTTAGATTCTTATTTTAACACTCTGAATCTTTCCATATCTGTGAGGAGAGAGCGCGGAGAAAGTGGTTAGATTCTTATTTTAACACTCTGAATCTTTCCATATCTGTGAGGAGAGAGCGCGGAGAAAGTGGTTAGATTCTTATTTTAACACTCTGAATCTTTCCATATCTGTGAGGAGAGAGCGCGGAGAAAGTGGTTAGATTCTTATTTTAACACTCTGAATCTTTCCATATCTGTGAGGAGAGAGCGCGGAGAAACGGGTTAGATTCTTATTTTAACACTCTGAATCTTTCCATATCTGTGAGGAGAGAGCGCGGAGAAACGGTTAGATCTTAACACTTGACTTCAACGTGAGAGAGAGCGGAGGTTAGATTCTTATTTTAACACTCTGAATCTTTCCATATCTGTGAGGAGAGAGCGCAGAGAAACTGGTTAGATTCTTATTTTAACACTCTGAATCTTTCCATATCTGTGAGGAGAGAGCGCGGAGAGGCGCATTAGATTGAATTGAATCAGTGGCCCCGCATGGCCAGTCGGCCGGGTCTTTGGGCGAGACGAGCTTAACACTCTGAATCTTTCCATATTCATGGAGACAGGGGACGGGGAAGCACATTCGATTGAATTGAACTGAATTAAACTGAATTGGATTGAACTGAACTTTTATTTTAACACTATGAATCTTTCCACATCTCCAAATAGAGGGGGTTATATGTTCTAGCACCATCTATGGTAATATAACAAGGGGATTTGAACTTCCCAACTGTTGTCATATACACCCTGATTCATTTGAATTTTGTCTTAACGTGAATCGGTAATATAAAAAATTGCAGGAATCAGCGAGATCTTTCATCCAAATCCTTTAAACATTGCATTGATGCCAACAAGCACCCCTATTTACTTACGGTTTCAGTTAATATGGCGACAAACTTTGGTATTTGATCTAATTTGCGCCCGTACAAACCGGTACATGCGTGAGAGTGCCCAAGTCCCACTAGGCAATTCTGTCCAGCCGCCCGCGCAACATTAATAATATTTGCTCCCCGAGAGAGTGCCGCTGGTAACTTGCAAAAGCCAGCAGCACTTCAACACTTTTGCAGGCAGCTTTCATGAAATGAGAGCGGCAGTCAAGTAATAAAAGCAGTCTTTGTCGCATCACGACCGACAGCATGATGATATTTATATACTGTCAGATGCTGGATTATATATGCCAGTAGCCCAAGTAGATTAGCTGCTAACCCCCCCACCACCACCCCACCACCACCCCAGCTTACACTCGCACCACTGGGCACTTGCCTGTTCACAGAAAGAACCAACATTATACAAGATGCAGGAACAACAATGCCCGCCGGACATATGACGTCACTTCGCAAATGTCAATAGCATGATCAATTATGGTTGGTTGTTTGAGTATAACGTCCTGGCAACATCTAGGGTCATATCAGGACAGGTACAGACTTGTGACAGTGCGCACTCATGGCTACTTTATAGGGCTGCCATAGTGGGAAATCCGGCCGCTGGCACTATGACCCGATATCCCACTCAGTCACATTATCATGACACTGAGCAAACCAGTCCTTGCCATATGCTATTAATGCTGAGTGCCAGGCTAGGAACTGACAAGTATCAATTTTTATATAAGTCATTGGTTTGATTCGACCAGGAACCGAACTCCTCCGCATGCAAGGCCGGCGCTCTACCCATTCGGCCACCACGCTTGGCAGTTACTTATGCAATGTAGTGTTTCGCGAATGCCAGCAATATGGCAACCACACAAAATGCAATGCTTAGTGAATATCATCAAAATGACAACTACACACAATTCAGTGTTTCGCAAATATCATGGTGACTACATGCAATGCCATGTTTTGCGAATGCCATCAACATGATGACCACACACAATGCAGTATTTTGCGAATATCATCAACATGATGACCACACACAATGCAGTATTTTGCGAATATCATCAACATGATGACCACACACAATGCAGTATTTTGCGAATATCATCAACATGATGACCACACACAATGCAGTGTTTTGCGAATATCATCAACATGATGACCACACACAATGCAGTGTTTTGCGGATATCAATAAGATGATGACCACACACAATGCAGTGTTTTGCGGATATCAATAAGATGATGACCACACACAATGCAGTGTTTTGCGAATGCCATCAACATGATGACCACACACAATGCAGTGCTTCGTGAATATCACCATCATGATAGCGACTAGACACAATGCTGGGTTTTACGAATATCACCATTATGGTGATTACACACAATGCAGCGCTTTGCGAATATTGGTAACACATTGATCACCAAAAGCAGTGGTTCACGAATATTGACAACACAGTGATCACCAAAACACCCGTTTCATGAATATCGGCAATGAAGTCACTACTCCAACCAGGGTTTCACAGTCCGATTGTTGCATAGTGCGATGCTTTTTGAGTTTCTGTAATTTTTCTCAGATAAATATATGAAAATGATTATTATAAATTACTGTACTTTAGTTTGAAGTAACTTATTATAAATGGCCAACTTTAGAGATATTTGAAGTGCAAACATGCAGAATTAATACTCTGACACCGTAGACTTCGGCAGTAACCCCTTCTATGTGGCGAAACATGCTTAATAAGCGCACCCGTATCTAACTTAGATATGTAGAATCAAATCTAGGTGAGTGTTTTGGTTTTGAAAATTTGATGCTTTATCGGACTATGCAGCTTTAGTGTCGCGTAACGCTAAAATAGGCCACCCGCTAAAAATACCAGTTACAACGCGATACATTCGTCAGCTAAATCTAAACAAAACCACGGAGGGTGGGAGGGTGGTCCCTCCCATTGAGTCCCAAGCTACATACCACAGTTACCAGTAAACTAGCATAGCCATTAACAGCGGAGTAGCGCAGTGGTATTCGCTAAAAAAAATAACACCAAAAAGACCATATATTTGTCAGCCAAATCTAATCAAAACTACAAGGTTGGTTGGTTGGAGTTTTACGTCCTGTCAACATCTCAGGTAATATCAGGACGGGTACCGACTTGTGACAGTACGCACACATGGCGACTTTAAAATGCTGTTGTTTTACATCCTAGCAACATCTAAGGTCATATCAGGACGAGTACCGACTTGTGACAGTGCGCCTTTATGGCGATTACATATTGCTTCCCCACTGAGAAATCAGGCCGCTAGCACCTTGAGCTGATATCCCAACCAGTCACATTATCCTGAAACTGAGCTAACCAGTCCTTGTCCTTCCTATTAATGCCGAGCACCAGGTTAGGAAGCGACAAGTATCAATTTTGTACGTCATTGGTTTGACTCGACCGGGAACCAAACTCCTGATCTCCCGAACGCGAGGCTGCACTCTACCGATTCGACCACCGCACCCGGTAAAGCACAAGGTGATGGGGGGGTGGGGGTATTTGTGACAACATATGCTTGCCAAATCCACGGCTCAGGTAGTCTCTCCCTACCACAACAATTCTGCAATTAACAGGAAACTAGCAGCAGAGTAGCACAGTGGCAGATGTTAAAAATAACGCTTACAAGCCACAACGGCGATAGATTTGCCAGCCAAATCTACAAGGTGTTTGTTTGGGAGGAGTGAGGAAGTGATGACAATACATGTGTCACATATGCTGATCTCTCCGTACCACAAATTACCAGGCAGAGTTATGAGAGTAGGGTGGTGGTACCCGCTAAAAAGGCTCAAGGGGTTTCATTTGTCAGCCAAATCTACGAGGTGTTTGTTTGAGGGAGTGATGACAACATATTTGTCACATATGCTGATCTCTCCGTACCACAAATTACCAGGCAGAGTTACGACAATAGGGCGGTGGTACCCGCTAAAAAGGCTCGAGGGGATTCATTTCTCAGCCAAATCTACGAGGTGTTTGTTTGGGGAGTGAGGGAGTGATGACAACATATGTGTCACATATGCTGATCTCTCCGTAACACAAATTACCAGGCAGAGTTATGAGAGTAGGGCTTTGGTACCCGTTAAAAAGGCTCAAGGGGATTGATTTGGCAGCCAAATCTAAACAAAACTACCTGGTGGTTGGAGGGGGGGGGGGGGGGAGATTCATGACAACATGTTTGTCCCATCCACAGCTCTGTTGGTTTCTCTTCACCACAAACATTCCGCAATTACCAGAAATCTAGCAGCAGAGTTACCTGCTAAAAATAACGCTTACAACCCACAAGGCGATAGATTTGTCAGCCAAATCTAAGCAGCTAAACAAAACTACGATGGGGTTAGAGAGGGTGGGGAATTTATGACAACATATGTTTGTCAAATCTGATGGTATCTCCCTACGACAAACATACCGCAATTACCAGTCAGTAAACTAACAATAGTAACAATGGCTGATAGCAGTAGAGTAGTGCAGTGGCACCCGCTAAAAAAAGAATGCATGAAGGCGATTGATTTGTCAGCTAAACAAAACTATGATGGGGAATTAATGAAAACATATGTTTGTCACGTCTACAGCTTAGCTGGTCTCTCTCTACCACAAGCATTCCGCAATTACCAGTCAGTAAACTAACAATGGCTGTCAGCAGTAGAGTAGTAGTGCAGTGGCACCGCTCCGGTTTGCGACATTCGCCGAAGCCGGTTTACGACACTGGCCGGTTTACGACACTGGGCACGCCGCCGGGGCTGGCGTACTGTGACGCCGGGAGAACCCTGTCCAGGGCAGACTGTCGTCGTGGTTGGTGATGGCGGTGATGGCGGTGTTGTTATTGTAGTACACACTGAATATTTAAATGTACGCGTGTGCGTGGAATAGGAGGAGTACTACGTCACGTGTCCGTTGCGCAGTTACCGTGTTCCAGCAGCAGACGACAGGGAAGTGGGTGGTGGGGAGAAAATAAAGCCCGCCAAGCCACACCGACTACATTAAACCACCAACACATTAAATATAAGCCGAATGAGTTGAGTGCCCGTCTCCCGTTTTGGTATATCGTGAGATTGAAACCCACGGGTTCGAGTCAAGCTATGGTCTAAAAATGTGCACTGTTACTTCCTAGCCAGGCGCTCGGCATTATTAGGATAGGGCAAGGACTGGTTGGGTCAGTGTCTGGATAATCTGACTGAGTGGGATATCAGATCGTGCCGGTGGCCTGGTCTCCCAGTGTGGCAGCACTATTAAGTTTCACTTTCTAAACCCGTCTTGATATGACCTCAGATGTTGCCAGGATCTAAAACCATAACAACCAACCAACCATTTTCTAAACCATGCACTACCGGCTCTGTAAGTGTAACCAATCAAGCATGGCCTATGCTTCCGACACTGCGTAAAGCAACCATCAATCAATCAGATTAGAGTTTGAGGTTTCAAATCGAGACCTTGGTCACGTCACCCAACACCAAGAACAGAAATCTAACCGGGCGACGTGGCCGAATCGATAGAGCGCGGGGCCTCGCGTGTGGGAGATTGGGTTCCCGGTCGAGTCAAACCAATGACTTATGCCTGGTACACACCTACCGTATACGATTCGCGCACTAAAACTCGCGACTCGACCCGACCCGCTTTAGCCCTAATACTGAGTCTTTAGTCGCGAATCGCAACCACTAGGTGTGCGCGGGGAGCACACACATGGCGACTTTTGTGCGCGAAACGGGCAGTTTTAGATCGTATACGGTAGGTGGGTGTGCACAAACAGTAGGTGTGTACTAGGCATAATAATTTATACTTGTCGCTTCCTAGCCTGGTGCTCGGCATTAATAGGATAGGGCACAGGATCAGGATAATGTGGGATAACAGGTCATGGTGCCAGCAGCCTGAGTTCCCACTGTGGCAGCACTATAAAGTCATCATGAGTGCACACTGTCACAAGTTGGTACCCATCCTGATATGACCATAGATTTTGCCACGACGTAAAACAACCAACAAAGCAGAGAGTAAATGTCACCATCTGAGCAACCAAAACACTACGCATTTGATGTTTGTTTGTTGTTGTTTTACATCCTACCAACATCTAAGGTCATATCAGGACTGGTACCGACTTGTGACAGTATGCACTCATGGCGATTTTATAGTGCTGCCCCACTGGGAGATCAGGCCACTGGCACCATGACCTGATATCCCACTCAGTCACATAATCCTGACACTGAGCTAACCAGTCCCTGCCCTATCCTAATAATGCCAAGCACCAGACTAGGAAGCGACAAGTATCAATTTTTACGTCATTGGTTTGACTCGACCGGGAACCAAACTCGCGAACTGCCGATCTTCCGCATGCGAGGCCTGTGCTGTACCGATTCGGCCACCGTGCCTGGTCCTACGCATTTGACGATGGCGAGAAAAGTGGGAAAGCCGCCGAAACCAGTAACAAATTTCATCCTTGAATCCGTAGGTTTTCAGTACAAATTCAAATCCCACTACTATGAACATGTACCTAGACATATAAAAAAAAAAAACACCTGTCATTAGGCTGATGCAAATGAGAAATACTGTGTATAGAGCAGATAGAGGACACACGTCTTGTCATTCCACAGCTACGACTCACAGTACTAACCATTACCCTATCTAGGCTCCCTGATGCAATCACCCTATCCACACCAACCCTACCCTATCTAGGCTCCCTGATGCAATCACCCTATCCACGCCAACTTGTCTATAGCCGTGTTCACACGGGCAATGTAAATCGATTCGTAGAAATCGACTTGCCTAGTTCGATGCACATTTCGCGTGTGAACGGGCGCCTGAGTCGAATTAGGGCTGAATCGATTTCTGTGATGCGGATACTGTAAACCACTTGTGGAGGTCGATTATGTGAGTCGATTTCTGTGAAGCGATTTATTTTGCCAGTGTGAACCCAACCGACTTACTTGAGGCGGATTAAGGACGTGACAGTCGAGACCTGAGTGTGTTGACTTTCCGGTAAATTTGCTCTATGAAACTGCTAGCTGTGCACAGATATTTTTTTCATCATTTATTTTTAGGGTTTCACTGCCCAGCAGAAGTTTTGACCGTTCCAAACCAATACGATTCAGTACATACATATCTAGGTCGAACCCACTCTCTCATGGTGACGTCGCCTAACCGAAAACTGGCGCTGGTCAGACTGGACTTGCTCATGCGCAGATATCGATTTCCGGCCCAAGTACTGCCAATGAGAACAGGCTTCTAAATCGATTCATATGATTTGCCTTGGCTGAATCGCTTTAGATTTTGCCCGTGTGAACACGGCTTATGTGGCTCCTTGTGGCTCCTTATGGGGTCAGTGGGGACCACTCCCAAGAAATGGTATTGGACAGGAAGCGTCCCATGTTGGTGTTATCAGATTGGGTCAGTCCGATACCAGTTTTATCGGTTCGAGATGATATCGCCACAGACAATGTGATTATCACCATGAGAGAATTTACCAAATTTTAGGACATGGTTGGACATTTCTTTCAAGGTAGCAATCTCTCTCTTTAAAAAAAATCAAAAATCTATGACTCAAACAGGCAATGCCCTAGCAACAACTACGGTCTTTTTAAGAGAATTGCGCATTCAGGGTATGTCTCGGAGTTGACTCCGAGACGTGTCTGCTATGTCTTTTTTGGGGGGGATGCCAATTTACGCTCAGCGCTTCAGAGTTTACTCCAAGATGTTGCGCTTTTTGAGTAAGAGGCGAAAATGCCTTCAAAATGGCCATGGGTGTCAGCCAATCGCAGCTGTTCTTTCAATTGCAAATGGCTGCAGGAAGTGCATGTTATGGAGAACACCCTTTTCGAGACATCCAACAGCCAAAATGCTGATCAGAGTATCGCAACATTTAGAATTTCTCCGAGGTGCCTCGAAGGCGTAATTTGGATGCCACCCAGGAGACACCGGGAAATAGTGACAGTGATTGGTAGATGAGGCCCGAAAGGGTATGGCAGTCTGGATGAGGTGTGTGTGTGGGGGGGGTGGGGTGGGGTGGTAGTGTGGAGTGGGAGGGTGTGTGTGTGAGGAGTGCGTGTGTGAGTGTGTGTGTATGTGGTGTGTGTGTGTGTGTAGTGTGTGTGTGGTGAGTGTGTGGTGGTGGTGGTGGTGGTGGTGTGTGGTGTGTGTGTGTGTGTGTGTGTGTGTTGTGTGATGTGTGTGTGTGTGTGTGAGTGTGTGTGTGTGTGTGTGTGTGTGTGTGAGTGTGTGTGTGTGTAGTGTGTGTGTGTGTGTGTGTGTGTGTGTGTTGTGTGTGTGTGTGTGTGTGTGTGTGAGTGTGTGTGTGTGTGTGTGTGTGTGTGTGTGTGTGTGTAAGAAAACTACGTAGTTGCAACGTTGCTAAACCGTGTGTGGTGTGTGACGGTGTTGAAAAGAGGTTGTGACCCCCCCCCCCCCTTCCCACCCAGCCCTCTCTGACACATGACAACTTCCCGATGGTCTTAACAATCACACATCACAACTTCCTGATCTCAACAAACTTGTACAACTTCCCCCTCTTGGGTCTCCACAACTACACATCACAATTTCTCGCAGGTATAAAGAACTAAATATTCCAACTTCCTTCATCGCCTCCAATAGGCAATTGTCTCATTTTTGGTACAGGGTGATTTCTGTAAGTATCCCCCCCCCCCCCACACACACACGGTTACCTATACACAGGTAGCATTGTAGAGATGCATAGTAAGCTGGAATAACCGTGCCCAACTACCAGGATACTGCCACACACACACACACACACACACACACACACACACACAGTTACATATACACAGGTAGCATTGTAGAGATGCATAGTAAGCTAGAATAACCACGCCCAACTACCAGGATACTGACACACACACACACACACACACACACACACACACACACACACACACACACACACACTGTTACCTATACACAGGTAGCATTGTAGAAATGCATAGTAATAGTATGCTGGAATAACCATGCCCAACTACCAGGATACTGAAACACACACACACTGTTACCTATACACAGGTAGCATTGTAGAGATGCATAGTATGCTGGAATAACCACGCCCAACTACCAGGATACTGCCCCTCCCCCCACACACACACATACACACACACGGTTACATATACACAGGTAGCATTGTAGAGATGCATAGTGAGCTAGAATAACCACGCCCAACTACCAGGATACTGCCACACACACACACACGGTTACCTATACACAGGTAGCATTGTAGAGATGCATAGTAAGCTGGAATAACCACGCCCAACTACCAGGAAACTGCCACACACGCCCGGTCTGGTCGATATTTCTGGTGTGGCGCATCCCGCTATCGATTTTTGAGTAAATACTTTGAGGATTTATTGACTGCTATTTTAAACCACAGCAAGCTTTGACGTCGTCATATAATCAGTGTGGGTTTATTGTGCTGCCTCATTACAATACCGTTCAGTAGCACCATGACTAAATTCTACCTCTATTGCAGTATATCTGGGTTCAGCACTAGTTTTCACTTGTCAAAAGTCAAAGCTTACTATCATTTATTTCGGTGCTCAGATATATATTATAAATCGGCGTTTCCAGTGTGGGGTGTGCGTGAAAGACAAGACAAGACAAGGATCTGCCCAAAGAATAGACAAATAAATAAATACACCCCACAGTAAACACATCTGCGGTAGGTCATTTATCAAATTTCAGATTTCATGGGAAACACCTTTTGGGTTCCGTGCCTGGTACTCATGGGAACCCATGGGTAACTAACAAAAACATTAAAAAAATAAATTGCCTTACTTCTTTATTTTGCTGTAAATACTCGATTAATATCATGGGAAATGCAATTTCGGTTCCGTAGTCTACCCAGCACGGTCACGACACGTTACCGGGAACGATCGTTACCGTGAAATCCTACAGCCTGTTATCACGCCATCAAGGTTTTATTGACTTATTTCTTACTTCTTTTTATTTTTACTGTGGGAGGAAACATTGGTCAAGTTTACTACTGGCGATGTGGTAACCAGGCACGCCCGGATATATGGCCAGTAACCACGTATGAAATGCGCAGAAAAGAAACAATGGGTGACAAGGCGGTGACAAGGCGTTGTCAAGGCGACGCAAGGCCGTGGGATAGCTAGTTGCTAGGGCGCCAGGAGGTTGGGTTGCTGTGGAACTGATGAGTAGCATCATCCGCCAGGTAAACCAGCAGGTGTCAGTAGGACCCACCTGGCAACAGCGTCAGGGAGCAGACATGTGAAATGTACACGTGAAGTGTACAAGGGCAATGTACAGTCTAATGAATGTACAGCGAAATGCACACATTAAAGGTGCACGTGAAATGTGAAATGTAAAGTATAATGTACAACGTATGTACAGTGAAATGCACACATATAAAGGTGCACGTGAAATGTACAGTATAATGTATACATACAGTGAAATGCACACATATAAAGGTGCACGTGAAATGTAAAGTATAATGTATACATACAGTGAAATGCACACATATAAAGGTGCACGTGAAATGTAAAGTAAATCTGCTGTAAGTAGCTGATTTTGCCCGTGAGAGTGAAAATCGGGAGATTTGCACATGGAGTTGTATTTACAATATTGGAAGAGAGTTAGCCAAAATGGGAGTAGTTGGGATCTCTACATACCATAGTCTAGGAATACACTACATATCATTGTCTCAGACTATATTATATTTTATATGTAGGTCATATATCATGTGACTAACATTAATTTCTTCACACTAAAGAAACATATATATATAGCCAACAGACACTACTCCTATTCTGGGCAGACCAGGCCTGATTTTGTCTCCGGCTGTATTTTAAACTAATTCAATTCGATGTGTGTGCTCACACTAATAATGCCACGCCTCTCCAATTACTGTGTTTAGAACTCGGCATCTTTTCTATTTTAATTCCTTTCCGGTTTGTGAAACTGAATTTGCTAAAGCTAATTTGGTGTAACTTGGTTGGTTAACCTAAACCTGTCTGACAAGATAATCACTTTGATGGGCGTCATGTGTGTGTGTGTGTGCGTGTGTGTGTGTGTGTGTGTGTGTGTGTGTGTGTGTGTGTGTGTGTGTGTGCGCGTGTGTGTGTGGGAGGACGAGGCCGTTGTTTACGTTTTATGTCCCAGCAACATCTAAAGTCATATCAGGACGGGTACCTACTCCTGGCGACCAGATAGTCCTACCCCAATGGGAGACCAGGATGCCAGCACCACGACCTGATATCCCACTCAGTCACATTATCCGGACACCAAGCCAACCAGTCCTCGTCATATCCTAATAATGTCACGTGCCCGGCTAGGATTTTTTTTTTAAACAAAAAAAACCCAGGAAGCGACAATTATCAATTTCACACATGAGGAAGAGGCCATAGAAAATACAAACCAGACCCTTGGCGAAAATGTAGATGAGGGAACGGTGCAGGGACGGAGAGAAGAAGTCATTTTGACTGCTTATTACAGGGAGGGAGCTTATTTCGACTGCGTATTACAGGGAGGGAGCTAATTGCAGGAAGTGAGCTTATTTCGACTGCTTATTACAGGGAGGGAGCTTATTTTATTTTATTTTTTTATTGAGGCTGTATTTATACTGTCCATAGCATGTAAGCCTGGGTACCCAGGCTTGGTTTCAATGCTGGCCAGATGTAGTGTTGGTGTTGTCTTACCAAGCAGTAGCTGCTGATAAGTTATTTGATTGTCTGCATTTCAGTAGCAGATAGATCTGTTGGTGCGTTTAGTAGCCTATGTTAGTTTTTTTGGGCCCTCTTGGCATTGAAATTTTGTTCTATTCTTATTACTATGTTAGTTGTTTTCTTAGGGTTCTATGTTAGTGTTTTGGGGTTTTCTTGGGAAGAGTTTTTCCGCTTTTTTCTACTTAATTCTATACTAGCCTATTTTATTTACATGTCCATAGGCCTGTACGTAATAGGTGGTTGAGTTATGTTTGTTTGAATTTGATTTGATTTATATTGTTGTTTGATATGTTATCTGGCTTTTATATTTCCGGTTATCCCGCCCTGGGCTGTCCAGTTGGTGGGCCGTGACATATCACCTGCCCCCTTGTGGTGCAGTTCAGTTGGGGTTCCCAGTTTTTATTTTGCACAAATATTTTTTTTTGTACGTTTTTGCAGGAATGGAGCTTATTTCGACTGCTTATTACAGGGATGGAGCTTATTTCAACTGCTTATTAACTGTCCACCAAGGCTTGGGAACATGCTATCAATAAAGCATGCAAAATGTCACTTATTTAGCTGGCAGCTTTGTACGTTTATTACCACCAGCTGTCACACCGCTTGTGCCCGGTAACACATTTTAAAAATAATAATTAAAAAGGGAGGGACAGAGAGACAAAGAAAATAATGCAACCCAGGAAGTGAGCTAACCACTAACTAGTCTAGTTAACACAAATTCACGAATTGATACCGCAAGGAAGTAGCGCGGAGGGGAGGGGAAGGGAGGGGAGGGGAGGTGGGGGGGGGGAGGGGAGAAGAACCCGCCTTTGGGTCGAGGGTGGGCAAGACTTGGTCCTCCGCTTGCAGGGTCCAAACTAGGTCAACACTCACTTGGCATTTCAACAGCAGTGGAAGACTACACAGTTTGCATCAGCCCCCCCCCCCCCTCACACACACACACTTAACTAATGGAATAATAGATACGATAACCAGGTTCCTGTCACAGGTTAGACCGAATAAACTCAACACCACCTCTTACTCTCCCACTTGAATGCTTAATGAGTTGCCAAGGGAACACCATTAAATAAACAACTTTTACAAAATGCATAAATCACTCAGACTTTTTATTTTTTAATAATTTTTATATAAATAGTCACAAAATATTACTTATCAAGAAAAAATCTTAGACGTCCGATGTGTGTGTGTCTTTATACATATATAAAAGCCAGGGCTCTCAATAAATAACTCCAAAAGCTTGTGTGAAATACACATATCTGACAATGACATACAAGTTACGTGTATCACACTGGTACATTACAAACTTCTACCCCCCCATAGTTTTTACTTCAAATAAAAATGACCCCGTGCAATATTTAAATTAAAATATTAAACCTACGACACGTGAACCCTGTCATCATCATGCTGTCGGTCGCGATGCGACAAAGACTGCTTTCATTACTTGACTGCCGCTCTCCATTTAACATTTAATGAAAGCTGCCTGCAAATGTGTTGAAGTGCTGCTGGCTTTTGCAAGTTACCAGCGGCACTCTCTCGGGGAGCAAATAGAGGTTTCACACCGGCAAGAACATGTCAAGACAGGCGCAAAACTATTTGTCCCTGCAGTGGCTGGTCGGGAGATGTTGGGAGTTCCATACATCAACCGCCCTTAATGCTGCCACAGTGACATGGTTTTCTGTTTAGGGTTTGCTCCCTTAGCCTTCGGTTCTGTCAAGGACCTGTACCACAAGGCAGTGGTTTAGAACTCTGCAAGGCAGGGGTGTCAAACTCCCTGAGGTATTGCTATACCTGCATATACGTGAACCATGTAAAAGTACCCATAACCACCTCACCCCACCCACCCCTAAGAGGTTATGACTAGGAGAACTAACTTTAGTTCTTATTGTGAGCAGTCCGCAGATCCTGTTATAAACATTATCAAGTCTCAGGCTGTCTGTTGGCGTACACAGATAAATCATCACCAAAGGCTTAACGCGCCCCACCCACAACCCGCCACAATATTCCTATGAGACCCTGCCTTGTGTATTACCCCCCCCCCCCCACCACCACCACCAATATTCCGCTCAGACATAGCCTCGTGTCATATGTGTAACCATAGCAGTGCGTAGGCTATGTAGAGAAAGCACTGTCCACACAGAGTGTGTGTGCGGGGGGGCGGGTTCTAGACTGTTGTTAATTCTAATGCTATTCCTACAAGCTGACCCGTCGTAACACAAACAATCAAGGTGAATTTGTTTCAGCCCGATTCAATAGCCCCCCCCCCCCCACACTCCCCCACCCGCCCAGTAACACAATGGGGTTAATTAGACTTTATGTACAACTGAACCTATATACACGTTCGTTCCCAGTTGCTGGCTGAGTGTTCTGGAGGGCGGACTGAAGTTGGGATATGTGTATATACAACAGGAAGTGGGGGTGGTTTTATGGTCAATGAAGGACTGAAGTTGGGACATGTGTATATATACAACAGGAAGTGGGGGTGGTTTTATTGTCAATGAAGGACT
Source organism: Branchipolynoe longqiensis (assembly GCA_030323885.1). Classification (NCBI taxonomy): domain Eukaryota; kingdom Metazoa; phylum Annelida; class Polychaeta; order Phyllodocida; family Polynoidae; genus Branchipolynoe; species Branchipolynoe longqiensis. Next base: position 64,753,907 of record CM059200.1, read on the forward strand.
GAAGTTGGGACATGTGTACATATACAACAGGAAGTGGGGGACGTTTTATTGTCGATGAAGGACTGAAGTTGGGACATGTCGTGTATATATAAAACAGGAAGTGGTGGTGGTTTTATTGTCGATGAAGGACTGAAGTTGGGACATGTGTATATATAAAACAGGAAGTGGTGGTGGTTTTATTGTCGATGAAGGACTGAAGTTGGGACATGTGTATATATACAACAGGAAGTGGGGGACATTTTATTGTCGATGAAGGACTGAAGTTGGGACATGTCGTGTATATATAAAACAGGAAGTGGTGGTGGTTTTATTGTCGATGAAGGACTGAAGTTGGGACATGTGTATATATAAAACAGGAAGTGGGGGTGGTTTTATTGTCGATGAAGGACTGAAGTTGGGACATGTGTATATATACAACAGGAAGTGGGGGACGTTTTATTGTTGATGAAGGACTGAAGTTGGGACATGTCGTGTATATATAAAACAGGAAGTGGTGGTGGTTTTATTGTCGATGAAGGACTGAAGTTGGGACATGTCGTGTATATATAAAACAGGAAGTGGTGGTGGTTTTATTGTTGATGAAGGACTGAAGTTGGGACATGTCGTGTATATATAAAACAGGAAGTGGTGGTGGTTTTATTGTCGATGAAGGACTGAAGTTGGGACATGTCGTGTATATACAACAGGAAGTGGGGGACGTTTTATTGTCGATGAAGGACTGAAGTTGGGACATGTGTATATATACAACAGGAAGTGGTGGTGGTTTTATTGTCGATGAAGGACTGAAGCTGCGCCGTGGCGTGTGTACACAACAGGGTTGTTGGGAGTTTTATGTCCTAGCAACATCTAAGGTCATATCAAGACAGGTACCAACTTGTGACAGTGCACACTCATGGCAACTTCATAGTGCAGCCTAGATAAAAAGATTCACCCGGTACTTTTGGTACACGGGTGAACAACGTAGTGTAAATACGGGCGAAAATAGCTTTAGTATAGAACAGGAAGTAGAATGCCTGCCTCCAGTATCAAATGGATATTTATATAGGCACAGACTTGGTGAAATGGGAGAGAATGCAAAAAGACAAGATGGCGGCCATAGAACGCCGTCGATTTCACTTTTAAATCTTATTAAACTAGATATTTTATTATATTTTTAAACTCAAAGGTAGCGGGGAAATACGAAGACATATACAAAGAATAAATGCTGCTTATTAGATTGTGAAATTAGGCTCTCATTTCATTTCCCCACTTTTTCGACCGTTTTTATATAGGGCTGGTATTCACCCGTGTACTGCGAGTACCGGGTGAATCCGTTATCTAAGTGCAGCCCCACTGGGAGACCAGGTCGCCAGCATCATAACCCAATTTCCCACCCAGTCACATAATGCTGACACCGAACTAACCAGTCCTATTCCCAGTAATGTTGAGCACCAGGCTAAGTAGATAAAAGATCCAACTCGTACTTACAGTACCGGGGTGAATGACAACGTAGTCTAAATACGGGCGAAAATAGCGTTAGTATGGAACAGGGAGTAGAATGCCTGGCACCAGTGTCAAATGGTTACTTATATCAGCACAGAGTTAGTGAAATGGGAGAGAATGCAAAAAGACAAGATGGTGGCCAGAGAAAGCTGTCGATTTCACTTTTAAATTGCATTAAAGTATATGTTTTATTTTATTTCCCAGCTCAAAAGTAGCGGGTAAATATGAAGACGTACATAAAGAATATATTGTGCTTCTTAAATTAAGAATATATCGGAGGGTCGGTCCTAAGCATTGCTTATTCATATTAGTAACAAGTGTGCATTTAGCAGGAACCCTACCTTGTTTGGTCATCAGAAAGCATGTGGCTTTTTGGGGTTGTTTTTTTGTGTGTACATTAGTTGATTAAGCAGGGGAAATTTTAGATAAAAGATTCACCCCGTACTTACAGTACTGGGGTGAACGACGACTTATTCTAAATGCGGGTGAAAATATCTTTAGTATGAAACCGGAAGTAAGAATCCCTGGCTCCAGTATCAAATGGCTTCTTATATCAACACAGAGTTGGTGAAATGAGAGAGAGTGCAAAAAGACAAGATGGCCTCGATAAAAGGCCGTCGGTTTCACTTTTAAATTGCAATAAAGTATATGTTTTATTTTATTTTCCAGCTCAAAAGTAGCGGGTAAATATGAAGACGTACATAAAGAATATATTGTGCTTCTTAAATTAAGAATTTACCAGCTCAGTTAATTTCCCCAGCATGTCGAAATTCTTCGCCAGCTTTTCTAATGGGTTGGTTTTCACTCCTGTACTCGAAGTATGGGGGTGAATCTTTTATCTACAGGCTAGGTAATGACAAGTATTCATTTTGTACGTCCTTGGTCTGACTCGGCAGCAAATCAAAACTTGCGACCCTCCACACGACACGGTAAGTCCGTGCTCTACCGATTCAGCCACCAAATCCAGTGTGCACCTCACAAGTGATGTATTTCTACATGTGTCACTCACACTCACAGCAAGCCAATCAACATACACTAGGCCGTCTCCCCAAGCCCCCCCCCCCCCCGTTCTGATATGACCATATATGTTGCCATGACATAAAACTCCAACAACCAACCAGAACCCCCGTGAAAAACTATATCGTTATATTGATTTGTCCTTCCACTACTAAACACATCTACACAGCCTTGTTCTTGTGTGTGGTCTCATGACGATGCAATTCGGAAGGAAGTGCCACTTCTTATCAGAATAAAATTAGACCTCAAGTACCTGCTTTGATTTGATCAGGTGAAGGTCTAATCTATAAGGCTGATTGTTCTGCTTTGGAGTAACCTTTAGTCATTACTCACAGTTATCTCACAAGGCCAATCCCGTCCTGATATGACTGTAGATGTTGCCAGGACGTAAAACTCCAACAACCAACCAGAACCCTCGTGAAAAACTATATCGTTATATTGATTTGTCCTTCCACTACTAAACACATGTATTACCATATTTGTATTATTATACATTTTAAATGGTTTAAAACTATTTCAGCAATAATATCTCAACTTTGTAATTGTCGTAAACAATAAGCCTATTTTGAAATCATGATGACCCATTCTGCTTATGGATGGTTGATACTATTTCTACCAATATATATTTACCCATATATCTAATAGCTATCTATATAACTAATAGCCATCCATGTCTAATAGCTATCTATATAACTAATAGCCATCCATGTCTAATAGCTATCTATATAACTAATAGCCATCCATGTCTCATCATCATCATCATGCTGTCGGTCGCGATGCGACAAAGACTACTTTCATTACTTGACTGCCGCTCTCCATTTAGCTCTCTGCTGTGAGAGTTGCATCCATGAGTCGGTCTTAATGTCTCTCAGCCTTAGGTTTCATTTCATGAAAGCTGCCTGCAAAAGTGTGGAAGCGCTGCTGGCTTTTACAAGTTACCAGCGGCACTCTCTCGGGGAGCAAATAGAGGTTTCACACCAGCAAGAACATGTCAAGACAGGCGCAAAACTATTTGTCCCTGCAGTGGCTGGTCGGGAGATGTTGGGAGTTCCATACATCAACTGCCCTTAATGCTGCCACAGTGACATGGTTTTCTGTTTAGGGTTTGCTCCCTTAGCCTTCGGTTCTGTCAAGAACCCGTACCCGTATCCATGTCTAATAGCTATCTATATAACTATCCATACGTCTATCGGCGGTAGATTTATTTACACCACAGGGGGAGAAGCTAGCTAGTTAGTACAATGACTAGGCAGGATGGCTGAATGAGTTAGAGCGTCCGTCTCCCGTATTGGTAGATCGTGGGTTCGAACCCTGGTCGAGTGAAAGCAATGATTTAAAGATCGACATTATTAGGATAGGGCAAGGACTGGTTAGCTCAGTGTCAGGATAATGTGACAGCGTGATATCAGGTCATGGTGCTGACGGCCTGGTCTTCCAGTGAGGCAGCACTATAAAGTTGACATGAGTGCGCACTGTCACAAGTCGGTACCCGTCCTGATATGACCTTAGACGTTGCTAGGACGTAAAACAACAATAAACAAACAGTTAGTACAAAGAATCATATATTTATATTTACATAACACGCCATAAAACTATCAAATATATATGATAAATTATAATAACCTAGGCACGTGCTTACTACATGTACCATGTTAGCATCTAGTTTCTAGATCATATTCCCACACTATTAATGCATCCATGAACATCTTTCCGACATAGGGTTTAGATATAACTAATATAAACCTCGATTTATCCACAAAGCGGAAAGAGAAAACAAACAAAAAACACGAGGAAAAAATATCTAGAAAGTTTCCTCTGGTATCCAATAAAATAAACACAAATCAGACTTCCCAAGTTCCAGTAAACTGTGTGTGATGCTGTGGCAGTGCGAAGCCTATGTTGCATTGTTCGGGGGTGGGTGGAAATCTGCGAAAATGTGCAGATCTTTGACCCCTGATATTAATAGATAGCACTGCGCAGGTCAGGGTGAACAATGTTTCTATATTGGGGAGGACAAATCGAAGCGGACCTATTGTAGGAGTACCCACTAGACGTGAATTGTGGTACACAGAGGGTGTGTGTGTGTGTGGGGGGGGGGGGGGGGGGGCCCATCGTATACAGCGTGGTCACTATTACACTGACCACTGAACACAGGGTGGTCACTATTACACTGACCACTGAACACAGTGTGGTCACTATTACACTGACTACTGTATACACTAAACACAGTGTGGTCACTATTACACTGACTACTGTATACACTAAACACAGTGTGGTCACTATTACACTGACTACTGCATACACTGAGCAGAGTGTAGTCACTATTACATGCACTACTGCATACACTAAACACAGTGTGGTCACTATTACACTGACTACTGCATACACTGAGCAGAGTGTAGTCACTATTACATGCACTACTGCATACACTGAACACAGTGTGGTCACTATTACACTGACTACTGCATACACTAAACACAGTGTGGTCACCATTACACTGACTACTCCTTACAGGAAACACAGTGTGGTCACTATTACACCAAGCACTGCATACACTGAACACAGTGTGGTCACTATTACACTGACTACTGCATACACTAAACACAGTGTGGTCACTATTACACTGACTACTGCATACACTAAACACAGTGTGGTCACTATTACACTGACTACTGCATACACTGAACACAGTGTGGTCACTATTACACTGACTACTCCTTACAGGAAACACAGTGTGGTCACTATTACACCAAGCACTGCATACACTGAACACAGTGCGGTCACTATTACACTGACTACTGCATACACTAAACACAGTGCGGTCACTATTACACTGACTACTGCATACACTAAACACAGTGTGGTCACTATTACACTGACTACTCCTTACAGGAAACACAGTGTGGTCACTATTACACCAAGCACTGCATACACTGAACACAGTGTGGTCACTATTACACTGACTACGGCATACACTAAACACAGTGTGGACTACTGCATACATTAAACACAGTGTGGTCACTATTACACTGACTACTGCATACAGGAAATACAGTGTGGTCACTATTACACCAACACTGCATACACTGAACACAGCGTGGTCACTATTACACTGACTACTGCATACACTAAACACAGTGTGGTCACTATTACACTGACTACTGCATACACTAAACACAGTGTGGTCACTATTACACTGACTACTGCATACACTAAACACAGTGTGGTCACTATTACACTGACCACTGCATACACTGAACACAGCAAGGTCACTATTACACTGACTACGGCATACACTAAACACAGTGTGGACTACTGCATACATTAAACACAGTGTGGTCACTATTACACTGACTACTGCATACAGGAAATACAGTGTGGTCACTATTACACCAACCACTGCATACACTGAACACAGCGGGTCACTATTACACTGACTACTGCATACACTAAACACAGTGTGGTCACTATTACACTGACTACTGCATACACTAAACACAGTGTGCTCACTATTACACTGACTACTGCATACACTAAACACAGTGTGGTCTCTATTACACTGACCACTGCATACACTGAACACAGCAAGGTCACTATTACACTGACTACTGCATACACTAAACACAGTGTGGTCCCTATTAGTATTACACCAACCAATGCATACACTAAACACAGTGTGGTCACTATTACACTGACTACTGCATACACTACACAGCGTGGTCACTATTACACGGACTACTGCATACACTAAAAACAGTGTGGTCACTATTACACCAACCACTGTATATACTAAACACAGTGTGGACACTATTACACTGACCACTGCATACACTAAAAACAGTGTGGTCACTATTACACTGACTACTGCATACACTGCATACACTGAACACAGTGTGGTCACTATTACACTGACTACTGCATACACTGAACACAGTGTGGTCACTATTACACTGACTACTGCATACACTACACAGCGTGGTCACTATTACACTGACTACTGTATACACTGAACACAGTGTGGTCACTATTACACTGACTACTGTATACACTAAACACAGCGTGGTCACTATTACACTGACTACTGCATACACTGAACAGAGTGGTCACTATTACACTGACTACTGCATGCACTAAACACAGCAGGGTCACTATTACACCAACCACTGTATAGGATGTGTGGTCACTATTAGTATTACACTGATTACTGCATACACTAAACACAGCGTGGCCAGCAGTAGACCAACTATTATATATACAGCATGACCACCACTAGGCCGCCCACTGAATACAATATGGTCACTACTGTATACAATATGGTCAGCACTAGACTGACTACTGTGTACAATATGGCCACCATTAGAATTGCCTACCGTATACAATATGGCCACCACTAGACTGACTAATGTACACAATATGGTCACCACTAGACTGACTACTGTATACAATATGGTAACCACTAGACTGACTACTGTGTACAATATGGCCACCACTAGAATTGCCTACTGGATACAATATGGCCAGCACTAGAATTGCCTACTGGATGCAATATGGTCACCACTAGACTGACTACTGTGTATAATATGGCGACCACTAGACTGACTACCATATACAACATGGCCACCACTAGGCTGACTACTGGATAGAATATGGTCACCACTAAAATTGCCTACCATATGCAATATGGCCACCACTAGACTGACTACTCTGTACAACATGGTCACTACTAGGCTTGTCTACAGAGTACATTATGGTCACCACTAGCCTGACTACTGGATACAATATGGTCACAACTAGACTGACTACTGTACAATATGGTCACCATTAGGCATTCAGTGTGGATACCACCAGGCTGACTACCGCATACAGTGCGGATCCTACTAGGTCACCCACAGTATACAACATGACACCACCAGGCCAACTACTTACACAGTATGACCACGACTAGACTGACTCGTATATACAATTTGGTACACCACTAGGCAGTCCACCATACAGTGTGGCCACCACGAGGCTAATCAATGTACACAATAAGACGGCCACTAGACTGTGTATACAATTTGATACACCACTAGGCTACACACCATACATGGTGTGGAACTCACTACCATTACGGCCACCACTAGGTTGTATAAAATAAGAAGGCCACTAGACTAGTTAAATATACATAACCCCATAGAAAATATCCACCACTAGCCTGAATGAGCACTCAACTCTACATTAATTACTGATCTTCCATTAATTAGAGTAACTAAGCAGTAATCATTCCACAGCCACAGAGTGTTCCAAGCATATAACAATACAAGCCACTCCCTGCTTACCCCGTCTTGATATTACTTTAGATGTTGCCAGGACGTAAAACTCCAACAACCAACCATGCTTATTGAACACCTGCAGAGCTTTTCATAGCTGGAACAGCGACCAACTACAATATGTTACCAGCAGGCACGGCTTCTCAGTGAAAACCTGGGGGGAGCAAGGCAGTCACTCTGGACTCAAAATTCAAATGGGACCCATGTAGCATGTCCACACACAAATTGATATTTACCGCAACATCACTAGGATATGCGTTGTATTAATCTCTACAGCAGAACAGGGCTAACACAGCAATATGGCAGTGCCAGTGGCTCGCTAACAGTATAGTTCAATGCTAGTGTGGAACTATAGATTATTCAAACCATATTGAGGCATTGCATGAATGTACCCACACACACAAGCACAGTATATGACTAACCTGCTTCCAACCATTGTTACTCTATACTATTGCTACCCCGCCACACACACACACACACCCTCCTCCCCCCCCCCTTTTCACTCCCTGACAAAAGAATGACACAGCGGAATATCATAACCAGCCTTACCAGTCGATCGATAATCAAGTAAATATAAATATTTCATTATTATAATGCTATAGTTCTCCAATACACGGGGTGGGTTAGTACGCTGTTAATTGCTTAATCACCGTGTGAATGTGCTACTGTAAAAAAATCAGGGATGCATCAACGATGTGAGTATTTTGGGTGTTTTTCTTTTTTAAACATAACCAGTGTTTATCTGATTGATTATAGGTTTTATCAAGATGGCCTTTCTTTATATACCAACACAATCATGATCTTATCAATACAGGTTTTCAGATTGTACTGTCACCGAATTACAGAATATATATTATATAATGTGAGTGGAGGTGAGGTGTGTGTGAGTATGTGAGTGTCTGTATGTGTGTGTGTGTGGGGGGGGGGGGTAATATATGCAACAATATGGAAAGTATTCGACATTAACCGTTGGATTACTGTACCTGCAAAATGCCAAGAGCTTGAAGTTGATACATAAGTACCTTAGGCTTAGCGGCTTTGTGAACGAACATGTCTAGGCTTTACTTTTAAAGTTGATCCCCAACTTGGCACTTCGTTTTCTAAGTAAGCCAAACTAGTTACTTACTCGTCTAGTTACTAGTACCTCCCTCTCCAAGCTAAGGCTCAGCCCCCTCCCCAACACCTATATTACTCGGACTGGCTTACTTAGTACTAGTCCTAGGCTCTGACTAATGCTACACTTGAGACATGTTCTATGACAGGCCATGGCAACAACTGTAGCACAGGCTGAAACTTATTATAACCGTACAGCATAGCCACAGTAAATGTTTGGCGCTCAGCCCTATCCCTACACCCCCCCCCCCCTCCTCCCCCACCCAATTCCTCTCCTAGCCGTCACAAACAACACAGGACTGGCTTGGCCTAGATATTTCAGCCCGCTACCATTACCAACGTATTTCCCCACCGTCTATCCAAAGCAAACTGCCACGTTGGGATAGTGGTGGAGAGCGTCAGGACAAAAAAAAAAAAAAAACCACCTGTAACACATACTGATCATGCATAAGAAATGTGCGTTTCAGTCGGCAAGCTATCACAGGTTCCCTATGTGGTGGTTTGGATGGGCTACACGACCTGACACTGTGAATTACTAGCTGTGAATTTTGGCTGATTCCAAAGGCAGCCCCCGATTTCCTTCACTGTCCCTGTGCAGCCCACAAGCCGGCCCAGCTTGAAGCAAGGCCCGGGGGCCCCGATACGCCTCCACAAATGCCATGACAGCCCGAATAACACACCGCTAAACGCCCACATTCAACAATGACACGATACAAAACACACATGTGCACCGACTATCACAAGTATAATGAACACACGGAGCAATTTAACCCAGTTTGCAGTGTTTTTTTTGCTCCCTCAGCCAATATAAGTAGTCGGTAGGGGAGGTCAGATGCGAAGCTATTAAAGCACTGGGTTAGCTTGAACATGGCGCGCCACCACCAAAAATCCAGCGCTGCCAAACTTACCGCTCAAAATGTTCAATGACCCTCTCTTCTGTGATCTTCTCCGGCAGATTTCCGACCCAAAGATATCTGGTCTCCCGTACCATGATGTAGGAACTATCTTATTTTCGCACATAGCTCTTGGTTTAGCATAGTATTCCCGTAGGTCCATTCACGTTGGCTTCATGGTCGTAGTACACACTGCGCTTCGGCTTGCCTCGTGACGTCATCTGCGCAAACGCTCTCAAAACGCGCCGCCACTGCGCAGCTAAATCGGGGGCAGGTCTAGCTTGGTTCCACGCCACTAATAAGTTAGTCCTTAGGCTTGCCACAGAGCATCGCGTCATCAGGACCAGTGTATGTGTTCTCCGCTCGTGCACTACTCTGCGGCGGTACAGGCAAGGCGTAACGCCCATAGGTATTTTTTATTATTTATTTTTAGGAGCGGTGTATATGTATCTATCTATGTATCCATCTATGTATCCATCTATGTATCTATCTATGCATCTATCTATGCATCTATCTGTCCACCTATGCATCTATCTATGCATATATCTATGTATCTATCTATGTACCTATATATGTACCTATCTATGTACTTATCTATGTACCTATATATGTACCTATATATGTACCTATCTATGTATCTATCTATGTATCTATCTACGTATCTATCTATGTATATATCTATGTATATATCTATCTATGTACCTATGTATCTATCTATGTACCTATATATGTAGCTATGTATGTACCTAGCTATGTATGTAGCTATGTATGTAGCTATGTATGTAGCTATGTATGTAGCTATGTATGTAGCTATGTATGTAGCTATGTATCTATATATGTATGTATCTATATATGTATGTATCTATGTATGTATCTAGCTATGTATCTAGCTATGTATCTAGCAATGTATCTAGCTATGTATCTATTGGTTGATTAAGCAGGCAAAATTTCAATCGCGGACGATTGGTCTTCCTCATTCCACTGCTCCTTGCCCTATCGTAAGAATGTAAGCGCCAGGCTAGGAAGCGACAAGTATAAAATTTTATGTCATTGGTTTGACTCAACCAGGGTCCTATCCCACGATCTACCAACAGGCGAGACAGACATTTAGACATTCTTTATTCACAATATCTATACATTATTTCACAAACGTATACTATTATGTTAACACAATAACTCATTTACGGTTATATTGTGCAATAACTATGTACCGGCATCTCACTTGGAGAGTTTTATTTCAGTTATATATATTTAGGGAAAGTAAATATCAAACCAAAAATAGATGCCGGTATTGGTATATGTTATAAGCTTAATAGATTGATGGCTTATGGACTAAGCGCCTTGATGATGATCCGCCGCAGAGTAGCCCACGCCACGCGGAGGCACAACTACACTGGTCCCTCCGTACAGGTCTTCCATATATTGTCCGATGTTGTTATGCTCTGTGCCAAGCCTAAGGTCTACTTGTTCGTTGCGGAGAACCAAGCTCGGGCAGGTCGCGCTTTCATAATCGCAGTAGACCAAAGTGATGCTGCATTGTTCACTACTGCCGTCTCGCCAACCACCGTCAGACACTGGGAAGTTTAAATAGGAGTCCTAATTTACGGTTCAACGATGTGCGTGGAGTACTCATAATATATAAAGCTAAAAACATCCAAAAGTAAATGCACTTTTAGCTCTTCCAGTTCCAGTTCCAGTTCCAACTTGCAGATAACCACAGGCGCCGCCGCCATGATGGTTTGTTGTTGCCTCAGGTCAGGATGGTGCTGCTGGGGTTCGCAAACCCAGGCCTAGTTAAGTTGAGAGAACGGATATACGGTTCAAAAGGGGTTTATTTATTTGGTGGTTGTGGAGTGTACTGCATCATGTGACGTGGATTAACAAGAATAAAGTTTTCCTATGTGGCCTAGATTCTGTTCCCAATTGCTAGGTTTTGACTGTCAAAACAAGATGGCGGCGAACCGCCGTTCTCAGCTACCGATCAAAATAGGCCGGCTGTTGGATATGGATATTGAATCGTGTGTTGCGCCGCATTTTGCTCAGTCCTTATCTGTATAGGAATACGGGTGATGCACAGAGCATTCTGATGGTGTCAGAAAACTGCTGATATCGTTTAAACTCGGTGCGAATGTAAGGTGAATTATGCCTAATTTGAGAGCCCGGCCGTCGGAGCAGGGCGCGGCCGGGGGGAACATGGCTGGCATGCCCGGGTCCCGCCGCTACCATCAGCCCTCCAAGTGAAATTGTGGATCCCTTCCTAAATTAACACTTATACCCATAGGTCTACTTAACTTACATTTAACCTTATTAATAAAAAAAGAAATTCAAATATGCGCCTATCTAGCGCTAGATCGTGTTAGATATACGTGATACCATGACAAAATTTAATTTATATAAAATTATAACTTATAATTATAACACTACCAACAGTACTACTAGTTTAGGCCAGTGGTAGTACCAATTCAAATGGTCAGTGCTGGTGTTCTTGTGTGTGTAATTCCAGCGCCTTTAATCCCTTAATTTTCCTAATTGTGACCTTGTATGACAACGATTGCTACCCATTTTCACGCTTTTCTAGATTTAAGCAATGGCTTTGGGAAAAGACCCTATGACTATGTTATAGGGTCTTTGCCTTGGGTAAGCTTTCCTAGTATTTCTGGTCTGCGCTATCCTATTCAAATAAAGACATAATTAACCCTCTTTAACTACAATGACTTCTTTGTTGTCTATGACCGATATAACAGTTTACATATGTTTTTCTTGTAGCATTACTTTGGGACCCCATGACATTCTGCAAGATGAAAGATATATTCTTTTGTTTAAAATAGAAATCCAGGTCACGGTTGGCAGTTAGGCGCATGCCCCTGGCGCCATCTTTCGCCTCTGTAGACATGCCCCAGTTTTGTAATTCAGCTTTTACACACCAGGGCCCGTATGCACCAAGTTGTGCTAGTCTTAAGGAGCTAGGCACTAACTCCGGTCAGCCAGCTCCGGGTTGTGGGGGCTCCGCGAAAAAGATAAACTGGTATACGCCAATGTTTTAGCCGGGGCGGATAGCTGACCATGAGTTTATTTATAGATTTGGGAATTCCCTCCAGTCGACGATATGAATAACGCCGCCAATTTGGTGGCAACGTTAATATCGGTTCGCATTTTGGGTTAATTTGATCAAATTTCACTTATTCCGTATATAAATCTGTCAAATATGACTGCATTTATTAGATTTGGGCGTAAGAAATTCCCGGCGACGGCGGCGGCCATTTTTACTTGATGTCGACATTATGGATATCGACGTCGCTGCGGCGGTGGCGGTTTGTTTACTTTATATTCGTCGTTTCGAAAATATTAATATCGCTGCTGCTGCGGCAGCAGCGTTAATATCGCTTCGCATTTAGGGTTAAATTGATAAAATTTCACTTATTGCGTGTGTAATTCTGTTGAATATGACAGCATTTAATAATAGATTGAGACCCATACAGGCACACTAACTGCCCCGGCTAGCAGTTAAACCTGATTTGAAAGTGGTTTAGCTTAGCCTAGGCTACGGTCGGCGGTTAGCGCTGGCACCGATTGATGCATACCGATTTCTCACATTTAGCCGTGTGGAGATAGTCAAACCGCGGTTAAGGCCCTAACTCCGATTGGTGCATACGGCCCCAGGGGGGCTACGATGGTGAAAGGAGCCAGCACTAACAGAATCATCTGACCATGCCTTTTGATTTAATTTGAATAATTTTGCAAGCCATTAAGTCGTGCAATACTCATGTAACAATCAATATATATCACACCGACAATATTTTCCCGAGGATAACACTAGGTATCCCAAGTGAAATTTTGTATGAGTTCGGAGTTTGATATAAATGATTCCATCTGTTAGTATATGCAATTCGAAATACAATGATACTTCATTTGTCAAAATCGGTCAAGTATTAAGGCAAATACAGCCTTTTTAAATTTTACTAACCCTACTTGAAATCGCTCACGCTGCTAAGTCTAAAAGATAGCATTTTTGATGGTCTCCAAAATTTAAAGGGATCACCCAGCTTGCTCCACAAGGCAGAGGCTAAGAGTCCCTGGTCTGTACACAGTGTATATACAGTTACAGGTGCATGGGGTGGCTAGTTTAAAAAATATAGACCTTCAAACTTGGTAAAAATAGCATTTTCCTTGAATTCACCATTTGTGAAATTAGGCCCCAGAGCACTTTTTCGAGTGCGCTGGTGGTAAAAATTGTCACCCAAATTGATTCTTTTTTAATTATCCCGGGCCTATGGGGTAGTGCTAGTAACTCTATTTTTTTTCAAGGCCCCAAACCATGGGGAACAATTAAAATAAATAGGCTGAAAACACCCGAGAGCCAGTTTTTGGCAGGTGATAAAATTTGGTGAAAAACTGGCTTTTTTGAAAAGTTTGAAAAATCACAGAACAAAAACTGTACAATGGAATTGGATGAAATTTTCAGGTGCTATTCATCTTTATCAGATACTTCAATACATCCATAACAACATACATTACAAAACAGTTAAATATTTTATAAGTGAGGTGAAAGAATGCACATTTTACCAAAATCATGAAAAATGTTGAGTTTGAAAAAAATTATAGCTCCCAAAATTAAAACTAAGGAAATGAGCAGTGGAAATGAGGAAGACCAGTTCTCCTGCTTAAACTACTAATGTATCCAAAAACTAATTTTAAAACAAATTTAAAAAAAAAAAGTTTAAAAAAAACAACAACAAAAAACCATTTTTAGTCATTAAATCGCCGTGCGCATGAGCGCCATAGTTTCGCATGAGCGCTGATAATTATGATTGGACAGGAAATAAAATTCTCTTTAATTCAATACCAACTTTTAATGGTTTTTAAATTATATTTCCAGTAGAAAATAGCACTTAAAATGGAAATTTTTGTAACTTCAAATTTCAATCATTTTTTTTGCATTTTCTCTAAAATTAAAACATATAGAGTTTTATATGAATGGAAAGCTCGGAATCTCACCTATCTAGGGGTATTAGTACCTTTTTCCTGGGTACTTTGATCAACAAATGGCGTTGTTGCACAAATTGGATGTACACTAGCTAATTCTACTAGGGATACCATGACACATCTCCACCTGGGAAATTACATGGTTTGAGAGTGAAAAATGGGAGTTGGTGGTAGTTTATATTTAGCTATATCAGGCTTATTTATTTGAATAATAAAATGAATCCAAGACCAGGTTAAAGGTAAGAGAACAAAGGTTGTTTCTGCTGTAATACATTTGTAAAAGTCCTTTGTGGTTTGTTTTGGCAAGGTGTTGAAGTGGAGCATTTTTTGATAGAATTTGGCATATTCAACAAGTAATCAGCCTGGGTTTGGGGTACCTAATAACACACTCTTCAATTTAAGATTTAAAAGAAATCGAATTATTTTTGGTTCAAAGGTTTCTCAATTTCTTTTGAGAACATAGGCGTAATAATTCGAGCATAACATTGTGAGCACATTTAATATGAACAAAATATGACGCTGAGAGTTTGCATGTGCTTATTGTGTGACAATAGCCCTGTTTACACGGGCGATTTAAAACGCCTCATATAAAACGCCTTGCCTAGATCGATTCACATTTGCCGTGTAAACGCGACTCTGAGGCGTTTTAGGGCTGAATCGATTCATATGAAACGCTTCATCTATACCACCTCGCTAGGTGGTTTATTTGAAGCGATTCAGCTTGTTCCCAGGCGGCGGTAGTATAAAATAGTAGTGCGTGCCGGGAACATGGGGAGCAGTAACTAATCGCTGGTGCCCGGCAGTGTTAGGGCCCGATTAGGCCGAAATCTAGTGAATGCGATCATATTTAACAGAATTACAAACTCAAATAATGAAATTTAATTAAATTAACCTTAAATTCCAAGCGATATTAACATGGCAGCTACATCTGCATCGAATCGACGTGTGTAAACTAAACAAATAGCAATGCTTGCCGGCTACAGACGGAACTAAGGCTGCTTGTTCCCGGCGACAAAACACTTTCAAACTCTGTCAGTGTAAACACGCCTCTGAAACGCTTCATATAAATCGCTTTGTCTAGATCATTTCACAATTCCCCGTGTAAACACGGCTTATGTAGCTACACCCCTTGAAATAGTGTGAGTTTAAGATTTGAATTGACTGTAAATTACCTATACAAATAAATTAGGTATTTACATGAAAACTGAAATTATGCATTGCATCTTAATTTATTTTTTACTGTCTAAATTTCAGGGTTATCTTTATATAAATAACCACAGATCTTTCCAGTTATCCTCTTTGCCAAATATATTCATCAGGGCTTATAAGTGGTTCAATGGAGTGAGCAAATATAGCCTATCATAATGTGGGCAAATACAACCTATCATAATATGGTCAAATACAGCCTATCATAGTGTGGGCAAATACAGCCTATTATAATAGCAGGCCGTCACGTGTCCTACTTTCTCCCTATTTTCAAGTCCTCCCACCCCCCCCCCTTTTTTTTATATATATATCTTTTGACCAATTGCCTCTTTTTTTTTTTTTACGAAACGCACAGTTTGTCTCTGCTCTATGCACTATTTGTTATGGATTATTAGAAAACAACATTTGTTGTCAGAAAATGTCTATTTTTAAAGAAAAATAGGGGAGCACCTGGTTGCGTACTAAGCTGGGTAATGCGGTAGACTACAAATCAAATAGAATAAGACTAAACAAGTAGCACAATATGATCATACCATGCATTAAAATTGGAACTAAAATTGTTTCCTGTTTTCCTTCTTTTTGAGGTGACTACTCATTTGACGGCCTCTATGCATTATTTGCTGTTATATAAAATTCCTATTTTGTGGGGGGAAATCCCCATTTTCCAATTTTGGTGACCACTGCCTTACTTGACGCCCTGTAATATGGGTAAATGAGACTGTCTCAAAAGGTGCTAAGCAATATGGGACAAAACTTTGTCCATAGTAACGATCAACACACTTTCTACTTATGCATTTGCTCAGGATAAACTGATTTGTTTTTTACATGGTGTTTCATAATCCCAATAGAATACATATTGATTTGAAGCAAATGTCCTTGTGTTTTCAGTGTAACTGTTTCTGTGCTGTTTTGTGTCAATTGTTACTATGGACAAAAAAAAACGAAGAGTTAGCCCTTTTGAGACAGGCTCAAATACAGCCTATCATAATATGGTTACAGACAGCCTATTATAATCTGGCCTATCATAATATGGGTAAATATGTCCTATCATTGATAAATACAGCCTGCCATAATATGGGTAAATACAGCCTATGGGTATATTTCTGGTTTTAGTCTGGTCCTCACTGCACATATCCATCTGTGTCCCCATTTCTTTTTTTCTTTAAATATTAATTGAATTTAGCCCCAAAAATAATGTTGGTTAATTTTAGAAGTCTCAAAAGATAATCTTCGGGACTTTTTTTGTCAGGCCATTCTCATCTATGAATATGTAGGGCGATGCGGACCAAACCCACTGCACTCAGAACAACTAAAAATAGCCATCGAATACTCATGTTACTGGTTTTGGACAGATCAGTCTCTACTTAACCGGGTTGGAGCTCAAATAGCTCATTCTGTAGTTAAAGTATAGGGTGGATTTAGTTCTGATATGACCATAAATAAACAAACTAGAAATGGTCATATTGGATCATGATCATTTTGACATATACAATAGTAGAGTAAAGTTGTGCTATTAATGTTCCTCTGTTAGCCGTAGTTCTCTGGAACTTGCAAAACATTCCCACCATTTCCTGTGTCTGTCTTGTTTTCTTCCCCATTTCACGGTGGCCTCCATTGTTTTACTTTTAGCCAGACCTAATGAATGTGAAATATGATGATGCCACTGCAGTTTGCGTCTCTTTATATGATGTCGTCTGGTCCAATTGCTAGATCTTGGCATTGGTCTTTGAATGAGATAACCAGATGGGATGGCCGAATGAGATAGAGCTTCCGTCTCCCGTGATTGTAGTCAAACCAATGACTTAAAAATTAATGCCTGTCGCTTCCTAGCCAGGCGCTCAGCATTATTAGGATAGGACAAGAACTGCTTGGCTCAGTGTCTGGATAATGTGACTGAGTGGGATATCAGGTCATGGTGCTGGTGGCCTGGTCTCCCAGTGGGCAGCACTATAAAGTCGCCATGAGTGCGCACTGTCACAAGTTGGTACCCATCCTGATATGACCTTAGATGTTGCTAGGACAAAATAAACAAACATTGAATGAGATGTGTAGTAGTATTCGTGTCACCGCCCCTCCCAATACCCAAAACACTCAGGCTTTGACAGCTGAAGTCGTTCAGACTAGCGCGACGTCTGGAATCTCTCCGAGGAATAGACTACATCACGGTTCCAGTGGTACAGTGCATTGTGGGATGCATCAGAGCAAAACAACCCCTCCAAAAGTACATGGCACATGCTAATACACTGGGTGCAGTTATGAAATGTGCTAGTTTCAGCTCTACTCAGCTCTTGTTTGAAACATAGAATACTAACTAAAAAAATATATATAATAAATTAAGATATTAATCTTTGATCCAGCATTGCATTTACATCAATATAATCAGCACATCTTATGCCATGTGCATTTAGATTTAGAAAAATCTAGGCACTCAGACTAGTGTTGGAGCCATAGCCAGAGTACTCAATGCATTGTCAATGGCAGTGAGTAATCTCCATACAGAAAAAGTAAAATATTGATAAAACCACACCACCTAGAGACAAACCGCTTGGAACACATATAGAAAGCATGTTTAACAAAAAGATTATATTAGATTTAGAAGGTTAGGGTTTTGGATTTCTATTAAGTTTGAATAAAACCAACATTTTTCAATGCGCGTATAGACAAAGTCAATGGCCGTACGCCTTTGCTTTGCTCCCACGGCCGTTTTCAGCGCATGCGCAGTCGGAACCGTGATGTAGTCTATACCTTGAACGCGCCTCTGGAGACACGTGATAGTCCAGTTACTTTATAACCTACTGCCACCTGGTGCTTCCAAGTAACACTACTGAACAGCACTGATACTTATGGTGCTGCCACTTACTGGTGATGTACACAAGTTCTTTTTAGTCGGGTCCCAGTTCCCCCTGTGAACGCTAAGTGCCACATAAAGCCAAGATTCCATATATGCGGCATGCGAATGCGGTATGCGCCATAGATACCCATGCCGACCTTCAATAGTCGATGTCTTCTTTTTGTGTTTTGGGGTTGCTAAGCAAACCAAACAACAACAAAAAGATACTCATACCATTTTTGGAGTTTTTTGCTCCAAACTTGTGAAGGAAAGTCAGTTACTATTGTTTTCTATGGCAAATGCAGCAGCATTCGCACCGATTGGTCCAGGGGTCGATCCATTTGCCGCATTCGCATTCTGGTTCGCATTCGGATGTATGGAAGCTCTACTATACCTTTACATGCTTTTCGATTTTTTGCTGCATTCGCATACCGCATACCACATATATGGAATCTTAGCTTAACTTATCACCATTCTCTGTCACTGAGGTCAGTCAGATGTCACCATGCACCACCTGTGGGAAAACTGGGAACTACTAAGAACATGGCATGCACCACCTAGTGTTGAAATCGGCATAACTAGGACAGCAGGGCCCGGATACCTTTAACTAATGGTACACTAATGAATCACCTGTTGCTATGTAGAAAGGGATGCAAAGTCAATTGTTTAAACCGGTTACTGCTGAAACCTATGGTACCAGTTTTTACTTGTATACCAAAATTAATTTGTCAAATTTTCAACAAAGTTAGGTATTTCTAATAGTGATATAGCGAATGGTAGACAGGAAGCGTGAACACTTATTTCTCTCTCATTTTTTTTTGGTACATTAGTTGTCCCAAGCAGGGGAAATCCCAGTCACAGATGACTGGTCTTCCCCACTCCACTGCTGGTCGATAGAAAGCCCGAGCCTACACTTTTACCGACCCAAGGGATTTTTAACCTCCCACACCACATAGACATGGTATGAGAGCAACCGGCCTTTGATAACGCTGTAAGTTATACACAGCGGTGGAAATCCAAATTGGCAGAGCTGGGGGCACGGGGAATCAAACCGCCGACCCTCAGATTAGGAGTCTGATCTAGAAAAAAGTCAGACACTAACCACTCCGCCACAGAGACTTTCACAATAAGATACTTCAAATTAAAGTAGAGTAGAATATGATGATGTACCTAATATATATATATATTTATCTTTAAAAAAATAGTAGAACCTCAAAAGCATTGGACTATGCAACTTTAAAAAGTGACTAGAAATAAGTGAGAAATGGACATAACACAATATGGAGCCTTTATATATATTTCTTTTTTCTGCGTAAAGGAATATTTGATTTCTTTACAAGATATTGTACAGCTACAGAGCGAAAAATGTCTTCCACATTGCATGATCAGATTATCACATTGTGAGCTAATTTCTAGTTATTCATTTGTTTATTGGTCTATTTGAGACCTAACACATTCTACTCCTGCACTGCGGGGACACTGTTGGTTGGGGTTCCCCTCCTAGCAATGTAAGGTTATCAGGACGGAATCTGTGACTGTCTATGCTTGACTGAATTAAACAGGGAGAATCTGTATTATGTATGTACAACAATGGTAACTATAGACATTAATGAATGAATCAGTTTCCTCACAAATCAGTGAAAATCCACGCTTCTCTCAAAGACACATCGTCATTGAAAATAGAATTGTGTAGTTTCTACACAATACACATGTGCCGAACCTTTTATTCAGCTTCCAGAAATCCGGAATTACTAGAAAACTGGCTATCTTTTTAAACTGACTAGTTTGACATTATACTGTATGCAGGGTACTGTATTCTATATTGTAAGAATTGTAAAGATCATGCTTTATAAGTGTTAATTTGTAGCTGTGAAATACAATGCACTTCTTTACTCTTCATTGATTATTTTATATTTTATGTATAAATTTAGGATGCCTCCAGAAAACTGGGCCACTGCCAATGCTAAGCTTGCTTGATATTTGCTCTGGTACATTTACATGTCCAGCTTCCATACTGGTGCACTTATTCAGTATCTGTTGCTATGCAGAAAGGAAGGTAGAGTTAATTTAGTTGATCCTATGGTATCAGAATTGTGATTAGCATGCTAAAATTAGTTTTCCTATTTTCACTTCAAATCTCCAAAGTCATCCAGTATATAGAAGTTAAGTTACTTTTTCTTTCTTCTTGAAGATTTATATTGGCTCTTATGGATAAGTCTGGATAGACTGTTTTCACCATTAGACAGTTTGTCGATAGAAAGCCCGAGCCTACACTTTTCCTGACCCAAGGGATTTTTAACCTCCCACACCCCATAGACATGGTATGAGAGCAACTGGCCTTTGATGATGCTGTAAGTTACACACAGTGGTGGAAATCCAAATTGGCAGAGGTGGGGACACAGGGAATCAAACCACCGACCTTCAGATTAGGAGTCCGACCTATGAAAAGTCACACACTAACTACTCCGCCACAGAGAACACAACTCAATTTAAAGTAGAGTAAATTATGACGATAAACCTAACATATAGTATAGTTATACGAATCTCACCTGGGTACAGATGATGGATAACTGATGTTTTCCCGAGGTACTAGCCTCGGATTGTTTGGTGGACCCGGATGTGCTTCCTTCTCCCTGGGCTACAAGTAGCCAGAGGCGTAGTACCGAGGGGTGGTAAAGTATATATTTAATAGCAGAAACTCAAAAGCATCGGACTATGCAACTTTAATAAGTGGGCAGAAAGAAGTGAGAAATGGACATAACACAGTGGAGCCTTCTATATATATTTTTTTCTGCGTAAAGGAAATATTTGATTTATTTACAAGATATTGTACAGCTACAGAGTGAAAAACGTCTTCCACATTGCACATGGCAACATTCCATGAGCAGATTGTCACATTGTGAGATAATTTCTAGTTATTCACTTGTGTATTGGTCTGACAGTATTTGAGACCTAACATGTGACAGCTGAAGCAGTGACATTTGAATGGGGTTTCCCCTCCTAGCAACATGTAAGGTCAGAATCTGTGACTGTCTATGCTTAACTCTGAATTAAATACCCAGAGGTGGAGGGGGGGGATCTGTATTATCTTTACATTTCATTTCAGTACAACAATGGCAACAATAGACATTAATTAACTTTTTTGTTGTACATTAGTTGTTTAAGCAGGGGATATTTCAATTGCGGACGATTGGTCTTCCTCTTTCCATTGCTCCTTGCCCTATCCTAATAATGCCGAGTGCCAGGCTAGGAAGCTACAAGTATCAATTTCTAAGGCATTGGTTTGACTTGGCCAGGATTCGAACCCACGATCCCATGATCTACCAACACGAGACACGGACGCTCTAACTCATTCGGCCATCCTGTCTGGTTAATTAACTAAGTAATTAATCAGTTTCCTTACAAGTCACAGTGGAAATCCACGCTTCTCCCAAAGACACTTCGTCATCGAAAATAGATTTGATTATGTGTAGTTTGTACACAATATACACACTTAGTAGTTTATTCTTGTTGTTGACAGAATGGGATCTGTTGTCTCAAGCAAGGCAGCAAATAAATAGTTTAGTAAACACGAATGAGCCCCACCACCACATGGTAGCGGTCTCAACTGCCCTGACTCTTGTCAGTCGGAAGGACTGGCAGGTGGAAGCACACCAGCAGGGCTGGTCCCATTGATGGACTGTTCCACCCATGGCTAGCAGCCGCTCTTTGTCGCCCTAATGTGGGGTTCGGAGATTTGAGGCGCTTGGGCCTCTGAAATTTGTATTAATCGCAACTGCGCTTCAGTTAATACTCATTTCAGAGTCCTCCGGGCTTCAAATCACAAATCAAGTAATAACTGTTTATTACCAACACCATTTAGACATTTAATAATAATCAGTTAATACTCATTTCAGAGTCCTCCGGGCTCATCACATCAAGTATACAACCCATTAGCATTAATAATCGTAATACTCATTTCAGAGTCCTCCGGGCTTCAAATCACAAATCAAGTAATAACGGTTTATTACCAACACCATTTAGACATTTAATAATAATCAGTTAATACTCATTTCAGAGTCCTCCGGGCTTCAAATCACAAATCAAGCAACAACGGCTTATTACCAACACCATTTAGACATTTAATAATAATCAGTTAATACTCATTTCAGAGTCCTTCAGGCTTCAACCACAAATCAGACAATAGTGGCTCATTACCAAAACCATTTAGACATTTAATAATTCTTATTATTATTCGGACACTTCCAGTAAGACTGCTTAAATAAAGAAATCAGCCAATGAGAACATTTGTACTATCAGCGGTCTGCTCAAAACCGTTACAGCAAGGTGCCAGACAGTTAAATCTCTGGGTCCACATGATTTAATTAATCAATTAATCAATCAGAATGCACACCTCATCAGAGATGTCAAGTGTCATGGTGACAAAAAGCCTGCTTCATTGTTCCAGAAACTACTTGACATTTGTACTCATAGGTTCCTCAAAGTAGCAACATAGCTTGAGGATCAAAATCAAATTAAATTTTTAAGCATACATTGCATCACCTTTACACCAAGTTTCAAATATAATCTTTTTTAGAGCATACAAATGAACCTATATTTCATCTTGGCAAGGCTACCCTATCTACCCCTTCTCAACACATCTTCAAATAAGGGCATTATTTTTAATATATGTATGTATTTAATATATCATTCTAACTAGTCAATTTATCATTCTCAACCATCTGCATTAAAAACAGTGTCGTTTCTAAATTATCTGAGTTCCAAGCTGAGCATTCTTTGTATTCACCAATACAAAACCAGCTCTAGATTGGTGACAATCCCTTAATGGAAGAGATATTATTAATCACATTTTCCAACCCTGTGTCGCAGTTTCAGCGCCCGGTCAGTTTCAACAGCCCGTATAGACTCAAACTCAAGGCATTGTCAATGGTCGTGAGCAATCTTCGTACAGAAAATACAGGAAAAGTGATATATCTCTAAAAGCACACCACCTAGAAACAAATCGCTTTGTACACATATAGAAAACATCTTTACCAAAAAGACTGTATTAAATTTATACGGTTAGGGTTCTTGATTTGTATTAATTTTGAATAAAACTAAGGTTTTTCACTCTGCGTACCGTCAAACTCAAGGCATTGTCAATGGTCGCTAGCAATCTTCATACAGAAAATACAGGCAAAGTGATCTACCTCTACAACCACACCATCTAGAAACAAATCGCTTTGTACACATGTAGAAAAGATCTTTACCAAAAACATTATATTAAATTTATAAGGTTAGTGATGATGATGTTAGATTTTGACGCATGCGCATGAAACTGACCGGGCGCTGAAACCGCCACACCTGGCACAAGTCAAGCAAAAAAAACAAAAAAAACAAAGGGAACAGTGAATCTGTGTGTGGGTGTGTTGAATAACGTCAAATTTAATTCTGTTTGCATAGTTTCTCAATGGCAACCGATGAAAATAATATTTGAAAAAAGAGAAATTATACAACTTTCCTTTTCTGAATTTGAGCTGAAAAAATAGTACCATGTTCAGACTTAAAGGGACCCTACCACCATATGGTGAGAGTATTTGATACCTACCCCCTCCGAAACGACATTGTCCCAATACAAAAGAGCAACAAATCTCTTGAGGTTGTTATAAATCATTGGAACCTTTGTAATTTCTTATGTTACATGTTGTTCGTCTTGCTCACCCCCCCGCCTAAAGGGAGAGATTCTCTAGCTTCCCACCACCCCAGTTTCACATCTTTTCTCTGTAAGACTGCAAACTGAATATTATGTATCGATCACACACGATCTGTGATGACAACTCATCTCCAAATCAACGAGATCAAGGGTTCAAATCCACAAAAATAACCCCTTTCTGTCTCTCACTACCCAGAAGTCGTCACTCGCTGTCATGAATAGTGTTACAGAACATACAAATATTTGTCACATTCTCTCGGCTGAACATTTCAAGTAATACAATATATATACCTTCTTTGGTGACTAATTTGTATAATATTATAATATATAAATGACACCGTGTCGAATAAATGTAGATAATCTTTGGAACATGACATTTCGGCTATAGTCAGGTGTAATATTCCAGAAGCAATGGTAAAATATTTGTTTTGTCAACCCCTAATAAATCGATAAATTTTCCAGTGGCTAAATTTCTAATGAGAATATATTTGTTTAAATACCATTAAACTTTGGACACATATAATATAGCTTGCCGTAAAAAGCACTTAATGGACCTTTTGTCACATGTAAAAAAAAGAAAATGAGCCTAGTGACGCAACTGATAAACATGACAAACGCTCGATCGGACTTGGGACAAAACCCATCTCATTAAATAAAATGCTCGCAAAAGTATTATTTAATTGTTCTAATTATAGGAAATTGGCATACATATTTGATTAGGGATAATAGTAAATAAATTAAATGATGGCATGTAGTTATAGACATCTATATTTTTGTGGTTCTGGTCATTTGAAAAGTATAATTTCTTTTTGAAAAATTGACTTAGAAACAGAACTTTACCTGTGGACTCTTGCTACCATAGCAATTGGATTCAAAATCCAAATAATGCAATAGGAAATCTCTTTTTACAGCTGTAAACTAAATCTTAGAATGTATACATTATATTTACATCCAAAATTACATGATTTACCGAAAGTCTATATATTGAGGTAACTTGGGACACTTGGGACACTTGGGACACTTGTTATACTTGTTAAATCTGCAGATGTGGAGACCTCCTTTAGAGAAGGAAATGCTTCACGAAAATGATGATGACATAGATGAAATAGAAACATTGCACAAAATGAAATGATTAAATCTTATGTTGAAAGATCAATAAATGATCTCCCCTAAAACAAAACAAAATCTTTAAATAAATGTTCATATAGGGTATTGTTTGGATTCCTTATGAACAGTGATGCCCTACTTGCGTTAGTATATGTGCTCCTTTGGATATATATTTGGTAACGGTCATTTTCAAAGTCACACTTTAAGGTTGCCCCCATCATGTCCCAAGTTACCCCGGTTTGGGACAGGCAAAGAATGAAGTATTTTATATATACAAAACCATTTAGAAATAAGACAACTAATCATATGTGATGCATACAAGCTGTTTTCCCATTATAATATCTTACCATAGCACTCCAGTGCAGTCATAAATAATTGTATTTAACAATTTAAAAAAAACCTGTGCCAAGTAGCCCTAGTTTACGGTACTAATCACAGTACTGTGTTATATAGTGTCAATGCGCTAGTGTTAAAGTGCAAAATTCAGATGAGATTGGCAATTTTTCCATGACTATGTCATAATAGCTTCAGGAATCGCAAAACTATTGCATTATTTGTGAGAGCGGTGTAAAATCACATACTATTACCATGGTTTTGATCTCTGATAGGCCTATGGATTCATAAGTTCATTTATACATATTACATAATGCCATTATTTTGCGAACAAATGAGTGAATGATGCCAGCCGAAGCCTTGTTTGCTATGACCTATGCATAAGGTCTATCCTCCGCTTTCTTCATATAAATCTACCTCAAACATGCCTGCATGTTGTATACTGAACAACGAACAAACCATGCGACTTAGCGCGAGACCACTTCACCTACTCGCAAAAATTCACTTCTGAATAGGAGTCTTTCGAGATACCGATGCTGGGACCCAGCAGGCCACTAATCAGGCTGCTAGCTGGGCGAGAGTGGGGGATGGAGCACACTGCATCAATACATGCCAGACACGGAGGGCTTACACAGTGGTAGTGCACGCAGGGTGGATAATATCTGCAGTGCACTGGTGGAGCAGCAGTGGGCCCTACTGCCTGCACACAGAGGCCGGCGTGGGGTTACTATGGTTATTAATTAGGACAGGACGTAGACGACACAAGTCAGCAGTCTGCAGTTAGGGTGGGCAAACTGTGGAACACACATACAGGAAGTGGTATTTATCTCATGTAAAATATATGCTAGGACAACTTTCACTGCGATCTATATTAGAAACAAATGTATGGCAAGAACTGTACCAGATTTGGTCATCAGGAGGCATGCGGTTATAGATGCAAAGTGAGTTTAATGTATAGGGTGAAGGATAATGCTGGGAGGGGCACCAACCCCCAACTTCCGCCATGTAAGCCAAAACGGTGACCTGGTGGGCTTACATGCTAGGTCCCAGCAGACAGCACCTTGGAATACCCGTATTCCACACTAAATTGAAAACCCCATAAGCTGCATGTAAAAAGGACACCCACTTTCTAATGTCTCCTTTATAGTTTCTTTCTTTTCCCTATGCATATCTCCGTCCCATCTCTAGTGGACAAATGAAAATACATATCAATATACACATATATATCTATATATCTATATATAGCTAATTGATTCAGGTATATTTGTAGCATTCAAATACATATCTCATGAAGATAAGAAAAAACCAAAAAAGCACGTTAACATTGGCAAATCAGAGATGCGCTTACATCTTAGTTCGGCAATACAACACATGGTGTCACCACACACACTTTGACATGGTTGCACACATCGAAGAATTTTTGAGTGAAGTTCTCACATAGAAAAACTCAATGTGTGGTAGGTGGCACAGTGTCGATGTGCGTAGCTTCTCTGCTGCTCAACTAAACAAAGCAAGGAAGCATTTGCAATAATTGATGAGAATTCAAGTATAATTCATTCAAGTTGATGAGAAGTATTTGATGGGTCATTTTACAAGCACAACACAATCATTAAGGCCCTCAAATACAACCTCAAATGCTGACACAGAAAACACAACCTATAAATTAGGTCAACACTTCCGGTCCAAGTGCTCGCATTATGGGAAGCGGATGCTTGACTTAGAAGTAAAACCAGGGGTGAGTTTAATCTATCACTCTCTCACATGTTCACTTGCCATACGCATTCTCTTTCTTGATATATATTCTTATTGACAAAATTATACAAAATTATACAAACTATGCTTCGAAGCCTATTAGTGGACGGAGGCGAACATTGTGACTAGTTTTAGGACAAAAAGTGCCTCAAGCGGAAACAAGTGACTCAGATAAATTCATTTATTACAAAAAGAAAAAGTCACTTGGATAACAAATAGAATTAATGAGGAAATTCTATAGGCTGGCGTAAGGTTCTCACATTTGGATTATGCAATAAGATTTGTTTGTTGTTTTATGTCCTAGCAGCATCTAAGGTGATATCAGGACGGGTTATGCAATAAGATAAGATACTGATCTAAAATCACAGAAAGGGCCATCATGACCTCATGCCATTTAAAGAGGCATGATGCAACAACTGGAAACTAAAGGACGTAAATGGGGCAACTTCCTGTCGGGATTAAGACTCAGCTGTCACAACAGCAGAAGCAGCTGTCACAGCAATGGAAGCAGATGTCACAAGCAGCCGCCATTGGAAATGTCAACAGCCAAAGCACCTGTCACAGCAACTGAATCAGCTGTCACAACAGGCAAAGCAACTGGCACAGCACCCAAAACAGCTGTCACAAGTGAATCAGCTGTCACAACAGCCAAAACAACTGCCACAGCACCCAAAACAGCTGTCATAAGTGAATAAGCTATCACAGTAGCCAAAGCAACTGCCACAGCACCCAAAACAGCTGTCACAACTGAAACAGCTGTCACAACAACCAAAGCAACTGTCACAGCACCCAAAACAGCTGTCACAAGTGAAGCAACTGCCACATCACCCAAAACAGCTGTCACAAGTGAATCAGCTGTCACAACAACCAAAGCAACTGCCGCAGCACCCAAAACAGCTGTTACAACTGAAGCAGCTGTCCCAACAGCCAAAGCAACTGCCACAGCACCCAAAACAGCTGAAACAACTGAATCAGCTATCACAACAGCCAAAGCAACTGCCACAGCACCCAAAACAGCTGTCACAAGTGAATCAGCTATCACAGTAGCCGAAGCAACAGAAACAGCAGCCAAAACAGTTGTCACAGCAGCCAAAGCAGCTGTTACAGCAACTGAAGCAGCTGTCAGAACAGCCATAACAGCAACCAAAGGATGTCACAACTATAGAAACAGCTGTCACAGCAACCAAAACCAGCTGTTGCAAAACAGCTGTCATAGTAGCCGTCACAGTAGCAGCATCTATAGTCGTGGAAGGAGCTGCTACATTAGTAGCAGCTGTTATAGCCACAGCAGAAGCAACAGCAACCAGGGACCACCTACCTACTCCACAGCCAACAAACAGAAGGTTACTACCTGAATCACTAAAGGACAACCAGGAGGAATACTCTAACCAAATCTTTTCTTGTTCTTTTATGCTACATTAACAATTTGTCATACACATTCAACTGCACTTTACCCTCTCCTAGTAATGCCGAAGATACTGATGCTGGTATCCAGGTAGTGACAAGTATACATTATTTTGTTCTTTACCTATCATTCATGTACCGATGTTTTGCTTATTCTCCTGTAATTGTCTATCTGTATATTGTTGTAGATTTGTTTACTGTGTATAGGCAATTGTGATTAGGGCTGGAAGACCAGTGCATTAGCACTGACATGTTATTCAGAGGAATAAAAACACTTGAACAAAAGGAAAAAACTAAAAAAGACATTGGTTTGACTTGGCTAGGGTTCGAACCCACGAGTTCGAATCACATGACCTAACAAAATGGGAGGTGGACGCTCAACTCATTTGGAGCCGCATTCAGCTGTTCACTATTTTAAAACACTATTTGTGTCCTATTTATATAAAGCCTGCGAAATGAAGCTTAGAATGGATGGGTGGGGTAGGCGGTTCAGGGTTGTGTCAGGACTGAGGAGCAGAACACAAAATGAAAATTGAATAAAATGTTGGGACAGCGAAATGTACACGCTTATCACTCAGATGTGTGGTAATAGTGCAGGGATGTACGTGTGGAAATTGACCATGGAGACTGACAGCGAATGTATGTAATGTACACACTTATCACTCAGATGTGTGGTAATTGTGCAGGGATGTACGTGTGGAAATTGACCATGGAGACTGACAGTGAATGTATGTAATGTACACACTTATCACTCAGATGTGTGGTAATTGTGCAGGGATGTACGTGTGGAAATTGACCATGGAGACTGACAGTGAATGTATGTAATGTACACACTTATCACTCAGATGTGTGGTAATTGTGCAGGGATGTATGTGTGGAAATTAACCATGGAGACTGACAGTGAATGTATGTAAAGCGCCTGTCACACCCTACCAGATTGAGTACCAGACACCACCGGACAAAGAATTATCTAGTCGGTGCTCTCCGGTGACAAAAAGTACCGAAATGGAGTGTAATTGGGTCAATTGCCGCCGGGCGACCGGACAAGTACCGTACATGTACCGTACGAGAACTGAACACGTAACAGATGGGTACCGGACATGTACCGGACAACAACGGATGGGTACCAGACATGTACGGATGGGTACCGGACATACCAATCAGACACGTCAGTCCGGCGGTGTCCGGTAGAAGTTTTGTGTATGTTCAAAACTTGTACCGGACACCGCCGAATGGGTACCGGACATTGCCGTATTTCACCGGACAGAGTCCGGTACCCCAGTCCGGTAAGGTGTGACTAGGCCTTAATGTACACACTTATCACTCAGATGTGTGGTAATTGTGTAGGGATGTACCTGTGGAAATTGACCATGGAGACTGACAGTGAAATGTACATACTTTTCACTCAGGTGCTGGGGTAATTGTCCAGGGCCCGTATGCATGGAGCGGTGTTAGCGTGCCAAACTGCGGTTAGGGCGCGATTTCTGGTTTAGCGCCGAAAAGTCGGTATGCATGGAGCAGTGTTAGGCCTAACACCGCGAGCTTAAAGTTGGAGATTCTAACCCCAGCCCATAGCAGGTTTACAGCGGTGTTAGTGTTAGGTTAGTGTCAGGATGGAGCCCAAATCTATTCAATGCTATCATATTTGACAGAAATAAATATGCAATAAGTGAAATTTTATCAATTTAACCCTAAATTCGAAGCAATATTAACGCTGCCGCCGCAGAGGCGGCAATATTAATATTGTCGAATCGACGAATGCAAGCAACCCCCGCTTCGACGTCGATATCCATACTGTCAGATATCAACAAAACGCACCGCGTCGACGTCGCTATCCATACTGTCGCCGTCGCCGCATCGGTGGCAATATTATTAGGCCCAAATCTATTCAATGCTATCATATTTAACAGAATTACATACGCAATAAGTGAAATTTGATTAAATTAACCCTAAAATCGAAGCGAGATTAACGCTGCCTCCGCATTGGCGGAGATATTAATAGTGACGAATCGACGAATGTAAACTAAACAAATAGCGTTGCTTGCCGGCAACAGGCTCACCACTAAGAAGGCTGCTGGTTCCTGGCCACCGATATTGTGAAATAGCGGTGCTCGCCGGCTACAGGCGCAGAGGGATTTCCATAATGAATAAATTAATTCACATATAGCTAACACTCACCGTTTAGGCCCCCCATGCATATGGCGTGACATAGTTCTTGACGCCTCTGATAACCGGTGGTAGCTACCCTGTGTTAGATGGTTAACACCACATGCCGCTAACACCGCTCCATGCATACAGGCCCAGGGTTGTCAGGTTGTGGCTGTGAGATTACAGTTGTAGCACTATGGTTGTAGGCCTGGCTGTAGAAGTATGACTGTTGGATTATGTTTAAAAACAATTTTGTTGTTAGTGATTGTTTGTTTATTCTACTCATAATAATTAAGTGTACACACTTGTTTTTGCCGCTGTGCAATAATAGTCATAATCCATACGGATTGATTTCCTTTGCCAATAATTTCTGTAAACTTGTTTGTGGTGTAAAATCAGGGAGTTCCCAATTTATAATATTTTTGTTTGTTTTCATCTATATTTTGTACATAATCAACATTTGTATGTTTATGGGACTGTGACTCTCAGACTACAACTGATGGACAATGGCAGTAAGGTTATAGCTGTTTGGATATGGCTACAGAGATATGACAGCATCAC
This sequence comes from Branchipolynoe longqiensis, assembly GCA_030323885.1. Classification (NCBI taxonomy): domain Eukaryota; kingdom Metazoa; phylum Annelida; class Polychaeta; order Phyllodocida; family Polynoidae; genus Branchipolynoe; species Branchipolynoe longqiensis. The sequence goes on from CM059200.1 coordinate 64,785,737, forward strand.
CTTTGTAATTGCAAGCTTATTACTTTGTTACCTGGATCTCTCCGTCAAATTGACAACAAAAACAACGAGCCCACAGATGCACCAGAGGGAAACCCTACAATTGCGCTATCAGGAAGAACTGTGCATACACCAGCTGGAAGAAAAGAATGAGGTCCTGAGGCCGACTGAACAAATACTCCGAAAAGCCAACATGATCGAGTCTAAGAGATAAACAATTATAACGCGTCTTCACAAGCGGAAAGAGGAGCTGATTATTCACTAGTGTACAAATGGAGTAGTATTTAATGAGGATATAGCTACAAAGATAGCCGGTCCAAGCAATTAAGCAATAACTAACAGTTGCCTTTCGGTCACTAAAGGACTAGGCACCACATTGTCCGCAGTCAGCGGAAACTATACAAAGTGTATTTATTTATTCTCATTTCCTCAGTACTAGCAACCTTCAATTTCCTAAGCAACACAATGGCGTCAACATTTAAATGACTAAGCAACACACTGATGTTTGTTTGTTGTTGTTATATGTCCTAGCAACATCTAAGGTCATATCAGGACGGATAGTGACTTGTGACAGTATACACTCATGGTGACTTTATAGTGCTCCCCCACTGGGAGACCAGGCCACCAGCACCATGACCTGATATCCCATTCAGTCACATTATCCAGACACTGAGCCAACCAGTCCTTGCCATATCCTAATAAAGCGAGCACCTGGCGAGGAAGCGACAAGTATCAATTTTTACGTCATTGGTTTGACTCGACCAGGGTTCAATCCCACGATCCCATGGTCTACCAACACTGGAGACGGATGCTTTAACTCATTCGGCCATCCCGTCTGGTCGCAACACACTGAAGCATATATATATATATATATATGGGATTTCTCAATGGGGCTTCTGCACTGCGAATATCATTCATATTACACATGTACATACTAAAAGGGCAGTACATACACACAAGCTTCACATCATTATGCAAACTAAATAACAGACAAAAACACTACTAGAACTAGTTAATTATAACAAACCATTGCTGGGATAATCTTGCCGTGTTTGTGGTGTGCATGGATGGAGGGAATTAATGGCATCTGTATACCACATTGCCATCGTTAGTATATACAACTGATGTAAAGCTTCAATCTTTTTGCTCTTATCACACTTACGAGTGCAAATAATGCATTGCATATGTAGAGTACCCACATTAGACGCGATGGAACTATGCCAACCATCAGTCCGCTTCGAGTTCCGGAAAGCCTCTCCAAAAACGAGGCTAGTGCAGCAATAGAAAAAAAATGTCAAAAAATGTCTGAGCCATTGAGTTCCTGCTCCTTTGCATAGCGTCAAACCTGCAGTTTTAAACCATGGTAGCGATATATAAGGCTAACAAACTTGTCCACTCGGTGGTGACACTGTAGCTTAACGGAACGGATCACAGAGTTGGGCGTGATCAAATTGGGGGTAAAACTATACAGGTTATAATGGATGATAAATTTGATACAGATACTCTGTACATTATCTGTGCATTAATTCTAGTAACAACAACTACCCCCCACCTCCCACCCACTCTTAAACATTCATCAACTCATTTATATATTCTACTGCATTGTAAACAAACAAGCAATTGCTGCGAAAGCCTCGCTTTCAATCAGATTTGGTGTGAATAGGGCTTATTCGCTTCTACTACAAAAGGTATTCTCATGGCCTTTCGCAAACCGCAACATCAGCAGTGGACACACTTAGTTCCTTTCATCAAGGCAGGAATAGCAGCAGTGACAGCGATACCTTGAGGGGTGGGGAGGTGATGGTTCCTGCGAGCTTACCAACTTACAGGTGTGCTAAATTTAATGCGATATGCTTGTATATATATATATACATACACACCAAGTATTGAGATGATCGTGCTAGGCTGCTGTTCTAAGCACTCGCGTAGAGGCCTAATCACAGATTTCATGAGAGGCTTCACCCCTGATAATTTTATAACACGCAATCCGATTGGTCATGGGTCATTAGTTAGAGAAACAATTCTTTCAGAACACTGAACAGATCCAATATTCCCCCATATTCTAATTTTCACTGCAGGTGGACGGAATAAGAAGCAAGTCGTTGGACAAACGTGATTAAGTCGCTGGATGACTTAATTCCCTAACAAATCCACTAACTAGCATCCAGCATATCCGTAAGTGTTCTGTAAGGAATGCTGCAACAACGTGTGACTGCCTAAGGGCACACAGTGCCCATCCTCCAAAGACTGCACCATGGACTGTTTACATCAGTGACATGATCGAAGCTTTGTGGCTTACATACTGCGCAGTCTCCAATCACCTCCCCTCATGTACCATAGTAATCATATTTCTTTTTACACAAGTTGACAAATTCCTGTACACATAAATATTCCCTGTGAAAAGTATTCTTTTCACTATTGCCATTGAATCACTCAATGGAACACCAACAACAACCAACACAGCAGCTAATAGTTCCTTCGCAAACTTAAGAAACAAGCAGACACAAGAGAACCTTATACGATAAGTTAAGTGAAAATAGTCCCTCTTCTGCTAATTACGCATTGCATTACCAACATCGATCAGACACCCCACCTCCCAGTTACCCAGGGGACACCTCGGTGCCAAGGTAAAGCTACATGACTGCGCAACCGCTGACATAGTGGCATCACTTGGTTGTCATTGGCAACCACCGAGAGGCAAAGGGAGCGGAGTCAAGATCCAATTCATGCTGCGTCTTATTTTGTTTTGCTTATATAATCTATGAATGTGTCTCAACGGATGCTTATTTTTTCAGTTCTGGATATATAATATTATATATATCCATACCATGTATATTTACCAATTGGCCACAATTACTATTAATGTCAACAATGATAAACAACATGAATTAAAGAAAATAATAATCTAGAGCATGTTGTTCAATACATAGTGTATAAAACAAGGTAATGTAGAAATTTGTATGGAGGCTTTTTAAATCTTTTTAAAAAGGAGAGAAAGCCACTCCTAAACAAAAAGAAAACTACATTGACCTATAGATTAAAATTTACATTCACATGCCTAAAGCAAAAAACACCATAGTCATACTTGGGTGGATATAGGTTTCATCCAACGCAGGTGATATTGTGGCCACACTTGGATGGATACAGGCCATATCAATCACAATGCGATATTAAGGTCACACTTGTATCAATATGAGTTTTATCCATCATAAGGTAACATCAAAGACAATGTAAAGAAGACATGCCACTCACCGCTTTCCCATGAAATACAGCAAACAAGGTAATTGGACAGGTCCCCATGCCCAGCCTGACTGCTGTACCATTGAAACAAGGGGACAGGTTTTCTAGCCCACTTTGACTGCTGTACCATCAAAGACAATGTACAACAATTATAGTGTATTATCTAACATTAATAATGAAAACAATATTATAGTATAGTAAAGTTCAAACACACTTTAAGCACTTTAATCTGTGCCGTACATAAATAAAATTTGTGATTATGTCTGAGCAATAAAACTACTACTACACCTGATTAAAGATAATGTACCTTTTGGGATGGCCCCACTGCATGGTTATATCAGAAATTCCTATGTGAAAGCGCTAAGTTACGCGTCTTGTCGTACATTGTCTTTGGTTACATCAAGGTCACACTTGAATAGATAGATATGGGTATTATTCATCACATTATTCTAAATGACATCAAGGTCATATTTGGATAGATACGAAGTGACAAGATCACACATGGATAGATACAGTTTTTATCTATTGCAAGGTGACACCATGGTCACACTTGGTTAGACTCAGGTCTTATCCATCATACTAGGCTATATACAATGCCAGAACATCAGGATGTGGACAAACACTTTGATGAAAAAATACCATCCTTGTTTTAAAGCACTGTGGACACTGGACGGATGTATATATTGCATTGAGCTAAACTGTCACTTCGATGTGAAGAAATGTGCATCTGATTCTAAGTGAGAGCTTATACAATATATATCGCGTCTATAAAATATACTTGGATTATATTGTGCTTTACACCAGTCACATTGCCGAAGAAGACTTAAGGGGCAAACAGTCCAGGTTCTTTTGTTCATTCGCGTTTGCAAAAATAGAGATTACAGCTCACTGATGCAAATATTGATGACAGTGTGCTTCATTCTGGTGTGTAATTTACAGCATTGATTTTTACAGACGCGAAGGAAAGAAAACTGATCCATGGGTGTCCGCCTGTATACTGTGCACAAGCAGTTGCATAGACAGCAGACTGTCTAGCAATCTAATGTTACATACTAAGCAGTGTAATGGTCATGAGAAAATAAAGTTCACAGCTGCAGTCAATATCAAATTTTCTAAATAATTAACAGTCCACACAAGAAAAAAAGCCCACACAAGTGTGCCCAGTTAAACACTCAGAATTAAGCTGACATAATTGTGACAATCTTAGAAAATATTGATCATTTGACTCCGCCAGCATAGCCACTTTAAAAGTGTGGCGGTTCATCAAAATACCTACAATCACCACAACATGGGTTATTTACACCAGCTTCGAACAACTGAAAGAGTGCCCAGTTAATTTACACCAGCTTCGAATAGCTTTGGAAAACTGAAAGAGTATCCAGTTAATTTGCACCCGCTTCGAACAACTAAAAGTGTGCCAGTTACTTTGCACATGCTTCGAACAACTGAAATGGTGTCCAGTTAATTTGCACCCGCTTTAAACAACTGAAAGTGTACCGAGTTAATTTGTACCAGCTTCAAACAACTGAAAAGGTGTCCAGTTAATTTGTACCAGCTTCGAATAGCTGAGTCTTCGGAAAACTGAAAGAGTATCCAGTTAATTTGCACCTGCTTGGAACAACTAAAAGTGTGCCTGTTAATTTGCACATGCTTCGAACAACTGAAATGGTGTCCAGTTAATTTGCACCCGCTTTAAACAACTGAAAGTGTACCGAGTTAATTTGTACCAGCTTCAAACTGAAAAGGTGTCCAGTTAATTTGCACCAGCTTCAAACAATTGAACCGCTTCAAACTGAAAAGGTGTCCAGTTAATTTGCACCTGCTTCGAACAGAAAAAGTCCCAAGTTAATTTGCACCCGCTTTGACCTGAAAGTGTGCCCAATTCGCCGCTGACATAAGCTTTCCTGGTTTCATACAATATAAACCAGCTTAGCAGATGCTTCGTGGTGCTTCATCAGGTGCAGTATTATCGAAAGACAACATGACTTTATATACACATAGGTGTAAATAGTTGTATGCTTTGGCGAAGTGATTTCAAATAGGTCAAAACTAGTGTCATTCGAAAAGTAACACACATGCACCATTTTCAGACTACTATGGGATGCAAAAGAGGCAGGCCATGAGTATGAGGTCCTAAAAACCAAACTGTAATCAATGCAAATTTACTTTTACATTCAATGTCTAAATCCATCCTTCTTCTGTCACTCTCGTCTCTAAACACAACACACTCAACTTATTAAAGCTGTATAATCCGATGAAACCATACATTAATAAAACAAACAAACAATCAGACTTGACTAGAATTGATTTTGTATATTCAATTGAGATACTGGTGCACCTATAAAAAATGTGTTGCCGCATAGAAGGCATATTAATTAAATTTAATAGAACCTGTTACTGCTGCAAGAAATACTAGCATTTTGGTGTGCATACCAACATGATTTTCTTTATGTTTTCACTTGAAGTACCTCCAAAGTTAGCAATTTTTAATAGATGCAACTCCAAAGCTAAAGTAAAGTAGCTTACAATGATCATCCTAATATATTTATTAATAAACCTAGGGTCCATACACATGTGAAGATATGGAATTCAAGGCTATTTCAAGGCTGTTTCTGATAGGAATTAAGATGAGTATTGGCATTTTATTTTGTGCATAGGCACGTCGGATTATCTTATGACGAATGGCAATTTCGGACTAATTTAGATCAGTGGGGACAGTTAAATGGAATTCAAGGCTTTTCAAGACTAATTACCCCTAATAGTTTTCAAGGCCTGGAAATGGGGCAAATGAAGTTCCAGGGCCCGTACTGACCTTGTGAACTGTAGCAGAAACTCCAAACCATCGGATTATATAACTTTGACCTCTCCTTTACCATCCCATAATAGGTATTACTTCACTGAACGCAATGAGCAATCTCAAAGACCGTTATTACTGGACATGAAAACTCGAAGCGGTGAAGATGAGGAAAGAGAAATCAGAATAAGTGACTGTTTGCAGAACCCATTGAATTCGCTTTGCTTCGTGCCTGGTGCTGGGATTGGTGACAAAACGGATGACACAAGCGTCTAGAGGAGTTTATCCCAGTTGAAGTCGTCATCAAAGTCATCGTTGAGAGCTGCATAGCCAGAGTGGTGTTGTTGGTACGGAATGCTGACAGTGATGACCGGCTTCTAAAAATAGAATGTTGGCTTTCTAGAAAATGATAGCATATGGCTTTCTTTTTTCTATTGCTTCAATCACTTCAAAATTCTAAAACAAACCACACATACACCAGAAAGTATACCACCAACATTTTTAAACTACAATTACCATTTGTGTTCATTTCATGTACTGATACATCAAGGTAAATTTGTATTCCATATTATCATCATCCAGACCTTTGGACTAGGGTGAGCAGTTCTGTAATCTAACAAGTGCTCTCCAACCGATCTTTGCACACTGCTTCTCTTTATATAAGCAAACATATGATGGGAGAGTGAGGTCAAGTACGTAGTTATCGTCCTGCAGTTTCTGTTTTACTTTCAAGTTTCTGTTTTTCTTGAAATGTGTTTATTAAAAATACCGTTACTCAGAGATTGTATTTGGTGATCCTTCAGGAAGGACTGAAGGTGTGACCCATCGTGTAAACGTGTCACAGCTTCAGCTTAACACACCAAAGGTGGGCAACGTATTGAATACACATACACAAAGTGGTATTTTTATTTAACGTAAAATACATGCTCGAACAATTTCGCTGCAATCTACTCTGGAATATGATTATTTTGTTCAGATATAATCGAATGTTCACATGGAGCAACAAGTGACCAGATCTTTATGGTAAGACGCTTGAACGGATGCAAATGAGTTACCTGGTCCTCAGGGCTCAGTGGTGACGCGTTGGTGAGTGCGCTGTAGGTTGGATGTCCATTACCGCCAACAATCTGCTGGACAGGTGTAGAGTACCCTGCAAGTCAACAACAATGCGTCAGCCACTAGCGAAACAGAGCAAGTTCTATGATACAACACGCAGGCTGAACCAGCAAATTTAGATACATTCCACACCTAATTATCTTCCAGCTGCATTTCATATCAAAGACCGGCATAATTTCACACCTTGGTGTTCATCGTCATCAGATACATTTCTTTTAATCTTAATCCTTAAACATTATAATAACCTGGAAGGATTTCACATCATGAGTGTCCATAGCTAAGATGAAATCTTTTTAATCTAAATGTGTTGTATTGCAATAAAGACACTATCACTAGATAGTGCTTCAAGGCCTGGTTTTTTAAATAATGAAATTCAAGGAATTTCATGGATGCATACAAACCATGCGTAATTGCATTCTAAAGTCACAACAAATCAAAAGTGATATTAAAATGTTAAAAAGGAAAGGGTACTTATTAAATCTCTTCGAGTGGGAGTCAAGACGATATGCTTTTCAGTCAACCCTTTGATTTATTGTACAACGACTGTAAGTTCACACATAGAAGTTGCTTCAACAGAGGAGAGCAGTGAGTTTAGATGGGAAGAAAACCCAGGGAAAAAAAGATTGAAAAACTACTGAGAATGATTACAAAGAACGTCATCGCATGTGACTCACAAAGCAGAAGGGTGAGTTATCATGCAAGGTAGATAACGAATTATTGATTTACTTAAAGACAAAATAAATAAAATATTGAAAAACAGTGCACCTTATTCACGCAACTTAAATTTAAATTACTTTTTGTTAAAGTGATCGTTTGTTTATTCTCCTCATAACAGTTCAGTGTTTGCACTTGTTTTTGCCACTGTGCAGTAGCGGTCATAATCCATTTGGATTGATTTCCTTTATCAATAATTTCTATAAACTTGTTAGTCGTGTAAAATTGGGGAGTCCCCAATTTGTTACTTTGGTTTTCATTTGATATTTTTGTACATAGTCAACATGTGTGCGATTAGTGTTTTAATCTAGATATATAATAAGAAAATAATATAAATTGAATACATTTTCTGTTATTATTTGGAATGTTTTGACTTTTCGTTTCCACGACACAAATATGGTACACAACTTCTGAGAACGACCCTTATCGAAAACAAACTTACAACACAACAAAGAAGACTGGCTTGCCTGATAAGAACCGTGAGGTTGACAGAAGCAGTGTTAATTAAGTAAGTATTACTTTGTGGAAGCAAACACTCAGAAACTAAAACTCAACAGAAAGGTGTTTAAGTGTGGAATAAGGAGGGGGGGGGGGGAAATCACCTTCCTGACCCGAATTGGCCGATTCTCCCAAGTTAGTGTTGGCTGGCAGAGCACAATAAGTATACAAATGGTCACAGAGGAGTCGCAACAAATCAGGTACAGTGTCTACAAATTACTAATATCTCAAAAACTGCTAGCGCCTCAGCACTAAGACGGCTCACTCAGCCTGTACTGTGTAATCAAAATGATCAAACCCACCACTTGGTGCGCTGGCTGTTCTCTTGGTTAAACAGGTGCTATATTATATGTATAAATGTATATATGAATGTGAAAGATGTGTGATGATGGCGATGCTGATGATGAGGGGTATTTGTTCATAGCAATTTCATATTGATATGTATTCATACTTACCTATCTCATGTATAATATAATTGTATGTGTTTACATGTGAAACACCAACCAGCAGCCAGGCTGATCAAACCCACCACAAGGTGGCACTGCAAAATTTACATTACCATTGGAGAGATAGGGAGTGAGCCGTCTTAGTATTATAAGGTCTTTGCTCAGTAGGAGACATTATTTGAGCTGTCTTAGACAACCTTAACAGCAATTTGTAGATCAATACACACAGATTTAGATACTTTTAAATATAATTTTACATTATAAATTTACTCAATGGCCGTGTGCATTAATTTGTTTTGCTTTGGACGCCGTTTTCAGCGCATGCGCAGTCGGAATTATGAACCCGTCTATTAGATATTAATTAAAATGGGACCAATAAGTCAAGCTTGTTAAGCACTTTCAATTAGATAAATTATGGTGTAAAGCATTTGAGTTTTAGAACTGAGTTTTGAGTTTTTTGTAACCAGAACAATATAGTAAGGTAAATGTCTGGCTTCTCCATCTCTATTATAAACGTGAATGAATGTAACATGATATGGCCTGAAGACCAGTGCCTCGGTGCTGAAAAATAACTTTATTCGCTGAATAAAATGATCATTTACAAAAAAAGACAAACATCTATGATTCTTCTTCCAATGTTTTAGTCAAACTAAACTTAATCGTAAGTTTAAGAATTATTGAGATTCTTGGGAATATTACGAATACAAAGGTAAAGAACCAAGGCGATAGTTCTCCTTGGCTCCTTAACTTCTGTTCTTTCGAAGATGAGGCAGGAATTATAATTACAGAAAAACATCTCTAAATCGACTGAAATAGAACCAACCTTAAATGGTCCATTTAGGGAGGTGGTTGGCTTAGGGAGGTTTTATAAATCGTTACAATGGTATTGTATGGGCGATCGTTTGGGACCCAAATAAAGCGATCTACATAGGGGAGTGGTCGATCTGTGAAGGTGGTCGGTTAGAGAGGTTTTACTGTATACCACCAGAATACTTTAATAAGATTTTAACACTTAAATGACATTGCTTTAACAAGCAATCTTGGCAATGACCTTTCAGTAAATGACCTCAAGGTGACCTTCACATACCTGTGCCTGCGGAGCTGGTGCTGTTTTGACTTATACTGAACTGGGTTGCGCTAGCTACAGCAGCAGCGGCGGAGGAAATTCCTGGCTGGGTTACGCCATCGGTGGCCATTAATCCCGTCTGAGAGAAGAAACTGCTCAAAGATGTCGCGAGGTCACTGAACTGTTCGGGATTTAGCGCCCAGTTGTTCATATCCGCTGCTTTCATATTATCAATGAGTCCTATAGGAAAGAAATGCGACAAAGTGATCAAAATTAATTTATAGAACATAATGCGAAGATTTGGCCCCACTCTGATGAACCTCTAATAACCCCTGTTTGCTAAGAAGTAGCAACAGGTGACAGTCCCTCCCTAGGATTGCCTGTTCTCCCCATTGCTAGCGGCCACCATGTAAGGGAGTGTAAAATATTCCGATAATGATGCATTGGTGGGGGAATGCAAATGTTCTATATATTAAAAAGGTATATAGGGCCAGGTGCATAGATGTCTTTATGTAGTTGCTGGTGGTACTTGACCCATTGGTAAATAGACATTGTGGTGCTAGTAAGATAGTGTGTAAGGGGCACTGGGAGCTCAACTCACTACCCCCTCCCCCCTCTGCTAGTCATGGATCACCACACACTCAGCTCAGGGCAGGTGGTGACCAAGGGAGCCACGCCGCTTGGTGGTGGTGGGCAGATCACTGTAACCATGGGGACCGGAAATGCTTGTTTCTTGTTGGTAGAGCTGGAGATGCTTGATTCTCACTGGGAGAATATGGTCAGGTGATATGCCATACTGGATCCATGTACCATATAAGAATAAACCTGAGGGCTTGGCTCTCTCTCTTCTTTCACTCTTTATACTATTCCTTTCTCTTTTTGCCTTTATTGATTTCACCATACCCTGCCTACACAACCACAGAATCGAGCCGTGGACTTTACAGAAGGTTACATGCTATGCAGCTGGGCAGTAAACAGTTCATTCCTATTCCAATCATGGCGGAATAAACCAGGGAGCGTCCTGGGGTTTGAAGCTATCTCAGTGTTACTTCTTTATACCCGAAGGAAGTAAGTAACACGCGGTCCATCATACTGTAGTGGTCTGCTCTGACCTCTTTGGCAAGGAGCCACATAGACAGGTAGGCATGGGTAGTATGGTGATATCAGGGAGCCTAGGTGGTGTAATGGTTAGCACACTGGCCCGGAATGCATATAGATGTGGGTTCGAGTCCCACCCGCTCTAGGCGCAATATTTCCCATTTTCATCACCCCCATGACACTACCAGATATTCAACTGAGATACTGACGCACTTATTAAATATTTATTGCTGCAGAGAAAGAATGTTAAGTCAATTTAATAGAACCTGTCCCTACTGATGCACACAATTCAGGACACGACACGGGTGTCCTGAGTATGGGATTTTATTTAATCTAATTTCACAAGACCGTAGGTCACAATTCAATTCAATTCTTTATTTCAGACTCAGGATTATGGTAGTTACATAATTTGGTCCATAGTAGGTAGATGTAATAGTATGAATACTACCATAGTCAATGAAGGTACTAAGTTCGAGTCTCTGCGGGATCCGGGCACTCAACCCCATTAGTGGTGGTGGTGTTGGTTCGGCGTCTGGTTGTGAAGTGCCATTGTTGGGGGTGGTGGGCCGGAAGTGACATCAGAGGGGGGAAAGCCGGGTACAAGCGGCGGCTATCAGCGCGGGGGCGCGGAGGCGCAACCTGGAGTCAGTTCTCATGCCGCCTATATTTAAAAGGGGGAACTAAGTGGTAATAGGTCGAGTTGGAGAATGGGGGAGGGGTGGGGGGGTTGTATGCGTCCCGCCTCGGTCCCAATTACCCATGTTGCCTCTGAAACACGACCAAATCGGGACACGACACGGGAGTACTAGTCAATGAAGGTAGTAAGTTCGAGTCTCTGCGGGATCTGGCACCTCAACCAAATAGATTTGAGAGTGCCAGGGTCACGCCTGTGAAGGCGGCCGCTTTCCCATAGGTATGGACGGCGCCAGAGTGCCAATTGCCCACTTCCTTGATGTCCCGGAGTGGGGCGCGGGCGTGGGTGTGAGCCGTGCCTCGGCGCAGGCTGTGGAGGGTGTAATTGTCAGGGTGGGCGTGTCTGTGGCGGGCGAGCGCCGCTCGTAGGGCACATGTGAGGGTCCAGGCCGTTAGGGGGTCACCGCTCGGTGTCAGGAAAGCGGGTTGGTTGGGGGTGGTGTCAGTGTGTTTCTTGTAGCGCCTCCACTCTCATAGCAGACAGCACTTGGAGAACGGGATTCGAGGTAGGTGTATGGTGAACGCGTTGGAGGCTGACTTGGAGGTCTTAGTCGAGCACACGTGAACCGCTAGGTGGGTGCCGCAGTCCCGTACGTCCGCTCCGCGTAGGGTGTGGCCGGGGTCATTGGTGTGCCCGGTGGTCAGGAGGTTCCCTTGTCGCAAGAGGGTAAAGAACCCCAGCAGGAGTGCGGATGTTAGCACCCGGGCACGGGGACCCACCGAACAGAGGTATCGCACCACTGAATGTAATTGGGGCACTGTGAGCGGGGGGGGACTGTCGAACCAGGTGGGTCGAGGTCCTGAAGACCCCCCCCCCCCGCTTAATTATGGATACCAGGTAACTGGCAAAGCTCGACACCTTTCCGTCAGCTAGGTCGACCCAAGTCCGGGCCCCGCTGAGGTAATTCATCATGGCGCCCGGGGACCTCAAGGTGGAGCTGAGGTGGACAAGGTAGGATGCGACATCAAGCTGAGTTGGTCTCGCAGGGTCAAAGTTCTTGTCGCGGGCATGCTGGTGGTAGGTGGCCGTCTGTAGTCGCTTGTTCCTCCAGGTCCCACGGGCGAGGCCCTCCCTGAACAGAGCTCGTATATCGTGTTGGTGTCCTGGGAAGAGAGAGGCAAAGTTAGGACGATGACCCAGCACTCGTCGGTGTTTTTCTTGGCCCGGGTCATCATCGGGCTGGTCTGGGCCCAACGGAGGGTCGGTGAAGGGGCCTCGTAGGGTGCTTCGCTCCGACTCACTTCGTAGTAGCGGCGTACCCATTTGAGGTGTCCAGGGTCTTCCCTGTGGTTCGTTGTGGAGGGGACAGGTGGTGCGTCGGCGGCGGGCCATCCATATTTGAGGAAGTCGACGAGTTGATCGTCATGGTAGTCGGCGAGGAGGTCCTTCCATCAGTGTATTCTTAGGTCTGATGGTGCGGGGATTCTTGCAACTATGTGGTTGGGAAGGTCTGACATTGTCATATATGTGCCTGTATATGTCGTCCTTCCATATGGTTGGAACGGATATCGTCTATGTCCTCTGAAGCTTGCGTTCGGTCATTTGGTGTGAGCAAGGCATCAAGTGGCTCAGTCTGTTCATCAACCGTAGTATCACAGTTGATAATTAGTGGACGGTTGATGGGTTGTATGCAGGCTACGGATGTTCCAGTTGGTTGGTAGCATACTACGACCGATGTTTGTTTGGGAGGTTTGTAAGTAAGTCTGGGATAGGTGGGGTGGGTGGGAGGTTTGGGGGGGGCTCTTGGTGGTCAGGGTGTTTGGCGTCGGGGGGTGGTGAGTGTGCTTCATCTCGGTCGCCGGCGGCATGGGTGTGGTGGGGGGTCATGTCCGTTAGGTTTTCCCGCCGTTGTGCGGCGAGATCGGCGTCGCAGGTCGGCGGTTGGTTGTCAATTGGCGCCCTGTGGGGGGGTGGGTGGTTGTGTATGGAGGAGGCTCGTTCCAGGCCACTCTGGGGTCATTACGGCAGCGTCCATTGGGGGCGGCGTCTCTGTGGGGGCCGTCTTTATGGTCGTTAGTGTCGGCGGTGGTGGTCGTGCGGTGTCGGGTAGGCGGGTGCCTGGGGTGTAGTGTTCCAGGAGATCTGAGGCGGCCTCGTGTTCATCCTGAGCATGGAGGGAGTTGGGTTTTGGCAGGAATTTCTGGCGGTGCCGCGTGGGTGGGGTCGATGTGTGTGTGTATGTGGGTCTGGTCAGGTCGCTTTCCCACGTCGTGTGGTTTTGGCGGGAACGTCTAGCGGTGCCGCGTGGGTATGGTCGGTGTGTGGGTGTGTGTGGCTGGGTCGGTCTGTTCGCGTCGGGTCCCCACGTGGTAGGGTTTTGCCGGGAGCGTCTGGAGAGGGTCCGTGGAGAGGGTCCGTGTAGCGGCCGCTACGGCTGTTTGGGTTCCACGTGCGAGGGGATTTCTGCAGCCATCGTGTTGCTGATACCAGGGTCATGGCCACTACTCTCGGTGGTTCGGTGCCTTGTGGGGCATTCTGGTCACCCTGGCCCTGGCCGGTTAGCGAAAATACGCTTTGGTTGCCTCCTCGTTCTCGGCTGCCGCCGCCTTCTTGTCGATCTGGCATTTTTTATTATTGCACTCTTGCTCCTTGTGTGGGTCCGCCTTTTTATATTTGTTGGCGCACCATGCGCACACGTGCGCAAATCGCTCGCTGCCCATGCCGTGCGAGCTGGTGAAGCCGCAGTCGGTTCCCCAGTTCCACCTGTGGCAGTGGTGGCCGTCGGTGTCAGTATTAAACTTGGGGCGTTTGTATGGGGGGCGTCGAAGAGGGGCCATCCGTGCGAGTGGCGTAGGAATGGTACGGGTAGTCGGATTTAGCAGAGTGTTTTTCTTCCTCTTTCCGTATCCCTGAGAGGCACGCTCCCCGTTGTAGGTCTTTTATGGATTTTGTATTGCTCAACCCCTGGAGAGTTGTCCATCAATCATGGCGAACACTTTTTCGGACCATGCCAGATACGTGTCCCACTGCCACTCTGACGCCATCTCAAAGATCTCATCCTGGTGGTCCAGCATGTGTTTTACCCATGAGTGGGGCACTTTGGGGTCCTTACACATACGTGCAGGGCCGCAAAGTATTCATGCCAGTTACTTTCCCCCAGGCCAACCTTGCCTTTCCTTTCATCATGTATCACGTAGGTGTGGGGAATAAGGAGCTTCCTACCTCTCTTCTTCGATCTGGCGTCGGAGTTGGAGTCGACAATTCCTTCAACGACTTCCAGGTCCGTGCGTTGTCGTTGTTGGAGGATGATACCAGTGTGCGGCGTGTTTCTCTGCTCCTGTGGTGTCTGCTCCATTCGTCAGAGGTCGACCTGTTCCGGCGTGCTCGCGCCTTCCGGGCTTGGTGCCCCGCGAGTCGGTTGATCTCAGACGTGGTGAGCGGCCACCTGGCATGTCTAGGGACCTTGATGAGTCCTTCGCGGTGTGTCTCCTCCGTTTCGGCACGGACCTGTCGTTCGACGAGTTGCTCTTAGATCATCGCCGCTGCTTTGCGGTTTCCAGTGCCTCCATTCGATCCCTCATCGACTTTGCGAACTGCACCTGTTGTTCTATGGAGTCGGTCACAGACTGTCGCAGGAGGGAGAGTTGCGCCAACGCGGACCCGTTGTCGCTACTTGTGTCGTCGTGCGGTGTGGGGGTGGCAGCTTTCTTCGCCACTACAGAGGTGGGCAGCCGCATACGATGTCGGCTGTGGCGGGGTCTTGGGGGGGGGGGGCGGCTGCGGAGGCCATGGCATGGCGTGTCATTTTTCTCTGCGGCATTGTGAGGTTGGAGAACGGCCTGTCTGTTGTGAGAAAAGGCGGGTGGTGGTGTCGGTTCGGCGTCTGGTGGTGAAGTGCCGTCGTTGGGGGCGGCGGGCTGGAAGTGACATCAGAGGGGGGAAAGCCGGGTACAAGCGGTGACTACCAGCACGGGGGCGCGGAGGCACCACCTGGAATCTCCGGCCACCTATATTTAAAAGGGGGAACTAAGTGGTAATAGGTCGGGTTGGAGAATGTGACCCATGCAACCCCCATTTAATGCTGCTCATCATACAAAGCGGTGTTTCACACCAACATTATTTTCTGGTTTTTCAATTCAAATATTTCCAAAGCTAGCCATTTTTTAAGCAGTTTCTCCAAAGTAAAGGTGCAAACTATTATATATAATTTTTTTTCAAAATGGTAGAAACTCAAAGCCATCAGGTTAAGCAACTTTAAAACAATCCCATAGACCCAAAAAGGAAAAGCGGCAGCATTACCTTGAAACTGAGTGAGATCCATATCGCTCCAGTTGTAACTGCTTGCAATACGAATGCTGTCTTTTAAATTATCCAGATTCTGCAACCAGTCAACAGAGTTGCCGATATGTGATTCTACTGTAAACAACAAGAAAATAACGATTACAAATTAACCTGTCAAAATATATTAGCTTTCAATTCGTTATATGTATGTCATGTATAACATATTATGTAAGTATAAAGGCACAGAAGGGAATTACTTGTTTATATATTGTACTGATTATTATACATTCTCCCTCCTGAACCTCACACTTGTGACTGGCCACCGGTTCTCTTTGTTCCTTTTGGATGCGGCAAACCATTACTTCCATCGTGTATATATATACATATAATTATGTATGATGTAGGACTTATGCGAGTATAAAATAATGGAGTTACCACCGCATTATTCTTGATTATTAAAATGCTATCAGTGGCGCCACCACCAAGCATCCAATCTCACTAAATATTATGCAAACAAAATATTTTCTGACGTCCTATTTAGCTCTAAAAAATATATATATTCGGGGAAAAAAGTATGAAGAAAAATATTTAGTTTGCAGAATATATTTTATTTAAAGATTACAGTGGTCTACAACCAAGGAACAATTATGAATAAACTTGATTAATACACTGAAATAAAAACTCTGTTAAATACGATATCAAGTTAGTAAGATTTCTTTTAAACAACTGGGAATCATGAAAAAAAAGAGCACATATTAATCAAACAAAAGGTGATGTTAAAATAAATATACAATTATGTCGCATATTGAATAAAACCTGGGAACATTCATCAACAATATTTTCCTCATTGAACTATGAACTTGTTCATCTCTGCTGCCCCCAGAGCAGAATTAAAAATAAAATTAGGGTCAGCCTGAATTTTAGACACAGTTGGGTTAATGGAAACAAAATTCTTTTCACCAAAGCCTAACAATTAATTGAATACACACAAAACATAATTATACTTTCTTTAAAGTAAACGGTTAGCAAACTATAATAACATGATGCATTTGCTATATTAGGACTCAAAACATAATATAGATTGCAGGAATATCTGTTCTAATTTTTGGCTTATAATTTTTATTTTTCACACCGCAAATAAAACTAACAATAAAATGCCTAGATAAAAGATTCACCCCATACTACAGTAGCATGAGTAGGGGTGAAGAACAACCCTATATAAAAAGTAGAGAAAATGTGGGCAAATGAAATGAGCGCATAAATTCTTAATCTAAAAAGCAAAATATATTCTCCACACACCTTGATATATTTACCCTAAACCTTTGAACTGATTAGTGGATTAGTCCAGTAGATCAATGACCTTTAAAGTTTGAATTGACACAGCCCACATGTCAACATGGCAGCCATTGGCAGGAAGTTGAGAGGTTCCTGAGTAATAATCCAATCTAGGTCAGGAAGCGGTCATTTTCATTGGCTAAGGTAGTCAGTTGGTGAATCAGTTCATTCAAACATGGCGAATTTACTTCATGGATTCTATCACTTCAAACTGATTTTGTGTCATTACCGGTATGCTTGGCAACGATATTATGTGATTAGAACACTCTGGAGAGTATTTGTTGGTTGCTGTCTTACGTCCTAGCAACATCTAAGGTCATATCAGGATGGGTACCGACTTGTGACAGTGGCGCTCGTGGCGAATTTATAGTGCTGCTCCACTGGAAGACCAGGCCGCCAGCACCTTGACCTGATATCTCACTCAGTCACATTATCCTGACACTGAGCCAACCAGTCCTTGCCCTATCCTAATAATGCTGAGCGGCAGGCTAGAAAGCAACAAGTATCAATTTTTAAGTCATTGGTTTAACTCGACACGACTCCATAATCTACCAACACAGGAGACGGATGCGCTAACTCATTCGGCCATCCCGGCTGGTCTACTCTGGAGAGTATATGTTGAGGAAGAACATATACAATCGGATTGTAGCTATTGGATTTTAATCAACCAGGCATGTGATTTCTTCGGTTTTAACTGGAATTCGTTTTTTTTTCTGGCCGCCGAAACCAGATTTCTGTGGGGTTTTTAAAATTCCGTTTTTTTTTCTGGCCGTGGAAACACACTATTTGCATCCCTCCCATGACTAAGTGGGATGCTGTGTGTCCCCACGATAACCTAAACAAATTTTCAGGTTTTTTTCCCCTGCACCCAATCACATGCCTGATCAACATAAGGTAAGACTGCCAAACTAAGACCATCAACAGTGAGACACATTTTCTCCAAGTTTTACATAGGGTCAAACAGTAATTCACCTCTGAATAGTCAGAGGTGAATCTTTTATCTATAGAAATTATAATGCCATGACACATTTACACAAACGATGTGCAATAATGGATGGTCAGCCAAGATGGCCGGTTTGGTGGGTACATGGAGACTGGAAATGAAAGAGCTCGTGATAGATAGACAGATAGACATACACACAGACAGACAAGCAGACACACAGACAGACGTACAGTCAAACACACAGACAGTCAGACAAACAAAACAGACAGACGACAAGCTGCACATTGCTGAGATGCGGCGACAGATGAGTTCTGCCACGAGACACCAGGGCCCGCGTTCAGGGTAGGCCTCCAAATTGTCTCGGAGAAATTCCAGACGTCACAGTAGTCTGAACTTCAAAAACAGTAGGTTGCCTCGAAAATGGCCGTCGCCATAAGGGGCAGCCATTTGCAATGGAAAAGAAGAGCTCTGATTGGCTGAAACCAGTGAATACGGCGGCCATTTTCGAGGTGCTTTTTTCTCCAGTCTGAAAAGCAAGACGTCTCCGAGACGACTTTGAGGCATACCCTGAAAGGAAATAAGCCAAAAGGCGTCTTGGAGTCGTCTCTGAGGCGTCCACTGAACGTGGCCCAAGTGGCAGCAGCGTGCACATGCAGGTATCAATACAGTAAATAGTCAAATACGACGGCGCTGTGACAAGCACATGGAAACAAGTAGCTAACACCACGTGGAACAGACAACCAGGCTAATTCACACAGAATGCAGCCCCTCTCACCCCTTACCCCCCCCCCCCCCCCCCCCCCCACGTCCCAACTCTCTCCTCTAAAAGAAACTGACACACACATGGCTAAGCTAGTTTTTAGCTGAAGCGCTTCTATGCCATTACGAAGTCGGTAAAATTAAAGGGGCTTCATATGGACTAGAAGGGGCAGATCTGTGCTGTGTGTGTGTGTGTGTCTGTGTGTGTGTGTGTGTGTGTGTGTGTGTGTGTGTGTGTGTGTGTGTGTGTATAATATGCTCTCCATCTCCACAAAGTGTAATTAAAGGGTCTTGATATGGACTAGAAGGGGGCAGTGCTGTACTCTGTGTGTGTGTGCGTGTGTGTGTGTGCTCTCTCCATCTCCACACAGTGTAATTAAAGGGGCTTGATATGGACTATGATGAACAGTTTTGTATTGCATGTATTATACTATCTGCTCTCCAACAGCAGAATTAAAGGGGATTGATACCAACCCACCCAGGGGGGAAGGCTAATGACTAACATAACCAATACCCATAGTCATAGAGAGGGAATATAAATTCACCAGAATCCAGAAACAGCTGTTTCTGCAGAATTGAATTCCGCAGAAAATATGCATATATTAATTACCAATGTGGGGAGGTCAGTCTTAAGCATTGCTTATTCATATTATTGACTACGGTGGACAGGTCTGTACTTTACTATACGCCCTCCGATATCTGCTCTCTAACAAAGTAACAGTGTAATTAAAGAGGCTTGGTATGGACTAGCCACCTAGTCCATACCCAATACCATCCAGTTGGACGTTAAAGAATAAATGACCAAAATATAATAATTCTTTGTTCCCATTTAACTTCATCGCTAAATAGAAGAAACCACTTTGCTTTCTAAATCCACAAAAGGTCATTAAAATAATATTGATTGATCGATTGGTGGTTGCTTTACGCCGTGTCGGCAGCATAGGCCATATTCACGGCGATTATGATTATCCAATTATTCCCTACGCAGTCTCTAGCAATTCATTCTACCCATGTTCGAAGGCAGTCTGGCTGGAGCTGAATTATTGTGCCCCACTTTGGTATCGTCCAATTTCCTGTCAGTGCATGACTACAATATGGTGTCAACTGGATGGATATGGTGCCCGACTGTCCACTCACTCGACTACCAGCCAGCATCCTTCACACCGACCAAGCTAGTTGCACATGCTTAAATCCTAAACGGCTAACCTACCCATTTGACCTGATTGCGAGTGACCTTGACCCGAATAAGCATGAGGGTGGTGGTGACCTTGAGGGAGGTGGTGACCTTGCTCTCCCCTTGAGGTCACATGTTGGGGTTGTTGGGACCCATTGACATGGCTACGGGCAGAATTAGAGTTTGAGGGCGTTGTGGAGCCACCTTCAAGGTGACCTTGGGGATGGCGACCTTGGGGATGGTGACCTTGGGGTTGGTGACCTTGGGGTTGGTGACCTTGGGTTTCGTGACCTTGGGATGACCTTTGATTCTGGTGGTTTTGAAGCAGGTGGTGTTGATGGTGCTGGAGGAGTGTTGTAAGACCACCTGCACAAATCATAGGGTGATGGGACGGTTAAAACCAGGGTAACCATCTTCGCATGGTTCGTTAATTAAGAAAATCACACCAAACCAATCAGGCAGTGAGTGAGTGGTGAAGGTGGTGATGATGATGATGATGATGACAATGATGATGGTGATGATAACAGTTATGTGGAGAATGTAACTGTGGCTGGATACATAACTGCATTGTTAATTAATTTTCATCAAATCTTCGGATAAACGATAAACCTGAATTCAAATCTGGATAATACGGAAATCTCGCTATCCGAACAAAACACCCATGGAACAGATTTCCAGCATTAATTTTATCACCCTAAAATACAAATCTTTATATGACAATCTTGTGAATCCGAAATTGGGTGCTTGGAACAAATTAGTTTTGATTAATGAGGGTCCACTATATTTTTAGCAGGTATGCAGCCACACTGTCTGCAAGCTAGGTGAATAAAAATCAACATGAACTTAGTATAAAAGAAATTAGAGCATAAACAGGTTATATAATGCACTAGTAATGACACAGACAGAGCCCAACCTTATAGAATACAAAACAAATTAGGGTTCTCGTGGTATTGCTTTACAAAACACCTACCATTGTACAGCAATGATTAGCAAAGGTATAGTTTAGATGTTTTATATATGTGTGTGTATAATAAAGATATATATATTTATATATATATATATAGTAGTCTGCAAGAACCTCTTGGCAAGGAGCCACAGAGACAGGTAGGTGTGGATAGGGTGATTGCATCAGGGAACCTAGGTAGTGTAATGGTTAGGATGCTAGCCTCAGAATGGCATATAGTTTGGGTTCGAAATCTGTTCTACGCGCAATATTTTATTTCTTTGTGGCAGGGGAGGGGGGCCCATTGGCGTGGGTGGTAGGGGGGGAAAACCCACAGGAGCTCAGGGCTTTGCTAGTAACTACTGCAAGAGTCATTCAAGGGCCTGAATAACCAGGTGGGCTCTATACGCATTTTTGAAGGCAAGTATTGTTTATGTTTCTCTGACTCTGATAGGGAGGTCATTCCACATGACACTACCTTTGTAGATTGGTGCTCCGATATATTTATTTGTTGAAGGGAGTGGTACATTGAGCAGAGTGGAGGCTCCTCTTCTTGTTATTCTATTTGTGCAGTCAATGAATTTTTCGTATTTTGCGCGTTTGTGCATTAGTGCCATCAGGTGTAGGTCCCTTCGTTCTGAGAGAGTATCCAATTTTGCTTTCTTGTGCAGTTCAGCCACACTGAGTGTCTTGCCTTGGTAAACTGTTCTCAGTGCTCGGTTCTGAATTCTTTGCAGTTTGATCTTTTGTTGTTTTGTTAAGAGCTCATATATGATGTCATTGTAACCTATAACAGGCAATATTGTAGTTTTGTACACTTATGAATTTCCTTAATTTCCTAAAAAGTTGTCAGTTTTAGTGCCAGTACTTGATTCAGTCTTGCCAATTGTCGGTTCCCATTTAGAGTGGAGTGAAGAGTTGTGCCTGGTATTTGTAGGAGTCCACTTCATGAAGTAAGGTTCCACCCATTTGTAGTTACATTTGAGGGGCTCTTGTTTTTCTCATTTTCGTCCCATAGATCACATACTCTGTCTTGGCACTATTTACTGTTAGTTTATTTTCATGGCACCATATATTCACCTTATCTAGCACCATGTCTGTCTGGGCTACAGCTGTCACAATGTGAGTACTGCATCATCAGAAAATAATGTAAATGTTGCTTTTTCAGATACTAGTGGTAGGTCATTAATAAAGATTAGGAATAGCAGGGGTCCTAGGGTGGAGCCCTGTGGCACCCCGGTCTTGACCACATGGGTGGTGGACTCATTGTTGTTTAGTTTTGCGCACTGCATCCTGAGATAATTTGTGAAGAAATTATGTGCTTTGTTGCCTAATCCAGCTCTTGCTACTTTCTGCATCATGATCTCGTGGTCAATTGTATCAAATGCCTTCTTGAAATCAAGGAAGACAGTGATTGTTAGTTCATCCAGTAGAGATGCCAGAGCCCCTGTTGTGGATCTGTTTTTCCTAAATCCATTTTGCTTTAACTTGGTCATGTATAATCTGTTCAATAATTTTTCCTGGAAGTGGGAGGATTGAAATTGGTCGCAGTTAACTGCAGTATCTTGGGTTATTGGTCTTGGGGATTGGGGTGACTGTAGCTACTTTCCATGCACCGGGGAAGATGTCTGTTTTAATTATTAAGTTGTACATATGTGTGAATTCCCTAATTAATGTTGTTATTGCCATCTTTATCAGGGCAGTACTGATGTCTTTTATACCAGACGATTTATAGGATGATATTTGATTTGTTCTGTCTAGGATTTCATCACAAGATGTTTCTTGGATAGTTTGGCTTGGTAACATTTTTTGTTGGGCTGTTGCTTGGTTAAATTTACTGTCTAACCTTTCTCCTATCTCGATGAAATAGTTATTGATTTCTTCAGTAAGTAGGTTATCAGGTATCACATTGCCAGATTCTTCATTGGAAAGGCTACTAATTTTGGTCTGGTTTTCTGGTTCAATCTGTTTGAGTACATGCCAGCATTTTTTGGCATTGTTTCGATGTTTGTATAGTTGGTCTTGGAGGAATCTTGCTTTGGCTTTTCTGACTTCATTTCTTGTTTTCCTGGTCATACATTTGGCTATGAACTCATCACCAGGGTCTTTTGATATTTCAAATTTGTGTCTGAAGTAGTCTCTGTCTTGTAGTAGTTCTGTTAGTTCATCATTAAGGTACCCAGCTGTGTTAGTTCTAATAGTGAGCTCTGCTAGGGGACAGTGCATGTCAGCTGCTTTTGTTATTGTTGTGTTAAGCATTTCCCAGCATTTGTTTGGGTCTTGTTCCACTAGGAGCTCTCTTTGGTTGAATTCCTGCAGTGAGTTTTCCAATTCTCTCTGATCACAGTTTCGGTATGAGTGTCCCCAGTAGGTGGCAGATCTCGTCATTCCTTATTTTCTTTTTTAGTATGTATATTGGTTTATGGTCACTTATATTATAATTGAGAACTCCTGCATTGGTGCAGTGCTTAATATTGGTGAATGCTAGGTCTATTGTTTTGTCAGAGGTTCTGGTTATCCTGGTTGGTTTGTGTATCATTTGCTGGAGCTCATAATCTGCAGCAAATTGTTTCATTGTTCCCCACAAAGTCTGTTTCTTTTCATTGTAATCCACATTAAAGTCTCCTAGTATGAGTGTTCCCTTAGCATTTATACTAGTATAACACATTATACATCAGATCGATGGCTATATTATACATTCAGTGAAACCCCGACTTAATGCAAATTCCCCGGGTTAGTGCGACCCCTATTTTTTCGTGATCGCCTTACATGGACCTGAACGATCGAGTTATAATGGCATCATACTGTAATTCTAGATAGTTCTGTAACGCACAGCTGAAGTGAGGTATATAATAATATTCATATAAATCATACTGTTTGGTTAGAGCAAGGGTTTCTTTATGGTCTAAATTCATAATGTGTAATTCCTGAAGATTCAATTTACTTGGTGCACTCTGCGTTGGATCAGTTTCATTGATTGAATGATTGATTGATTGAGGATAATTTGATTTAAATGAAAACATTGTGGAAAAAGAGGGTCGCTCCTGTTAATTAAAATATTTGACTTAAAAAATGGACACTTATAGAACTGTATGATATACTGAAAAACAAATAAAAAAACAAAAAAAAAACTGCCTGCCCAACCTGGATTTGTGTGATCAAAAGGACGATCAACAAGTTAAAGTCTTTTTGGCCTTATGCCTTGTAGGTAGTTGTAGACCCAGGCAGTAGAAGGCGACATCCACTAGTGCTCAATAAATTATGGCTCTTCGTTTGTTTGTTGGGATTTTATGTCCTAGCAACATCTAATATATTATCAGGACAGGTACAGACTTGTGACAGTATGCACATGTTAACTGCACAGTGCTGCCCTACTGGGAGATCAGGCCACTGGCACCATGACCTGATATCCTACTCAGTCAGATTATCCTGATACTGGGATAACTATCCTAGTAATACCGGGCGATAGGCTAGGTAGCAACAAGTATCAATTTTGTAAGTCATTGGTTTGACTCGTCTGGATTTCAAACTCCTGACCTTCAGCACGGGAAGCCTATGCTCTACTTATTGGGTCACCTTCTTGTGATTATAACAAGATTCTTACCGCAATACCGCATGATACAGTTTAGTACAGACCATCGAAACAAATAGGCCGTGTTCATGTGAAGCTGCTTCCGGAAACAGAAAATGAATACTCCTAAGGTATATTAGGATGGGTACCGACTTGTCACAGTGACTACTTCATAGTGCTGCCCCACTGGGAAAGAATATGCCTCCCAGTCACATTATCATGACACTGAGCCAACCAGTCCTTGCCCTATCCTAATAATGCCAGGCACCTGGCTAGGAAGCGACAAGTATACATTTTTAAGTGAATGGTATTTCTCGACCAGGATTCGAACCCATGGGTTCAAATCCCATGATCTACCAAAACTGGGGACGAATGCTCAATTCATTCGGCCATCCTACATGTCCATCCTATCACAGTGCCAGTGTTTTGTAAACAAGCGCACAAATACCACGCAAGCCTCATTTTATTTCACCGAACTTGGTCATGCATGAATAAACACTATTCATAACCAGAAAGTTACACATGCTATAAACAATCGCACTCCCTCTAACAACCAAAGAGCGGTTAGAATTTGTAGTCCAAACCTACTTTCTTCAAAGGTTTAAGATGGTGGGAGATTTTGGAAGATTTTGTTGACCACAGAAAAGTAGTGGAGTGAATTAATAAAATCAACTTTTCTTGATGGCTGGGTCTATAGTAGGTAGGGCAGGCACACAGTAGGGTTCTTGTCATTTATGAATATATTAGCATGGCTAATCAATATGCTTCCACCTCAGACAACCGAAGGGCAGTTTGAATGTGTAATCCAAAACTTTCTTCGATGGCTTGGGGTGGCGAGGAGTGAAAAGATTGTAGGGATCGAAGAAAGTAGTGGAGTGAATTAATAAAGCCAACCTTCTTGATGGCTGGGTCTATAGTAGGTAGGGTAAGCACACAGTAGGAGTGTTGTCATGTGTGCATATATTAGCATGGTTAATCAATACGCTTCCGTGCCAAAAGGTCATTCTATAGAACTAGGCAGTGTAGTTCCCAGTATTGCCATAGGTGGACAATTAGTACACAAATTGGCCAGTCGGCATTATTTCAAATACCCGTGGATATGTAGCATTTCAGTGTGACAAACAGTACATCCAGTGGCTTTAAGCTGACCTACTTCGCTATCGCAGAACAACACATTGTAGGACATCGTTTACTTTCTGTTCAATCCACCTTGTATCCTTGATCAGATATTCACAATTCGCAGAAACTCATCAAGAACCCAGTACCAAACTTTGCTGAAGCTATTACATAAGGTTCCTTGCCTAAGAAGACAAACATATAAAGCTTGTGACAACCACAACCATATGGCTCAATGACTCATCAGACACATCTCTCAGACAGCCGGACAAAAGCAACAAGTCGAAGACAGCAAATCGAGAACTGGACAGGACCACATACACAGAAAGATGATACGTAACCAACACTCACCAATCAAAACTCACCAACAACAAAAATGCAACATATTGCATATTTAAAATGTAATAAACTAATATGTAGAATTCTCATGTAGTGATAATAACTTAATAAGTGAATACATCAATTGATCAATTATCCCAACAGAGCTTGTTGCAATTTCATCACAGTTACATCAAAGTGCTAAAAATAGACGGTTCAGTCTGTTTGTCCGACTGACTGTCTATTTTCATATTCATGTGACATCATTCGCGACAAGCCTATTGCAAGAATGCTATAGTCCTAAATATAGATTGTGAATCGGTTTGTCTGACTGACTGGCAAGTGTGTATAATCCCTAATAAATTTGTTCTTAGTGAGTTTGTGAGGTGCTTGATGGGTAAGAAAGAAAACAAACCAAACCCACTCCACAAGAAAAACCACCAGTAAACAATCTGGAACAAATGTGTGAAATCTGCAAAATCTGTGCAGACAGTTTCTTCAAAAGAACATGGAAACCAAAGAGGCAGCTTTCTCCCTAGTGCGTGAATCAAATCTGTCAACGAGTAATGCACAATTAAGTGGGAACTAGCCACTAGCGATGTTGGATGGTGGACATGGCTGTTAGCATGCAGACTACACTTGCACATGAAAGTCTCGCAAACCGATAACTTAGAACTGTCATGGACAAGCAGCCTTTTCACAATTTTGTTTACGTTCGATCCTTTATCTAAAGATTTTCAGAATACAACCTACATAATATAACCTCTCCAGCTTGACCAAATTGTATGACAATATCCGAAGACTGTGGCCATTGCCAAGCGCCAATGGAATAGGTCACAGCCTGAGGACATTGCCAGGTGATTCTGTAGTGGTGGATCGATTTGGTTCTCGTTCTGACCACTCTCAGTGAAAATTAGGATTTGAGGGAATGTTGGATCTGTTCTAACACAAAAGCATTGTTTCCTGAACCAATCAGCACCACCAATTAAATAGCGTGGCATAAGCAGTAGTTATTACCAGAGTCCTGCTTAATTAGAAGTAATTCCTTTTGAAATCAACCAATCACATTGAGCAAGTCTTTGTGCGAGTGGTCAGAACGGATGAGCAGCAGGAGCTAGTTGGTGTTGAAGACAACATATATAACATTGGCTTCAGACGAATGCATGCTAACAACACGCCACTCATGTCCACGGCTTGCAGTGCCACCTTTACGGCTAACCTGCAGCATAAACGGAGGTGATTGATTGATTGGTGGTTGCTTTACACCGTGTCGGCAGCATAGGCCATTCCACATTCCACATTCTCCTGACCTAAACGAAGGAGAATGTGGAGTGTCAGTCGTTCATTCAGCAACACTAGCGTCACTGTCAGTTACCTGTGAGGTTCAACGCTGATTGACTGTTCTGTGACAGGCTGGTGTTGAAGCTGCTGTTTAGTCCAGAGGCTGCATTTCCAAAACAACAGAATTAATTATAATATATATATATATTTTTCAAGTAACATTAGAAGTTCTGAACAGAGCTTATGGATCGTTCCTGTGGACTAAATTAGCCAGTTCTGTACTCCAAACGATGTTTACTAATAACTTCCCTGTTTATATAACCAAACATGTGTTTGGAGAGTGCAAAGAAGCACAGAGGTACCATCATACAGTTTTTGTTTTGTGTGTCATGAATTTTTTTTTTTTTTGGTTGTGTACATTAGTTGATTAAGCAGGGGAAATTTCAATCATGGACAATTGGTCTCCCTCATTCCACTGTTCCTTACACTATCCCAGTAATGGCGAGCGCCAGGCTAGGTAGCGACAAGTATACATTTTTAAGTCATTGGTTTGACTCGGCCAGAGTTTGAATTCTATGACCTACTAAAACGCGAGGCGGGGGCTCAACTCATTTGGCCACCCTGTCTGGTTCTGTAGCATTTCCTTTTAAGTCCAACGAGGTAGTTGAATATCTCAATATTAACTTTGTATTCGACTACAAATCAACAATGTTACTTTTCAGACACGATGACTATGAGTTGAACACCCTCTCTTCCTGTGGGGCAAGTCGTGGGTTTAGAAGCTGTGCAATTCAAATCCAACTGAGTCAAACAGATGGCTTAAAAATGTATACTCGTCGCTACCTAACCTGGCGCTAAACATTACTAGGAAAGGACAAGGAGCAGCGGGATGAAAACGACCAATTGTCCACAATTGAAATTTCCCCTGCTTAATCAATAAATGTTATAATAAATAAATAAAATCATGGATATCCAAAAGGAATTCAGTACATTACAGAACGAAACATGACATATATTTTGTATCACTGCCGTAACTACTTATTCACAGCACATAAAAGCTTTTTCTTAAACCTCTATATTCTTTATCAATTTCAACGGATCATATATATTAAATGAGATGCACAAATTGTTTTAAATATCAGACAGAATGTGTTATATCTTAAATGGAGGAATAAATTACAAATATTTGTAAGTGCGGTGAATAAAATCTTAATCGCCTTCGGAATTGGAGAAGTCTATGCATAGCCTGGTCTGTATATGACCTAGTCTGCACATGACCTAATCAGCACGTGGCATAGATTACGTAACTTAGGATGTACATGAACACACAAAGATACATTTGTTTAAACAAATAGTCTATACATGAGCTAGTATAGTGTACATTCACTAGTCTGCCCATGACTTCA
The DNA here is from genome assembly GCA_030323885.1 of Branchipolynoe longqiensis. Taxonomy (NCBI): domain Eukaryota; kingdom Metazoa; phylum Annelida; class Polychaeta; order Phyllodocida; family Polynoidae; genus Branchipolynoe; species Branchipolynoe longqiensis. The sequence goes on from CM059200.1 coordinate 64,814,467, forward strand.
TCTGCACATGGTCTAATCTATGCATGGCTTTGTCTATATATGACTTAGCCTTACTGGCCTAGTTTGAAAATGACTTTGTCTATGCATGGCCAAGCAGGTGTATGACCTAGTATGTGCATTACCTAGTCTGTATGACATTCGGCACATGGAATAGTACGTACATAGATTACTCTGCACATGACTTAGTCTATATAGTCTGCATGGCCTAGTCTGTGCATAGCCTCGTCTTTACATGATCTAGTTTGTACATGACCTGATTGTACATGGCAGTCGTATATGACCTATGCTTTAAACGAGTCTGTACATGACGATCTGGTCTATACATGATCTGGTTTGTACATGACCTAGTATGTAATCACCTGGTTGTACATGACCTAATCTATACTGGCATGATATGTACATAACTTAATATCCAGGACATTGTCTGTAATGAGCTGGTCTGTACATGACCTAATCTATACATGACCTGGTCTGCACTTGACCTAATCTATACATGACCTGGTCTGTACCTGACCTAGTCTGTAATGACCTGGTATGTACATGACCTAATCTATACATAGCCTGGTCTGCACATGACCTGGCCTAGATGTGGTCAGTACAAAGCGCATGTCCTGGCATACGACAAACAGCAAATATGAACCGGTATTGAAACTAGCGGTGAGGTCTGTTCTTAACCTAGAAATCAGTGCTGACATAATGGACAGGTTATTGTGAAGGCTTCATTAGGAGGTGATGGCCATCAACCATTCGTGTCAAATCAAATATGTGTTAGCGAAGGAAGATCTTCAGGAAAACATGAAGGCAGTGTAGGTTGTTTAGCAGAGTGATCTATCTTATGCTTATAAATGAGCATCATGACATGTGTGTCCCTTGTATTTAATATACATATAATAAATATTATTATACATACAGTCAGGCCAACCCGGTATAATCCAGAAATCTCGCCATTTTACCAAAATATCCACAGAACAGTTCCCCATCTACTCATGTCATCTTATCCAACAATCGTCATCATCTTACATTGGGTACTGAGGACAACGTAGTCTGGATTAATGTGGCTTGACTGTATATATTATATTAATCAGGGATGAAAGTGGTCTCCGGAAAAAAAAAGTGGAAATCAGGCCAAGACCATGGCACCACCTAGTGGGTTCTGGCCAAACCATGTTGTGATAATTACATTGGCGGCAAATTTCCATGAAAATACAGATATTCTCACATAGGATAAGCCCTGTCAAGGAATCGTGGAAGTCAGGTTTCGACTGTCCTTGTTGTGACTATTATCGCCCATGCCAAATGCTTTCTTGCTTGGGTTTTATGTTCTAGCAACATCTATGGTCATACAAAAACAGGATTTGGACTGAACAATTGCTGTCATATATATATATCCATGGCATTTTGTGAATGTTAATCGGTGAATATAAAAAATTGTGGAAATCCGCGAAATCGCTGGAAATCTTTCATCCCTGATTAGTACGACTCGATAGCCACACACATCACTCCGGTCTTCACTTTGCAATTACCAACAATTTCACCAGACATAACAGCACATCCATCTAGGTAAAGAAAGCATTCTCTCCCACATTTAATTTCTTTCGTGACTACCCCTTTTCTTAAAGCTGCATAGTCCGCTGAAGCTCAAATTTTCAAAACCTAAACAATTATCTAGAATTGATTCTACATATCTACCTTAGATACAATGCACTTATTAAGCATTTGTTGCCAAATAGAAGGGCATATTGAGTCAATTTAATACAATTAATAAACTTATTAACGAATTAACTGAACTAATAAATTTAATAGAACATAGGCTTCAGCCTGCCAAAACTAATTTGACATATTTGCACTTCAAATGTCTCAAAACTGCATGGTCCGATGACATATCAAATTTTTAAAACAAACCAGTTATCTAGATTTGATTTTACATATCTAACTTAGATACTGATGCACTTATTAAGCATTTGTTTCTGCGTAGAAGGCAATACTGAGTCAATTTAACAGAACCTGTTACTGCAGAAGTCTATGGCATCAGAGTTTTGGCAAGCTTGCCAAAACTAATTTTCCGTGTTTGCACTCGAAATATCTCAAAGGTTTACCCATTTAAAATAAAAGTAACCTTGAACTAATGTAAAGTAAATATTAGTGATTGATCTACTATATTTATCTCAGAAAAAAGACAGAAATTCAAAACCATCGGACTATGCAACTTTAAAGTAAGGTAGATAATAACAATCAATTTATATATTTATCTCAGAAAGATGACAGAAATTCAAAACCATCGGACTATGCAACCTTAAATTTATTAAAAATAAACTAAACTAAAACTTGTTGATATTTTGTGTTGAGAGTAAACGATACTAAGCTAATATTAAACAGAGATTAATTTCAGGTAAAAGGTCATTGCCAATCAACAAGACTGCGTATCATTTGTTACACCCGCCTTCGAAGCTGCATTCATTTGGCACCTTGTACTCAGCATATATTCATTGCTTCCCAGAAACCCGGCCTTTTCTAGAAAGCTTGTGCAGTGAACTGCGACCCACATTACTTCTCGCCTTTGCCGTCAAAGAGACAGTTAGCAGTGGAAATCCTCTATAAGACCTCTTCCACAGAGCATATTGCACAGTGAGCTGCTATTCATGACATTAGTTCTTGCCTCTGCTATCAGAGGGCAGGTTAGCAGTGGGAAATCCTCTATAAGACCTTTTCCACAGAGCATATTGCACAGTCGGCTGCTATCTACATTAGTTCTTTCCTCTGCCATCAGAGGGCAGGCTGGCAGTGGAAATCGTCTATAAGACCTTTTCCACAGATGATATTGCACAGTGAGCTGCGTTATGCACTCCTCTCACATTTTCATTTCGCAAGCAAATATTGTAATAACTGATTAAACACGCAATAACAACTAAAGACATGATTTTACATACCGGTAGGTGCACTAAATAGTTATCGTGAGTGGATGGAGTGATTGGCCTCAGCTTTCAGGTTTAGCCCATTTGAAACCACTCCAATGACCCACTAGAACTGTATACCTACACATACATAACACAATGTCGTTCGATAAAATGAATCTTCGTACTGCTATGAAAGCACTCTGCATGAAGAGCACACTGTATGCCTATTACTTACTACAAGCCTATGACTGCACAACTCATTAGCAGGGAGCAGAGCGGTGTGATTCCAAAGGGGGCCAAGGCTTCAATTCATTTGAAATCACTCCGTCCATCAATGTGGACTATTACGTATATGCACGCATACGTCTTTCGATAACATCAACACCCCACCTTTCGAAAGCATTTAATCTTCCAATGCGAGGACAATGAAGGCTCATCCACAAACAAAAATGTGCACACCGCAACCACACAAGCCATTTTCTCCTCAACAGACCCTGAGACCCAAACCACAAAAAAGAGCAGTCAACATTTCACACAAAGAGAGCAGAGGAACACTGTCACCTCCATTCCTTAATCAGTCATTTAAAACAAAGCCTTCTTTCATCAGACAACCTTGAAGAGAAAAGGCAGCAGCAAAATCCCACAAACTGGTGAAAACTTCAGCGGTAAGTAGCAACAGAAAGCCGTCAGGATTAACCGGTGAGTGACTGAAGGATAGCGGTTACTCAGAAGCTGATGGTGACACTATTAACAGGAGGTGATTGTTGATGTCTCCATGGTTACTGTACATATCATCATCATGAAACACTAGACCTAAAACACATTGCTCGACATTAACACCTCATTAAACAGGAAGTGGGGCCAGTTTACCAAAGTAAGTTTGTTCGACAAGTTTGATATATTAAGTGGAATGTTCTTGTGTAGGTTGTATGTGTTTGAAGTTATTCACTCGACATCACAGTTTGAGCCATTCAGTTTTATGGCAGTAATCACCAAAGCTAGGAGACGCTTCGGGAGTTACCGTTCTCAAGGTACGCATGAATCAGCTTGGTCGAAACTCGCCATGGTTACCATTTCAAGATGTGTCTATGAGTCAGCTGGGAGAAGACGCTCCATGTATTTGAGCCAGTGGGATTACTAGGAATTATTCCTTTTAATGGATAACATCCTTCTCCGAAATATGCGGGTAAAGCAGTACCTCCGATACCTTAGGTGCTAAAATACCTCAGGGAGTTTGACACCCCTGGCTTGCAAAGTTGTAAACCACTGCCTTGTGGTACAAGTTCTGGTTCTTGATAGAATCAAAGGCTAAGGGAGCAAACCCTAACAGAAAACCATGTTATCGTGGCAGCATTAAGGGCGGCGATGAATGGAACTCCCAACATCTCCCGACCAGCCACTGCAGGGACAAATAGTTTGCACCTGTCTTGACATGTTCTTGCCGGTGTGATACCTCTATTTGCTCCCCGAGAGAGTGCCGCTAGTAACTTGCAAAAGCCAGCAGCACTTCAACACTTTGCAAGCAGCTTTTATGAAATATACAAGCGCACAAAGCAGTGATTAAGTAATGAAAGCAGTCTTTGTCGCATTGCGACTGACAGCATGAGGATGATAATGATGATCCTTCTCCGAAAACAAGAATTTTCTGCTCCCAGGTGAAACTCGAGAACAGAAAAGCCACTGATTGGACACAGCAGCAAAACTGCCTTGGGTAAGGACTCAGATTTTGTGATTCGGGATGTGAGAAATGAGGATAATTTTGAATTGCGGAAGCTATGAGGGCATGTTACTGTCGAGCATTGCAGTTATGTGGACTTTGCAGCGATTGACAGGATTATTACCATTACCTGTCAGATTCAAAGGTGACTGGCCATTGGAAACAGAGCCATGGTTGAAACTGCTGTTAAGTCCATCGCCTTCGCCCACTGCCATAAATATATCAGACTGGTTCAGCATTTTGCAGTCAAATCAAATCTTACAGGGTTCACTTCTGAAATCATCGGATATAGCGGTCATATCCTTTCTAATTACTTTCATGGGTATTGAAGAAAACCTGGCTAATATGGTGGTTCGGACGTGAGTTCACAAGTGGAGTCGTGAATGAAGCATTTATGCACCAAGTGAGACGTTGTCTGCGACATTGAAGTAAAGAGTTACACAACCATTTATGAGGTATGAATCTATAACATAGGTTGCGGACTAATGCGCTTTCTGAATTTACAAGCACCGTCTATCGAGAATATCTAGATAATAATAGCCACAAGCAATGGCTTGCGCTTTATGTTTGCTCTGGGAGCATTTAAAGTTGCATAATTTGAGGAAACCATAAAATGTTTTAAACCAAGACACTTGCCAACATTTGAACCTCCATATGCAACTTAGATGCTGGTGTACTTATTGGGTCTATGACATTTTCCACCCATGATTTGCCAGCCGACAATTGCCACCTAACACCTTCTCGGCGGGAACTTTTGCCAGCTGGGACTTTTACCAGCCCAATAAATTCCTGCACAATAATCGAACGTATGCACACACACACATACACACATACATAAGTTGCGACTGGCAAAAGTCTCAGTCAGGAAACTGTTGGGTGGCAAATGTCGTGACAGTGTGCGTATTACTCATTTATTAACACATAGAAGGAATATTAAGTCAAGTTAATACAACCTCTCACCGCTGCAAGTCATACAAGCCTATGATGTCCAGCATTTCGGTGCGCTTGCCAAATTTATCTAACATGTTTTGACAACAAATATCTTAGCGAAATGATCAATGCCACATTATAATTAACAACGACAGGCCCTATTAAATTGACTTTGTATTCCCTTCTATGCAGCAACAGATGCTTTACTAATTTTTAGCAAGATTACCAAAAGTTTAATTTTGTTTGTTTGTTGTTTTACATCCTAGCAACATCTAAGGTCATATCAGGACTGGTACCGACTTGTGACAGTGCACACTCATGGCGACTTCATAGTGCTGTTCCACTGGGAAACCAGGCCGCCGGCACCATGACCTGGTGTAAAATATTCTGATAAAACGCATCGACTTTACACTGGTATCCCACTCAGTTACATTATCCTGACACTGAGCCAACCAGTCATTGCCCTGTCCTAATAATGCCGAGCGCCTGGCTAGGAAGCGACAAGTATTAACTTTTAAGTCATTGGTTTGACTCAACCAGGGTTCGAACCCACGACCCCACGATCTACCAAAGGTTTAATGAGTGCACACATATCCAAGTTGGATACGTAGGATAAAATCCAGCTCAGTGTCTTGGTTTGGAAAGTTATGTGCTTTCATCGGACTGAGCAGCTTTAACTTGAGAAGGTGCAAGGTTGCCAACCGAGGTTGGCATTGTCAGAATAATTACATGTTGCTGATTAAATCTAGGTCACGGTCAAGGTGGGTTTAAAGTACTGCTTTCTGCACAAAAAGATTGGAAATGCTGTATTTGAACTAGTACACGAGTGTTAACGCATACAGCACTTGCTGATTAGGTAATCGTTGCTGCATTCAGATACAATGAAACCCGGTTGTAAATAAATTGTCAGAAGTTATACGCACCTTGTGTGGACTCGAACACCGATTTGTAGAGACTGCGAAATGACTCGCTGAGGTCAGCAAATGCAGGGTTTTGATCAACAAATGATGAATGTGGGCCCTGCAAACAGAGTTAAGGGAAAGGTTAGCGTCTTTAAAGGAATATTAAATATGGCTGCGCAGGTAACTAGTGAGTGCTTTAAAGAAACATGAAAAGAGATACCTGCATCATTTAATGCGAGCAATCCAATTTAGCTTTGAGTACAATAGTACAATTGCTGAGATGGACCGCTAATCCTGTTAATGGACAAAAGGTCCACACCGTCAATATGCTTCAAAATTGGGGTTCTCCCTGGTTTATTGCCACCAGTATGCAGGTATTGCAGGTATAGCAATACCTCAGGGAGTTTGACGCTCCTGCCCTGCAGAGTTGTAAACCACTGCCTTGTGGTACAGGTTCTTGACAGAACCGAAGGCTAAGGGAGCAAACCCTAAACAGAAAACCATGTCCCTGTGGCAGCATTAAGGGTGGTTGATGTATGGAACTCCCAACATCTCCCGCCCAGCCACTGCAGGGACAAATAGTTTTGCGCCTGTCTTGACATGTTCTTGCCAGTGTGAAACCTCTATTTGCTCCCTGAGAGAGTGCCGCTGGTAACTTGCAAAATCCAGCAGCACTTCAACACTTTTGCAGGCAGCTTTCATGTAATGTGAAACCTGAAGTTGAGAGACATTAAGACCAACTCATGGGCGCAACTCTCACAGGAGAGAGCTAAATGGAGAGCGGCAGTCAAGCAATGAAAGCAGTCTTTGTCGCATCGTGACCGACAGGATGACGATGATGATGAGGTGAAGTGACCTGCCACTGTGTATCCACATCCTTATATAAGGTCTAGCAAGGGATGGCCCCCACCTTTATGTCCATTCAAGTCCTCGGTCTAGTGTGCTGCCCCCTGCCAGTTCTTCTGAGACAACAAAGGTCAGTGTAGAGAGGGCTGCCACCATGTTATAGTGACGCTCATATGTCTATCTATGCTACATTACCCGCAATATCCAACTAGCACGAATCCCACGAAGAACAATAACTAACTACCACAAGACTACCAAGAACAATAACTAACTACCACAAGACTACCAAGAACAATAACTAACTACCACAAGACTACCAAGAACAATAACTAACTACCACAAGACTACCAAGAACAATAACTAACTACCACAAGACTACCAAGAACAATAACTAACCACCACAAGACCACCAAGAACAATAACTAACTACCACAAGACTACCAAGAACAATAACTAACTACCACAAGCCCACCAAGAACAATAACTAACTACCACAAGACTACCAAGAACAATAACTAACTACCACAAGCCCACCAAGAACAATAACTAACTACCACAAGCCCACCAAGAACAATAACTAACTACCACAAGACCACCAAGAACAATAACTAACTACCACAAGACTACCAAGAACAATAACTAACTACCACAAGACCACCAAGAACAATAACTAACTACCACAAGCCCACCAAGAACAATAACTAACTACCACAAGACTACCAAGAACAATAACTAACTACCACAAGCCCACCAAGAACAATAACTAACTACCACAAGACTACCAAGAACAATAACTAACTACCACAAGACTACCAAGAACAATAACTAACTACCACAAGACCACCAAGAACAATAACTAACTACCACAAGACTACCAAGAACAATAACTAACTATCACAAGCCCACCAAGAACAATAACTAACTACCACAAGACTACCAAGAACAATAACTAACTACCACAAGACTACCAAGAACAATAACTAACTACCACAAGACCACCAAGAACAATAACTAACTACCACAAGACTACCAAGAACAATAACTAACTACCACAAGACTACCAAGAACAGTAACTATCTACCACAAGACTACCAAGAACAATAACTATCTACCACAAGACCACCAAGAACAATAACTAACTACCACAAGACCACCAAGAACAATAACTAACTACCACAAGACTACCAAGAACAATAACTAACCACCACAAGACTACCAAGAACAATAACTAACCACCACAAGACCACCAAGAACAATAACTAACTACCACAAGACTACCAAGAACAATAACTAACTACCACAAGACTACCAAGAACAATAACTAACTACCACAAGACTACCAAGAACAATAACTAACCACCACAAGACCACCAAGAACAATAACTAACTACCACAAGACTACCAAGAACAATAACTAACTACCACAAGACTACCAAGAACAATAACTAACTACCACAAGACCACAAGACTACCAAGAACAATAACTAACTACCACAAGACTACCAAGAACAATAACTAACTACCACAAGACCACCAAGAACAATAACTAACTACCACAAGACTACCAAGAACAATAACTAACTACCACAAGACTACCAAGAACAATAACTAACTACCACAAGACCACCAAGAACAATAACTAACTACCACAAGACTACCAAGAACAATAACTAACTACCACAAGCCCACCAAGAACAACAACTAACTACCACAAGACTACCAAGAACAATAACTAACTACCACAAGACTACCAAGAACAATAACTAACTACCACAAGACCACCAAGAACAATAACTAACTACCACAAGACCACCAAGAACAATAACTAACTACCACAAGACTACCAAGAACAATAACTAACCACCACAAGACTACCAAGAACAATAACTAACCACCACAAGACCACCAAGAACAATAACTAACTACCACAAGACTACCAAGAACAATAACTAACTACCACAAGACTACCAAGAACAATAACTAACTACCACAAGACTACCAAGAACAATAACTAACTACCACAAGACACCAAGAACAATAACTAACTACCACAAGACTACCAAGAACAATAACTAACTACCACAAGACTACCAAGAACAATAACTAACTACCACAAGACTACCAAGAACAATAACTAACTACCACAAGACTACCAAGAACAATAACTAACTACCACAAGACCACCAAGAACAATAACTAACTACCACAAGACTACCAAGAACAATAACTAACTACCACAAGACTACCACAACAAAACCTGGCTTGAGGTTAGCTTAAAGGGGCAGTAACATGACCAATAAATCTTCACTTAAAGGGGCAGTAACATGACAAACATAACTTTACTTAAAGGGGCAGTAAAATGACCAACACAACTTTACTTAAAGGGGCAGTAACATAACCAACACAACTTTACTTAAAGGGGCAGTAACATGACTAATACAACTTTACTTATTCACAATTAATTTAGTCAAGGAATGCAAGCCCTATTTTGCATAGCGTAAAACAACCTACTCACTGGGCATTATTTAGGGCAAAAGATTGATGTTAGGGTCTGTGTTCTGTTGTCAAGCTGTGGCTATTAGTGTCACTCACCCCTCATGAATGTCCTTAGCTGTTAGAGTCAGCAGCTACTGTATAAGATAAACCGACACTACAGCTGGCTAGCATTGAAAACAAGCCTGAATACCCAGGCTTATATGCTATGGACAGTATAAAAACAGACGCAATAAAAAAAAAGTTAAAAATTAAAAAAGAAAAAAGAGTGACATAGAACGACGAATACTTAGTCAGAATTGAGTGCAAACCCTACAAGTAAATCTGAAGCTTTTTGAGTATGTTTGTTTGTGGTTGTTTTACCTCCTAGCAACATCTAAGGTCATATCAGAGGACAGGTACTGACTTGTGACAGTGCGCACTCATGGCGACTTTATAGTGCTACCCCACTGGGAGATCAGGCCACCAGCACCATGACCTTATATCCCACTCAGTCACATTATCCTGACATTGAGTCAGCCAGTCCTTGCCCTATCCTAATAATGCTGAGCGCCTAGCTAGGAAGAGACTAGTATCAATTTTTAAGTCATTGGCTTCACTCGACCAGGGTTCAAACCCACGATCCCATGGTCTACCAACACAGGAGACGGAGGCCCTTTTGAGTATTTCATATAACCTACGTAATTCCACCCTTCGCTTCTCTGTGTGACATCACGGAACAACTATGAATAGTAAGCCAGGGGGTACTCAGTCTCAGTCTGAGGGGCCTGGGCAGATCAGTCCTTACTTAAGGCGTTCGAGCTCAAAAAGCCTATTCTAAATACAATGCGATTGATCTCTCTGGAATATGAACATTTTGTTCAGATACATCAAATATTTATGGAAGGAAAAGATGGTAAAATCAGGTGACAAGATCCTTTATGTGGCTGATGGAAAAAGTCCTAACGCCAGGGTGCATCTTACAGCAGAATTTTTAGACCATTTTATTGATTATTGATTTATTAAGAGTCATTGGAAATGGCTAATATATGGAAAATACAAACATATAGCTATGGTTGGTTTATAAGAACAAGAGGTTTTACAGCATTTAACTGAAGCCAGAGATTAATAGATAACTGAGGTTGGCTTATAACAGAGGTTTTACAGTATTTAACTGGAGCCAGGGGATTAATAGTTAACTAAGGTTGGCTTATAACAGAGGTTTTACAGTATTTAACCGGAGCCAGGGGATTAATAGTTAACTAAGGTTGGCTTATAACAGAGGTTTTACAGTATTTAACTGGAGCCAGAGATTAATACATAACTGAGGTTGGCTTATAACAGAGGTTTTACAGTATTTAACCAGAGCCAGGGGATTAATAGTTAACTAAGGTTGGCTTATAACAGAGGTTTTACAGTATTTAACAAGAAACAGGGATTAATAGATAACTGACGTTGGATTATAACAGAGGTTTTACGGTTTTTAACAAGAGCTCAGGATTAATATATTGCCATCAGATTACAATAGAAGGTAGCTTTGCTTGCTTGTTCATTGAATATTTATATAGCTCCTAACAACATCTAAGGTCATATCCAGACAGGTACAGATTTGTGACGATGCACAGTCATAGTGACTTTATAGTGCTGCCCTACTGAGACATCATGTCACCGCCACCATGACCCTCTATCCTACTTAGCCAAATTATCCCGGCACTGAGCCAATCAGCCAACTAGTTTTACCGATACACTTTTGAACAGCGCTTGTTTGGTTAGAGCAACTTCGCGAAAGGTACTGACACGCGTTGCTATACTTACGGCTTGCGAGGTAGAAGACATGCTCACCAGGGGGGGCTGTGGCATAATGGTGACAGGGGTGAGTGTTTGCGAACTTATGCTTGCTACTGATGAATTGGCCTCAGGACTGTAGGGTGACGACTGAAAGAAGCATAGTATGCAATGTCAGTATTTGGCTGCCAGATAGTCCAACCAATCGAAGAGGTTTGAGACACCCCATGTTGTTTGTTGCTACCTTTTTACAAAGAGTTCAATACATCAACCGCCCTTAATGCTGCCACAGTGACATGGTTTTCTGTTTAGGATTTGCTCCCTTAGCCTTCGCTTCTGTCAAGAACCTGTATCATAAGGCAGTGGTTTACAACTCTGCAGGGCAGGGGGGTCAAACTCCCTGAGGTATTGCTATACCTGCAATACTTGCATACCTCATATGTAGTATATATTTATTCATTATGTGGATATAAATAACAAAGCCCTCGATGGGTCGTTCTCTGAAACTGGTTCCTACTTTTGTGACATGGAAGCCAAAAGGGAAGACATTCCAAATAATAGCAGAAAAGATTCCCAATAATAGCAGAATCCATATTCATATGAAGGTTTACATTTTGTGCAAAAGTCAGCGATTTCACTTTTTGATTTAGATCTTATACAAATTGAGCAATATGTTAATCTCACTCGTGTAACATGGAAATCAAGCACACGCCCAGAACATCATTTTAACATATACAACAAATTCAAACAAGATTTGATTGATTACAGTTAATAAAATTGTCAGTTGAAAAAAGTTGATTTGTAAATTTTCACAATATTGTAGTAGTCTGAACATGAGCTCTACTATCACGCGGTAGCAGCGGAGACTACGACGCCACCAGCGCAGTACCACTACACTGCGCTAGGTGGCGGCACGGGTCACCACCGGTCAGACCCCAACTGGGCTGACCTCTACTGCGTGTGGTTGACCCACCCCCCCACACACAACTATAGAGTCGATGTGGGATCTGGCGAGTCAGACAACTACTGACGCCGCGGAGAGCAGATGGTTCAATAAACCCAAGGTGAAGCGTACACTGAATTGAATCTTGGTGTTCTTCCGGGTGAAAGAGTGAGAGTCGGAGGGCCGTGGGCCATTACAATATTATACAAGCAAACATTTGATACCTTTTGTGGGATAGATTAAATACATGTATAATTGCTAACATACTTAACACAGACACATAATTATTCGACTTGCTACCAACAACAGAACACTGGAAACCAAATATGTGGTGCCCAGTTTCAGAGAATGACCCTTATGTACATTATTGATAATAGAGCCCATGTGACTAGCTGTATGTATGCATGGATGTATACACACATGTATGCCTGCATACGCATATGTGGTGTTCTCTGTGGCAGAGTGGTTAGAGTGTCTGACTTTTTTTCTAGGTCGGACTCCTAATCTGAAGGTCAGTGGTTCAATTCCCTGTGCCCCCACCTCTGCCAATTTGGATTTCCACCGCTGTGTATAACTTACAGCGTCATCAAAGGCCAGTTGCTCTCATACCATGTCTATGTGGTGTGGGAGGTTAAAAATCCCTTGGGTCGGCAAAAGTGTAGGCTCGGGCTTTCTATCGACAAACTGTCTAATGGTGAAAACAAGCCTATTCAGGCTTATCCATGATAGGCAGTATAAATCTTCAAGATGCCTGCATACACATATGTATGCCTGCATACACATATGTATACATGTATATGTGTGCCCATGTATGTAGCGGTCACTAATTACCCCCACAGTGGTTGTCGACTATGCTGATCATAGCCAGGTCAGAAGGACTGGCACTTGACAGCACGTTAATGGGACAGTCCCATTGGTGGGCTGGTCCAGCTCTTGCTAGCGGCCACCCCGCAATGGATGTTACATGTTAGGCGGATGTACAGTGGTAGGTCACTACTATTCGAGGCGGAATAAACCCCCGAAGCGGAATAAACCACAAGACGACCCTGAAGACTGGAGCGCCTATGGGTGTCGTTCCTTATTCCCTCAGAAGATAGAAAGTGGTCCATCATATGATCATCAGTTTTAAAGAGATGGATAAGTACTCCGCGACTTCCATCGAAATAGGCAGCACCAGCGCAGTCAGGACCAGCTCCAGATGGGCAATGCCGGTTAACTTACTTTATTTATATAGGTAGTAGCCTAGAGATATGAGCCCCCCAGTAACCACACGGAGGCGGCCCTCTCTATGCTGCATCAAAAGGGCTGACAGGTGGCAGCACGCTACACCGGGGATTCTAAAGTGGACCAGCCCTAACAGTACTTTGATGGAGAGTGAAAAGTCACTTTGCAGACAATAAACTAGGGAAGCCTCCCAGTATTGAAGGCAATAAACTATGGAAGCCGCCAGGAATGAAGGGAGTCTTATCTATGTACCCCCTTTGGGTTGATCGGTTGATTGCTTGATTGGTGGTTTCTTGACGCGAATTTTGCTTTTTTATTCAACCATCGCTTTTACATAGAATGTAAAAGCATACAGTCAATTATGTGTCAAAATACCCTAATGATTTTCAAAAGCGCACAATTATATAATTTGTGGCTAAGGGGAAAAAAATATAGATAAAAGTATACAGAGAAACCTCTCTAATCAACCGCTTCCACAGATTGATCCCTCCCTTATATCGATCACTTTATTTGGGTCTCAAACGATTGCCCATACAATACCATTGTAACGATAAAAGAAACCTCCCTATACCGACCACCTCCCTAAATGAACCATTTAAAGTCGGTCAGTTAGGCAAGAACGGACCATTAGAGGACTGGTGGAGTGTCAGGATGAACCACATAAACAGTTCATAGTCAATCGGCTTTCGGAAAATTATACTAGTATAATGGCTCTCCTGAATTGCAGCTTTGGTCTATAAATTCAGGATCCAAAAAATGCCCAAGAGTTATGCCTAGACACAATTTAAAAAAATAAAATTTTACAATGGAAAAAGATTCTGAGTATGGGTACTACTACTAGTAGTCACACAGGTTTCTTATAGAATAAATCATTAGTTGTCGTGATGTTAGTGAGAAACATTCAATAATGAATGGCAACAGAACTTTGATCTCACAGTGTCAGAGGTTAGATTTTCAAATGGAGATGAGTCTTCAGGTTCTTATGTGTAAAGGCGACAGCAATGTGGTAATTCACCGCAAGTCAATTCATCGCTACACGGGAATCAGCCACAATGATTCAGTATTCGCAATGCAGCAACTAACAGCAAGCCATTGTTTGCAATTCAACAGTTGGTCGTGATGCTTTCAGCAGTTATACAGCGACACAATCAGCAGTTATACACTGTGACATAGCATTCTGCAGTTATACAGCAACACAATCAGCAGTTATACACTGTGACATAGCATTCTGCAGTTATACAACAACACAATCGGACATTATACACTGGGACACACCAATCAGCAATTATTCGGCAACATAATCAGCAGTTATACGTCGACATAGCAATCAGTAGTTATGCACTGTGACAGAAATCAGCAGTTATACACTGTGACACAATCAGCAGTTATACCATGTGAAATAGGAATCAGCAGCTATACACTGTGACAGCAATCAGCAGCTATACACTGTGACAGCAATCAACAGCTATACACTGTGACAGCAATCAGAAGATATACACTGTGACAGCAATCAGCAGCTATACATTGTGACACAATCAGCAGTTATACCCTGTGAAATAGGAATCAGAAGTTATACACTGTGAGATAGGAATCAGTAGTTATACACTGTGACAGAAATCAGCAGTTATACACTGTGACACAATCAGCAGTTATACCATGTGAAATAGGAATCAGCAGCTATACACTGTGACAGCAATCAGCAGCTATACACTGTGACAGCAATCAACAGCTATACACTGTGACAGCAATCAGAAGATATACACTGTGACAGCAATCAGCAGCTATACATTGTGACACAATCAGCAGTTATACCCTGTGAAATAGGAATCAGAAGTTATACACTGTGAGATAGGAATCAGTAGTTATACACTGTGACACAGCAATCAGTAGTTATACACTGTGACAACAATCAGTAGTTATACACTGTGACACAGCAATCATCAATTATACACCGTGACACAGCAATCAGTAGTTATACACTGTGAAATAGCGATCAGCAGTTATACACTGTTTGTGACAGAAATCAGCAGCTATACACTGTGACACAGCAATCAGCAGTTATACACTGTTTGTGACAGCAATCAGCAGCTAGACACCGTGACACAGCAATCAGCAGTTATACACTGTTTGTGACAGCAGTTATACGCTGCTCACAACACAACAATCAGCAGTTATACACTGTTTGTGACACAGCAACCAGCAGCAACAAATGGCTCAGAATGTAATGTAGCGAGAACTAACGTCTTGGTGTTAAATTTTCCTTTGGCCCGAAACACTGGCCAGAAATTCACTCTGCCCTACCTGAATCTCATCATCCTCTTCCAACAGAGGCCCTACATCACACTGAGGTCAAGGACAAAGGTCAAGGTCAACCAAAGATAGCACATTAAGGACATTGTTGAAATAGACATAAACTGTCTCACAGTTCACATCCCTCAGACCGGACACGGTGGCTGAATCGGTAGAGCACAGGCCTCCCATGCGGAAGGGCAGGAGTTCAATTCCCAGTCGAGTCAAACCAATGACATACAAAATTGATACTTGTCGCTTCCTAGCCAGGCGTTCAGTATTATTAGGATAAGGGAAGGACTGGTGTGCTGCACCTAGAGCGGGACTCGAACCCACATCTCTTTGTATTCCAGGCCAGTGTGCTAACCATTTCACTACCTAGTCTCCCTGATGTCACTACACTACCCACGCCTACCTGTCTATGCGGCTCCTTGCCTGAGAGGTCAGTGCATACTACTACTCATTTATCAATATCAGTTTAAAGTTGCATTGTCCCATAAAAGCACACCATTTTCTAAGCCAAAGCACTGACCTAGATTTGATGCTATATATATCCAACTTAGACACTGGTGCATTCATTAAACGTTTATGGCTGTACATAGAACAGATGGAATATTAAAGTTGTGTACGATGGTTTTGAGTTTCTGCCATTATTTGAGATAAACATATTCAGTTGAGCATTGGCATCTATGTTACTATTGTGGGGGTGATGAAAATGGGAAATATTGCATATTGCGCATTGTGCCTAGAGTGGGAATCGAACCCACATCTCCTGCATTCCTTGTTCTTGTTGTTTTGTTTGTTTAACGACCCCCCCAGCACAAAAAGTAGACATCGGCTATTGGGGGGGTCATACAGTGGTTTAAACATATCCGGTTAACAAATTACAAGTTATTTTTATATGTTGTTGGTGGTTTTTCTTTGGGTTAAAAAAGACCACCACATTTGATCAAACAGGTCAAATAGAGCAGACATACATGCCAAAAGAGCATACAGCTGTGGCAAAATCACAAGTGGTGTATATTAGGTCAAATCAATGGTAAAAGACTTTTCAAGTTAAAAATAGAAAATGAACTTTTGGTAAAAACCAGTTTCTCTAAAAAGATTAATGAGTTGTGGATGGAATCGTAGGGACTCCATCACACCCACATTTTCAAATACATCATCTGTAACTGGTTGTAGGTGAGGACATCTCACCAAAATGTGATGCATTGTCAGTATACACCGGCAGTGCTCACACTGAGGCGGACGGTCTCCAGCCAAAATAAAACTATGTGTCAAGTATGTATGACCAATACGGGAGCGACAAAGGATAACCTCGTCCCACTTCAACTGGCTGTAGGAGGACTGCCAATCTCCCAAGACTGGCTTCACAGAGCGACGTTTGTTCGCTCCTGCATCATTCCATTCATCCTGCCAGTTAGACATGATGTGTTTGTCAATGTGAAATTTAAGATCTGTATATGGTATGCTCAGGTTGGCGTGCAGCAATTTCAAAGCAACCTTGGAGCACCAGTCTGCCTTTTCATTACCCCCAATACCAATGTGACTGGGCACCCAACAGAAAACAATTATCTTTTTTGAGGATAAAAATACACACCTCCGTATCACCATCCCAATTAGAGAATGTTCCCGCTCCATCCATTGCAAAGCTTGGAGACATGAAAGTGAGTCTGTGAATATAACAAATTTGGATGCATGTAAATGTTGCATTTTTTCCAGGGCATCAATAATCGCCTGACCTTCGGCTGTAAAAATAGAGGCTGAATCATGTAATCTCTTGGAAATTACTTCAGATGGAAACACTGTGGCGGAGGCTACAGTATTGGGATCTTGAGACCCATCAGTGTAAACCTGAATAAAGTCAGTAAATTAGTTTTTTATTTCAAAAAAATGTTGCCTCTATGCTAAGGCATTTGTGTGATCTTTCTTTAGTTTGACTAGATCAAACACAATATCAGGCGGTTTAATATAGCATGGTGGGAGGACAAAGTATGGAAAAGTCTGTAATATGCCATCAACATTTATATTGGATGCAGATCAAATCTGCTTGATGCGAAGGCCAAAAGTGCATATAACATTTGGCTTCGCATCAAACGACCTCACATACCTGTCCTCAAACACCAGGTCATGGCCAGGGTGTATTGGCATCGATTTAAGCCCAGATGTGAACTGAAGCGAGAACTTTGTACATCTTGCCCCCAAACTAGGTTCGTGAGCATCAACGTAAGGCTCCCAACAGGATACGTTCTGAAGGCACCAATACAGATACTGAGTCCCTGGTTGTGCACAGGATCAAGCATCCACAAGTAAGACTTGCAGGCAGACCCATACACAATGCACCCGTAATCTAATTTCGATCTCACCAGAGATCTATAGAGTACCATAACCTTTCGGTCTGCTCCCCATTCAGTATTTCTGATCACTTTTAAAATGTTGAGGGCCTTTAAGCCCTTCTTTTTAACATACCTTAAATGTGGTATGAAGGAAAGTTTTCTGTTGAAATAGATGCCTAGAAATTTGGTTTCCTCCACAACCAGAATCAGGGTTTTGTTCAACTCCAGTTGGGGGTCCAAGGCACGTTTTTTTTACAAAAGTGCATATAGATCGTCTTTGTTCTTGAAAATCGAAAACCATTGTCAGTTGCCCATTGTTGAAATTTATTCAGACAAAGCTGCAACTGACGTTCGATGATATTCATATTGGACGTTCTGTAGCAAATTTGAAAGTCTTCAACATATAGACAACTTTTGACCCAGGTTTCAAGCACTGGTTGATGCTGTTATATTTTTAATAGAAAATAGGGTAACTGAAAGGATGCTGCCCTGAGGCACACCCATTTCCTGGGGGAGAGGATCGGAAAAAATGGATCCAACCTGAGCCCTAAAATATCTATCTTTTAAAAAGTGTGTAATAAAATGGGATAGTCGACCTCTAAGGCCAAAGCTATGTAGGTCTTTTAAAATCCTGTACTTCCATGTGGTATCCTAGGCTTTCTCCATATAAAAAAATATGGAAACCATGTGCTGGCTATGGATGAATGCCTCCCTGGTAAATGTCTTGAGGCACACAAGATGATCAACCGTGCCCCGCCAGGCCCTGAACCCATATTGCACACTAGTGAGTAACTTCTGTGATTCGAGGGACCAGACGAGCCGACGATTGATCATTCACTCCATGGTTTTACATATACAATAGAGCTATAGCTGGAAGGGCTCGTAGGGTCCTTTCCAGGCTATGGAATAGGAATGATGATTGCTTTCCTCCAATCAGAGGGAAAGCATCCAGTGATACAGATTTGATTGAAAATATTGAGAAGAGCCAAGACAGATGATTCAGGCAGGTGTTTTAAAAGCTGATAGTGGATATTGTCTGGTCCTACCACAGTGTCATGAGATCTGTGGAGGGCGTCCAGTGGCTACTCAACACAGAATTTCTCGTTGTACACCTCAGTATTTCAGGACTTGACATTTATGGTCTGTTTTCAGCTTTATTTTTTATTGAAAGAACAAAGTGGGTGGTGACCTTTATGTCATTGACAGAGGTGGTGAATAGTTACTGGACTATTTCCCTCTGATCCTACTGGTCCCATTCCAAACAGACTTTGATGGAGTTAGAGTATTCAACTCTGAGACGTATTTCTCCAAGATGACCTCTTACTCCGTCTAGTCTCCATAGGAGCCTTGGCTGTAGCCATTTTATAATCCCCCAGCTTTTCGCTGCTAGGTTCATGTTTGAACCTTGCCAACGCCCTGCCCTGTCTCGCTCTCTTAGCCAATTTTTCAAGTTGTCAAACCATGGCTTGCAAGCTCGCTTTGGAACTGGCAAAGTCTTGGGTATAGTTTCATCGGCAATGTCTTTCAGGATGGAAGTGAACAGAGAGATGGGACTGTCAGCGTCCATCATGGTCTCTTGTTGCGGTCTAGTGCTGCAGAGACGCTGAAACTGGTCCCAGTTTGCCTCTGCCAACTTCCATCTCTGAACCCTTTGAAGGGACGGTGGTCCATCGCTCTTAAAAAAAATAGGAAAGTGGTCACTACCACAGGGGTCTGCCATCAGTGACTCAGCCAGGCTGCATGAAACCTGACAGGACTTGGCACTGAACCCCCATGTCTTTTGTGTGGCAGTGATTCGCGTGTTTTGAGACCAAACATGTTGAGATACATGTGATAGAAGTGAGGCAAAATTCAAAAGGAAAAGTTGAAGACAGGATTTCCCAGTGACAAAGACAAAAATTCTAGGTTCAACACCTATCAAATTGAAGAGCAAGCTTTTGGCTATTAAATCAGCATAACAAATATTAAATTCATTCATGACACGCAAATCAAGAAGCTGAAGAAGTGAGACCGATTCGGCAACTGGCGAGCTGAAAACACTATTTCAAATGCTCCGAAATGGATGTTGTTGCTGTAACTGATTCCTACTACATAATAATGTTCTGTCTGTGAGCAGTGAATACTATGTTTGTCATGTGGAGTGTATTGAAGACATTGTGAAGGCATGTGTCATGAATGGTAGTTGTAACACAATTTTAGTGTTCAATTGTCTAAATTTGTAAAGTACATGCAAGTTATAGATACAGTTCTGTTGATTCTAGTGACACCAACTTTATCTATGTATCTTAAATAGAAGTTGAGATATGGCATTTTGAAATTACGATGAACATGTTACTTTTATTCTTAGGTGGTAAGTAGGTGCTTTTAACTTTACGACAGGGCCAATTTGATATCTTAGCTGTTTTAAAAGTTGTATATCTGTGTTATTTTTGTGTTTTTCTTCCTGAAAAGAAAAGAGCAATCTATATGATATATGAAACTTGATTATATGCTTAGTTTTGGTTTCCAAGTATCTGCACATGTTCTATGGCTTTTGGCAAATTTCGTTTTTGGATGAGAAAAGCCCTAAAGAATTATATTTCAAAATGCTCATAACTTTTGAACCGATTATCACATCAATATAAATTGTATACCACTGAAATCAGTCTATAAAGTTCGCTGATTATCACAAAGTGAAATGCAAATATACATTTGAAAAATCAGTTTGTAGTACATATTAGGAGATATAGGTCAATATGATATATATACTGACTATTATTATTATCAGAAGCTCAAAAAAAAGGAGCAAAGCTTGTTTTATTCAACAATGCCTCTCCAGCACATTAATCTTTGGCTATTGGACGTCAAACATATGGTCATTCCGACATATTTCTTTGGAGGAAACCAGCTGCCGCCATACAAGCTATTCTTTCCGATAAGCAGCAAGGGGTATTTTATATGCACTTTTCCACAGACAGCATACATCAGATGCTCAGAATGCAGGTCACGGAGAACATGGCAACTATTAGTTCTAAGGAAGGGGGGGGGGGGGGGGAACAGTCTTAATATAATCACTTCAGTGATATTTCTGAATCGCAATCAACACCTCATTCACCAACTTAGTGCATAAAGGTCAGAAGTACATAATTAGAACTCAGCTACCATTACTGCAATTTGACGGAGATTGATTGGCTGTTGGAGTTTTATGTCCTGGCAACGTCTAAGATCATATTAAGACAGGCACCGACTTGTGACAGTGCATGCACATTCATGATGATTTAATAGTGCTGCCCTATTGGGAAACCGGGCTGCCGGCACCAAATCATGATATCCCACTCAGTCACATTATCTTGACAGCTAACCAGTCCTTGCCCTATCCTAGTAATGCCCAGCACCAGGTCTCAGAAAGGATTTCCCCCAATCAACCTGCCATCTGATGGCAGTGGCAAGAACTAATGCTGTTGGCCTTAAAGTTGCATAGTCCAATGGTTTTGAGTTTGTCATTTTTCTGAGATAAATATATTAAATCGACTGTTATAATCTACCTTACTTTAGTTTGAAGTAACTTTTATATTTGAATGGCTGGCTTTTGAGATATTTGAAGTGCAATCACGCTAAATTAATGTTAGCAAGCATGCCAAAACTCCACCATACTCCACACTCCATAGGCTTCTGAAGTAACAGGTTTGATCAATGCTGCATAGTCCGATGAAGCATAAAATTTAAAAAAATAAAACAATTATCTAGATTTGATTCTACATATCTAACTTTGATACTGATGAACTTGTTACACTTATGGTGTTAGAGTTTTGGTGTGCTTGCCAAAACTAAATTGGACATGGTTACACTTCAAATATCTCAAAGGTTAGCCAGTCAAGGTCAATAATAACAATCAACTTGATATATTTATCTCAGACAAATTATAGACACTCAAAAACATTGGACTATGCAACTTTAAATTCATTCAGTATTCACTTCTATGTGGCAACAAATGTTTACTAAGTGCATCAGTATCTAAGTTAGATATTGGTTGGTTGTTGGAGTTTTACATCGTAGCAACATCTAAGGTGACATCAGGAGGGTACCGATTTGTGACAGTGTGCACTCATGACGACTATTCCTGCCCCACTGGGAAATCAGGCCGCCAGCACCATGAGCCGATATCCCATCCGCTCACACCATCCTGGCACTGTGCTAACCAGTCCTTGCCCTATCCTATTAATGCCGAGCGCCAGGCTAGGAAGCGACAAGTACCAATTCGGTAAGTCATTGGTTTGACTCGACCGAGAATTGATCTCCCAATCTCCCGCATGGAAGGCCTGCGCTCTACCGATTCGGCGACCGCGTCCGGTTTCAAATCTAGCTGGATGTTATGGATTTGAAAATTTGATGCTTCATCGGACTATGCAACTGCAGTAGTCTGCACTGACCTCTCAGGCAAGGAGCCGCACAGACAGGTAGGTGTGGGTAGTGTGGTGTAATCATGGAACCTAGGTGGTGTAATGGTTAGCACACTCGCCCGGAATGCAAAAAGATGTGGGTTCGAGTCCCACTCTAGGCTCAATATTTCCCATTTTCATCACCCCCTTCCCCACGACACATCCTACAAAAAAATAAAAAATAAATAAAAATGGGGGCACACTACTTTCAGCGTATGATATCCTTGCGTGAAGGACCACGCCCTGCAGTGAGGAAATCCATAGGAAGTCATTGAAGATTCATGAACCTAATGATACCTGGTGCCAAGGGCCACATCACCCACATTCCCAACAACAACAACAACAATCTTATCAGTCAAGGCATTCTTTCCTTTATGTTTATATTTATAAAGAAACAACATCTAAAACTAGCATCCCTATAAACAAACAAACCAACCTTCACAAAAGGTTTCATATGTTCAGAAAGGATAGGCTCATCGGCTAATTATTAGTGACTCAAATGGTCCAAGAACAACAGGGTAGGCGCAAAGGGTGGGCCCGTTGTACCAATTCTTAGCATCACTTCTTTTTCTCAACGTTAAACTAAAGAAAGCGAATGATAAGACCGAAAACACTTCACATTATAAATACATACACATATATATATATACAAAAAAAATCCTCCGGTGCAACTGACACTGTCTTGTCGACACCCGTTGGAGGTGAGGTGGGCCGCATGTGGCGCCACTTGTCAAGTGTGGAGTCTTATGGAGTATAACAATATCGGTAATATCAACAATATCAATAATTAGAACAATTCCCTTCCGTATTTTTATAATCGCATAATGCGTTATACATCATATATTCGGTGCTCAGCCTCGTCTTAATTAACAAAATAACCGGAAGTGCCTCAATGAACTTCCGTTGCAAAGTGAATTGATGTTTACTTAGTTGTATTTTTGTGCGAAAACTAGGTTCTCATATCCTACACTGATGACTGGAATTCCCCTGCATTATAGTAAGCCAAAGACGATGGCATGCTATCAGTAAGAACAGACTCGGACATTTGGCTACTATGGCTGATGCTGTCACCCCCTGCCCCCCCCCCCCCCCACCCCCAAGGGAGATGTGGCAGAGACCAGTTCGGTTTGAAGGCTGTTTGTTTGTTTGTTGTTGTTTTACGTCCTAGCACATCTAAGGGCATATCAGGATGGGTACCGACTTGTGACAGTACGCACTCATGGCGACTTTTATAGTGCTGTCCCACTGGGAAATTAGGCCGCCGGCACTATGACCCAATATCCCACTCAGTCACATTAGCCTGACACTGAGCTAACCAGCCCTATCCTAGTAATGCAGAGCGCCAGGCTAGGAAACGACAAGTATACATTTTAATGCCATTGGTTTGACTCGACCGGGAAGTGAACCCCCGATCTCCCACACGTGAGGCCCGTGCTCTACCAATTAGGCCACCGCGCCCTGTGGGTTTGAAGGCAAGTTGACGAGTGTCGTACTGGTGTCTTACGTTCTTTTCATAGCCTAACTCTAGCCTTTAACGTTTAAGCCGTTAGGAATTGTGCACTGCCATCACCCCGTATCCATTCTGGCATAGCATCAGAAATTGCTTTATGTAAAACTCACATTCAAATGATCGCTTCTATTTTTATACAAACAGAATCGATGGTACTTTTGTGATTGGATTTTTGTTTATTTAATGATTAAAAAAATAGCAGTTTTATTAGAAGTGATCATTTGTTGATTGTTTTATGTATAGAAACTTCTCATGCTATGTCAAACTGGATACGTACCACTGGTAGTGCACATTTCCTAACGGCTTAAAAGATAAAGCCCTGAATTAGGCTATTAAAAAGAACGCAAGGCACCAGTTCGACACTTGCCATTCTGCCTTCAAACCGAACTGGTCTCTGCTGTATCTCCCACTGTATATGGAAAATTATCCTAGAACTAGCTGGGTATTTCGGGGCGAGCGTCCTAACCATTAGACTATTTAGACTCCCTGATGCAATCACTCTACCAGTCTATGCGGCTCCTTGCCAATACGGCAAGTGCAGACTACCACACTCGTCTCTGTGGAATCACAAGTCTTTTAAAGGGTTTATGTCTTTAAGCAATTTAAGGCTTACAATTACACACATACCTGTAGGCAAAGCGCTTATATGCATACAGGGTAGGTTCACCAACCATCTAGCACATAGCTTATACAGGATCCTGGTAACAGCACCAATGTTATGGGTATGATGCAAATGACAGGAAACATTGCACCTAGAGCAGGAATCGAACCCACACTTCGGCCAGTCTGGGGCTATCTTCATAACCATTAGGCTATCTAAACTACCTGATGCAATCACCCTATCCACGCCTACCTGTCAATGTGGCTCCTTGTCTGAGAGGTCAGTGCAGACAAATCACTAGCACGAAGAGTAAAAGAAAGTTATGAGATGATCAGATGAGTGCCGCTATTGCTTCTGACCACCTGCGACCACAAGAAAGGGTTGGTCACAGTGGCCTTCGGTGGTCACCGACTTTTGTTGTTGAAGATTTATACTACCTATAATGGATAAGCCTGAATAGGCTTGTTTTCACCATTAGACAGATTGTTGATAGAAAGCCCGAGTCTACACTTTTACCGACCCAAGGGATTTTTAACCTCCCACACCACTTAGACATGGTATGAGAGCAACTGGCCTTTGATGACACTGTAAGTTATACACAGCGGTGGACATCCAAATTGGCAGAGGTGGGGGCACAGGGAATCGAACCACTGACCTTCAGATTAGGAGTCCGACCTAGAAAAACGGCAGACACTCTAACTACTCCGCCACAGAGAACACCACAAACTTTGCGACCAGTTTGGTCACAAGGAGGTTGCAGCTGCTGCCCCAAAAACCTCCTACGACCAAACGGTGGAATAAGGAAGACCGATACTTTGTGATTAAAATTTCCCTGGATAGTCAGCATATGTCATAAACTTTATTCAGTTACTACTAAGGGTTTCTTCTTAAAGGCCAGGCTCAGCCAGCAGCACGGTGAACCTGGACGGGTGCTAATTAAAACCCCGGCCCTCCCCACCACCCTTATTTGGGACCGGTGTCCTACTTCAGGGTCTCGTAGTGCTGCGGCCAGTGTTGAAGTTGATAAGACTTTCTCCGTGTCCACCAATCAGGACACTTCCTGCGTGAAACCATGTGGTTTCTGGCCATGTCATGGCTGTTTATAAACACTGACGAGGCAGTTGCTGTTGGACTACTCTGACACTGTCAATCACTGGTTAGATAGCGCTTCTGAGTATTTTAATTGAAATTGTATGAAATCACAATTTATAACCATTAAACATCTATTTTCATATAACAACATAGTATCGTGGGGGTGATGAAAATGGGAAATAGGTTTAACCATCATACAGCGCATAGTTTGTATGGGATCCAGGTCACGGGATCTAGTATCATGGTAGGGGGGGGGGGTGATGAAAATGGGAAATATTGCACCTAGAGCAGGATTTGAACCCACACTTGTTGCCATTCTGGAGCTAGTGTGTTAATCATTACACACCCTGGGCTCTCCGATGCAATCACCCTATCTACGCCTACCTGTCTATGTGGCTCGTTGCCTGAGAGGTCAGTGCAGACTACTACACTACCTAGGTTCCCTGATGCAATCACCCTATCTACGCCTACCTGTCTATGTGGCTCCTTGCGGAGACGTCAGTGCAGACTACTACTGTTTGTTTGTTGGGGTTTTACCTCCTGGCAATAGCTAAGGTCATGTCAGGATAGGTACTGACATGTGGCAGTGTGACTTGATTTCCACCTCAGTCACATTAGCCTGATACTGAACTAACCAGTCCTTGTCCTTTTCTAGTAATGCCGAGCACCACGGTAGGTAGTGACAAGTATAAATTTTGTAAGTCATTGGATTGATTCAACTGGCATTCAAACTCCTTACTTTCCACAATGGAAGCCCACTCTCTTATAGCCCTGTCACATTACGACGCTTCTCGCCAATGCACGCCGACGTATGTGATTTTTTTGCGCAAAGTCGGGATATGTCAGGAAGCGTTACACGCGCGTTGGTATTCGTTGATGAACGGCGATGGTCGGCGAGGCGCATCAGCGAAGTTTTGTGCTTGCGCAAAACTTCCGATGTGCCACAAAACACGGGTGCTAACATTATGGCGAGGTTAGGGGCGCGTCAAGATACGTTAAATGCGCTGGAATAACGTTATGCGAACGCGAGGCAAACGCCGCGCGCGCGTGAGGCTCGTTGCACCAAACTGTTGCTTTTTTGTTTGTTGTTGTTTTATGTCTTAGCAACATCTAAGGTCATATCAGGATGGCGCACCAAACTTTTTTTCTTCTTCTCACAAACAAGGTCGGCCGCACGCTACCAATACATTGCGCTGACACCGAAAAGTTTGATGTCTCTTGATGATTACAAGTGATTTTGCGCATTGGTGGCGCGCCGGCGAGAAACATCATAATGTGACAGGGCCATTACTGATTCTGCCATTGGTTCGATTTGGTGAGGATTTGAACCCATGACCTCCCACCCAGGAAGCCAGCCAGCGCTCATACAGATTTGTCCATCCCGTTCTCAGTAATGTGACCAAAGATGATCTTTAATTTAAATCAAAATAATAAAACCATAAACAAAATGCCAACCACCTCTCGCTGACAGAACAGAAATTAAAATTGCAGTTTTCCATTTAATCTTCGATGTTTTGGAAACCAAGCGTCAGACTTTCTATTATGCTACCCCGCAAAATAAACTGGAATTCTGCACAGGTTATAAATTATGCATTTCATCACCTTTCTCCTAACAACGTAAGGAAGTGTAGGCAGAAATCAATAAAGAAAGTGGAATATTACCGAATTAGGATCAGAACTATTCAGCAATTACTAGATAATGAGAATACAAATAAGTCAAATTAATCAAATTGATAAAAGTGTGACACATTTACCGTATTCTCGCGGATTATGTGTGAGTTAACACCCCTCCCCCCCCCCCCCCCCCCCCCCCCACTTAGCCAATATTTTGTAAACGCCCACCCCTTAAATGTCCATGTGCCCGTAAACGCCCACCCCTCACTTCAGTGATTTAAACACCCAGGGCGTTAACCCGTGAGAATACGGTAATAAAAGAATTTTTCATTTAATTGATTGGTGATGTCAAATTACGACGCTTCTCGCCAGCGTGCCGCCAACGCTCAAAATCACTTTTAATCGTTGAGACATGTCAAACTTGTCGGCGTCAGCGCAATGTATTGGTAGCGTGCAGCCGACATTGTGGTAACGTATATCGACGCGTGAGAAGAAAACCAAAAGAAGTTTGGCGCACCGTCCTGATATGACCTTAGATGTTGCTAGGATGTAAAACAACAACAAACAAACAAAACAACAGTTTGGCGCAACGTGTGGGAACGAGCCTCACGTGCGTGTGGCCGGTGCCTAGCATTCGCATATCGTTATTCCAGCACGTCTAACGTATCTCGACGTGCCCCTAACATCGCCATAACGTTGGCACCCATGCGTTGTCACACATCAAAGTTTTGTGCAAGCACAAAACTTTGCCGATCCCATGACGTGCGTCGCCGTAGATCAACGAATACCAACGTGCGCCTAACGCTTCCTGATGTATCCCGACGTTGCGCAAAAAAAATCGCATACGTCGACACGTGTTAGCGAGAAGCGCCGTAATGTGACAGCACCATAACATCACTTTGGCAGCAAATGCCATATTCATGGTGAAAAGCTAGTGGTATCTATTCCGTCAGCCTCATTAATAACTTTCACATGCCTACATTGAAATTCTGAAAATGGTTAGATCTGTGTCAAATGACAGCAAAAATAGCTAAAATCACAAGAGGCGATACAGCCTGGTGGTTGGTTGCTTGTTGGAGTTTTACGTCCTGGCAACATCTAAGGTCAGGACTGGTACCAACTTGTGACAGTGTGCACTCATGGCACTTAATAGTGCTGCTGCCCCACTGGGAAATCAGGCCGCCAGCACCATGACCTGATATCCCACTCCGCAACATTTTGTTGTTGTTGTAAATATAGTTTATTCATTGAATAAAGTCTTTTGTCAACGCGGTGGCACTGGTCTTCGAGCCATGTGACAT
Source organism: Branchipolynoe longqiensis (assembly GCA_030323885.1). Taxonomy (NCBI): domain Eukaryota; kingdom Metazoa; phylum Annelida; class Polychaeta; order Phyllodocida; family Polynoidae; genus Branchipolynoe; species Branchipolynoe longqiensis. Next base: position 64,843,341 of record CM059200.1, read on the forward strand.
TACAGTTATTTACAATATATGTATATGTAGTCTGATAATGTCATCAGCAGCTAGCTCAAATCAGCTGAAATAACAATTTTAATCATTCAAAGACTTACATATGGTATAGTTTGACAATTCACCTATAATATAGTAGTTATATGTTGTATACATACATACCTAGATGCATACATGTGTATTGTTTAGACCGTTACATTACGGAGTATTTAGGCGCATAGTTTCCCATCAAAGGTTTGTATGCCTACTGTGTGGTGAATTGCATAATTATCATGTTGTTGGAGATGGGATTTTGAGATGGAGTGTTAGTAGAATAGAGTGAGGTTAGCTTGTCGGGTATTAAAAAGGTTAATACCTGGGGGGGGGGGGGGGGGGGGGGGTGTTGACTACATGAAGTAGTTTGAGTAAGTAGGTTGTTAGTAATGATGGGATAAACTATGCTTGGAGGATTGTACATTTCAGTCATTTAGTAGTCTAGTAGTCTTTATTACCATTAGTGTCTATGTTTATAGCAATACTACCAGACTGATATGAATTTTCTGGAGTTGTTGGGGAAATAATTTGGAAGGTGGACAACTTGGTTTGTTGGCAGCACATTATCCTGGCACTGAGAGCTAACCGGTTCTGGCCTATCCTATTAATGCCCAGTGCCAGGCTAGGACTTTTGTTTGTTGTTGCTTTACATCCTAGCAACATCTAAGGTCATATCAGGACGGGTACCGACTTGTGACAGTGTGCACTCATGGCAACTTGTATAGTGCTGCCCCACTGGGAAATTAAGCTGCTGGCTCCATGACCCAATATCCCACTCAGTCACATTATCCTGATACTAACCGTGTTGAAGATAAATTGCATTGATCAAAATAGCACAGGATGGAATATCCTGCTTTTCTAAATATAGATTTGGTATTTTTATTCTAGATTCCTTTTAGTTTTCTTCTGGCTTCTATGGCTTTGAGTAATATCCAATGCATAAGTAGGTTGGTTGTTGGGGCTTTATGTCCTGGCAACATCTAAGGTCATATTAGGACGGGTACCGACTTGTGACAGTGCGCACACATGGCGACTTTATAGTGCTGCTCCACTGAGAGACCAGGCCACCGGCATCATGACCTGATATCCCACTCAGTCACATTATCCTGACACTGAGTCATTGGTTTGACTCAACACCTGTGGATTTTAACCCACGATTTACCAAAATGGGAGGCAGACGCTCAACTCATTTGGCCATCCCATCATTATCCAGAACACGGGTTCTTGCCGCTGCCGTCAGAGGGCGGGTTGGTGGTGGAAATTAACTCATTACATAATAATAATCTAAATTTAATAGAGCATGCTGACTAGTGGGAGCTATTCAATGGCACTGTAGAATAAAACCATTGTAAAGTCTACGGCTCGAATCTGTGGTTGTGTAGGCAGGCTATAGTGAAATCAATACAGACAAAGAGAAAGGAAGAGTATAAAGTGTGAAAGAAGAGAGAGAGAGTCAAGCCCTCTGGTTTATTATTTATATGGTACATGGGTTCATTGTAGAGTATCACCCAACCCTTTTCCCCCAATGGGAAACGAGCATTCTTAGCTCTACCAATAGGGATCCAGCATTCCTGGTCTCCATGGTTACCAGTGATCTTCCCACCACCCCTTGGCCACCACCTGCCTTGAGACTGAGTGTGGTGATCCTGACTAGCAGAGGGGGGAGGGTGTAGGCTCTGAGTGCCCCTTACACACAGCCCTGCCAGCACCACTATGTCTATTTACATCCCACTCAGGCACCACCACCATCTACATATACACATACATGCACCTGGTCACGTATACCCGATCAGTAATAGAACATTTGCATTCCCCACAATGCATTAAATCAGAATATTTTACACCATGGCATCACATATTTACCTTGTCATTAAATAGAGCCTTGGGGACCGATTAAAATTCTTCAAGAGACGCTACTTTTCTTGCATACTCCAGCAACATATCCCATAAAGTGGGAGACGCCACAGAGAAGTCACAATCGCCGTATGATTTGAGATTTGAGTCTGGACACGGGGAAATGTAATAATATCTGACTGGATGATCTGAGAGTTCTGGACGATTGCTTGAGGGGCAGAAGATTGCGCAGACATTATGCGCTCTGAGATCAGAGATGGGCAGTGTCATAAATAGTAGATCACTCCGCTCATCTACTGCACGCAGTGGTGGGCAATCAAACAAAATGAGGACCGCTTGGATAATCTGCAGCACGGAGCTGGCAGCACTGAATCTTAAAGGGGCCGCACTATAAAGTCAACATCAGTACACATTGGTTGGTTGGTTGTTGCAGTTTTGCATCCTGGCAACATCTAAGGTTATATCAGGACGGGTACCGACTTGTGACAGTGCGCACTCATGGCGACTTTATAGTGATGCCCCACTGGGAGACCAGGCCGCCAGCACCATGACATGATATCCCACACAGCCACATTATCCTGACACTGAGCTAACCAGTCCCTGCCCTATACTAATAATGTCGAGCGTCTGGCTAGGAAGCTACAAGTATCAATTTTATTAAGTCAATGGTTTGACTCAACCAGGGTTTGAATCTATGGGTTCGAATCCCACGATGTACCAAAATGAGAGACAGACGCTCAACTCATTCAGCCAGCCCGTCTGGTCCTAGCAGCACTATAAATTCACCATCAGTGCTCAATCAATCAATCAATCAATCAATAGTTCCGTCCTCTAGTCGAGGGTTGGATGCAATGGTTCTCCACTTGTCCCGATGGTGTGCTGTTCTGATAGACTGTGAATAATTCAAGCCTGTCCACTGTGAAATATTTGTAAACCATGATGTTCTTGGTCTCCCTCTCCCTCCGCTGCCATTCACCTTCCCTTCCAACAATGTACGGTATATTGAACTCTGAGAATGATGTGGCCAAAATAAATAAGTTTCTTTGTCTGTATAGTGGCAAACAAGCTTTTCTTATTTTTAATTTTTCTGAGAACTTCTTTGATTGGTGATGTCAGATTACGACGCTTCTCGCCAGCGAGCATCAGTGCTCAGGGTCACAAATTGGTATTCTGATATTACCTCAGATGTTACTAGGAGCTTAAACCATCCACTCAGCCAATCACGGGCCTGTATTGCTCAGTTCGCCTGTCGAGATGAGGGATGGGGAATGGACGCCATGAATAGTAGATCACTCCCTCATCTTATCGCGCTGAGAGGAAGGAGGATGGAGAGGGGGGAGGGGAGGGAGAGGGGGAGAAGGGGGAGGGGGCAGGGGGAGGAGAGGTATGGACTCAGCGTCCCAGTCTCACTCAGGTGGAAGGGGAGAGGGGGGAGGGGACGGGGGACGAGGTGAGTGGGAGAGAAGGAGGAGGGTGAAGGAGGAGGGCTAGAGGAGAGGGAGAGGAGAAGAGGAGGAGGCAAGAGGGGAGAGGAGCCGGAGGAAGAAGAGCAGGAGGAAGTGGTTGGTTGGTTGATTGATTGATTGGTGGTTGTTTTACACCATGTCAACAGCAAAGGCCATATTCACGGCGAGAAGTGTTTAACTTGTCTTCTGTCCATTTTCCATTGAACAATCACTTTTACACAGATTGTAAAAGCATACAATCAAATATGTGAAGTTAAAAAGCTCATAATTATTTTTTTAATTAGGCTGTCAAGGAAACTGGTCAGCAAAGGTGGAAATGTAGCCTGGCGCAATAGTAAGTGTTCTGGTGAACCCCATGCACTAGTCAGTTCATGGGTGGCGCTGATCAGGACCCTGTGCATGCGACCAGACGGGATGGCCAAATGAGTTGAGCGTCCGTCTCCCATTTTGGTACATCAGCCCATGGCTGCGAATCCTCGTCGAGTCAAACCAATGACATAACAAATTTATACTTGTCGCTTCCTTCTAGGAATCCTAGCCAGGTGCTCGGCATTATTAGGACTGGATGGCTCGGTGTCAGGATAATGTGATTGACTATCAGGTCATGGTGCTGGCGGCCTGGTCTCCCATTGGGGCAGCCCTATAAAGTCATCATGAGTGCGCACTGTCACAAGTTGGTACACGTTCTGATATGACCTTAGATGTTGCCAGAATGTAAAACTCCAACAACCAACCAAAACCATGTGCACGCTACATGCTGTACAGTCCGCCCTGTGTGTGTGTGTGTGTGTGTGTGTGTGTGTGTGTGTGTGTGTGTGTGTGTGTGTGCGTGCGTGCGTGCGTGCGTGCGTGCGTGCGTGGTTGCGTGCGTGCGTGCGTGTTTGTGTGTGTAGTAGTCCTGCACTGATCTCAATTCTCATAGGCAAGAGGCCAAATAGACAGGTAGGCGTATTTGTTGGGGTTTTATATCCTGGCAACATCTAAGGTTATATCAGGATGAGTACCGACTTGTGACAATGCGTACTCATGGTGAGTTTTCAGTGCTGTCCAACCTGGAAGATCAGGCCACCGCTATCATGACCCAATTTCTCAATTTGACTCTGAGCTAACCAGTCCTTGCCCTATCCTAGTAATGTTGAGTGCCAGGCTAGGTAGTGACAAGCATCAATTTTGCAAGTCATTGATCTGACTCGGCCGGGTTCGAACTCCAGACTTTCTGCATGGGAAGCCTTCGCTCTACTGATTTGGCCACTGCATCTGGTGACAAGTAGGTGTGGATATGGTGATTGCATCGGGGAGCCTAGATAGGATAATGGTCAGGGTGCTAGCCCCATAATGGCAAGAAATGTGGGTCCTAATCCTGCTCTAGGCGCAAGGTTCCCTTCGTTTGCGAAAACACCCCACACGACTTTTGGTGCGGTGACCAGGATACTGTACAAGTTAATCAGAGTATAGTGTCGAACCATTCCTGTGCATGTACTGTAAGCGCGCTACCTGGATATTTTAACTTACAATTCCAGTGGGACGAATGTAGTAAGGTGCGCTGACCTCCCCATGAAATGCCACATGAACAGGTGGGTGTGGGTAGGTTGATTGGACCACGTGGCTAATGATTAGGACGCTAGCCCCCGAACGGCAGTAGTGTGGGTTCGAATCCCACTTTAGGCGCAATGATTCCCTTGATTTTTATTGTTATATTAATGGATTAAGGAGGGGAAATTTCTAACGTGGAAATGCGCAAAATCGCATAGACATTTCATGGTTGTTTTTAACTACTTAAAGTAAAAAAAGTAAAGTAAAGCTTGTTTTATTTAACGACGCATCTAGAGCAGATTGACTTTTGTATCATCGGCTATTGGATGTCAAACATATGGTTATTCTGACATATTTCTTTGGAGGAAACCCGCTAAGGCCACATGGGCTACTCTTTCCGATAAGCAGCAAGGGGTCTTTTATATGCACTTTCCCACAGAGAGGACAGCACATACCACAACCTTTGATGAACCAGTTGTGGACCACTGGTTGGAACGGAAAATATCCCAAACTGCAAATGGGTCCACTGAGCAGGAGCGATAGGATGACTGACACTTTCACAGTGTAATATATGTGAGTATGATATCGTGAGTAGTGGAGTATGGTATCGTGAGTAGTGGAGTATGGTATCGCGGGCGGCGAGAGAGGCCGCGAGAGCATTGAACCCCAGTTACGTCACATGGACGCATGGGGAAGATTAACGAATAATAAACCAGTTATGTCTTAGTCCTCGCGGTGTTCACAAGTCTTGTCCTTACAGTGGACACGCTACCGCCTGAGCTACGTCCCGCTCCCCAAACCAAAGTAAAGTAACAAAAAACAACAAAAACCGAAGATATCTGGGCCAGAAAAGGCTATCTACCTGGCCAGGTGCTGACTGGGAGGCTCTCACCTTGACCGGGGTGTCAGGGCACACCTGTAATCAATAGGTAAGGAGCCTCAACCTGCACTCGGCACTCCAGGCCAGAACCACGCAACCCCTACCAACCACCAGCTCGGTGGCCAAATCTGTAGAGCACTGGCTTCTCTAGATAAAAGATTCACCTGGTACTTGTAGTACACAGGTGAAGGACAACGTACTGTAAATACGGGCGAAAATAGCTTTAGTATGGAACAAGAAGTACAATGCCTGGCTCCAGTGTCAAATGGTTACTTATATTGGCACAGAGTTGGTGAAATGGGAGAGAATGCAAAAAGACAAGATGGCGGCCCTAGAACGCCGTCGATTTCACTTTTAAATCTTATTAAACCAGATGTTTTATTATATTTTTCAACTCAAAGGTAGCGGGGAAATATGAAGACATATACAAAGAATAAATGATGCTTCTTAGATTGTGAAATTAGGCTCTCATAAAGACTCATTTCATTAGCCCGATTTCTCGACCGTTTTGATATAAGGTTAGACTTCACCCATGCACTGCGAGTACCGGGTGAATCCTTTATCTATGGCTTCCCGTGCAGATGGTCGAGACTTTGATTCGTGGTCGAGTCAAACCAATGACGTACAAAATTGATACTTGTCGCTACCTAGCCTGGCGCTGAGCGTTAATAGGATAGGGCAAGGACTGGTTAGCTCAGTGTACGCACAATGTGACTGAATGGGATATCAGGTCATGGTGCTAGCGGCCTGGTCTCCCAGTAGGACAGCACAATAAAAAGTTGCCATGAGTGTGCACTGTCACAAGTCAAAATCCACCTTAGATATTGCCAGAATGTATAACCCCAACAAACAAACCAACATCTCCTCCTCCACCAGTTCTATCCCAACCACCATTACCATTACCACCAGCACCGTCTTTTCCACCACCCCATCCTCCACCCCCCACCCCAACAACCACTAGTTCACCCTCCACCCCGTGCTGCCTAACAAGGATACTGCTCGATTGGCACCATGACAATGCATCCTACTCAGTCACATTATCTCAACCCTGAGTCAACCAGTCGTGACCAGACGGGATAGCCGAATGAGTTGAACGTTCATCTCAGTCTTGATAGATCGTGGGATTCGAACCCATGGGTTCGAACCCTGGTCAAGTCAAATCAATGACATACAAATTTATACTTGTCGCTACCTAGCCAGGTGCTCGGCATTATTAGAATAGGGCAAGGACTGGTTGGCTCAGTGTCACGATAATGTAACTGAGTGGGGATATAAGGTCCATGGTGCTGGCAGCCTGGTCTCCCGGTGAGGCAACACCATAAAGACCAAAGTGTGTACTGTCACAAGTTGGTACCCGTCCTGATATGACCTTAGATGTTGCCAGGACGTTTTTACATCGGAGCAACATCTGAGTTCATATCAGGATGGTTAGTTTGTGACAGTAAGCACTCATGGTGGCTCCATAGTGATGCCCCATTGAGATACAGTGCTGCTGGGACCATGAACCCACTATCCCACTTAGTCACATTATTCTGACATATCTGCAACCACTCCTTACCCTATCATATGAATGCCTAGTGCGAGGCTAGGTAGGGACCTGTATCAATTTCTAAGTCATTGCTTTGACTCAACCAATGTTCAAACTCATGACCTCCCTCATGTTAACCGGGTGATCTATTCATTCGACCATCCCACCTGGTTGAAGCTTCTTTTATTTAACGACGCCTCTAGAGCACATTGATTTTCATATCATCAGCGATTGGATGTCACATATATATATGATCATTCTGACGCCCGTCCTCATATGACCTTAAATGGTGCTAGGATGTAAAACAACCAACAACCAATCATTCTGACATATTTCTTTGGAGAAAACCCGCTGCCGCCACATAGGCTACTCTTTCCGATAAGCAGCAAGAGGTCTTTTATATGTACTTTCCCACAGACATGACAGCACATACCACAGCCTTTGATGAACCAGTTGTGGACCACTGGTTGGAACGGAACATAGCCCAAACTGCAAATGGGTCCTCTGAGCAGGATTGATAGGATGACTGACACCTTCACAGGTGGAAACTCTACCGCCTGAGCTATGTCCCACTCCCTACCTGGTTGAAGATGCTTAAAGCCGGACTTTTCCAATTAAGTCGGTTTCCAATTAAGACCCTGCCTCCCACCCTTATTTGGGCCGGGTATCCTATTTCAGATCATCGCATGGTGCTGCCGCCGGTGTTCATGATAACGTCGTTTCCTGCGCCCACCAATCAGGACACTCACTGAGTGTCACCATGTGGTTTCTAGCCATGTGATGGCTGTTAATTTAATAAACACTGAGTGACCAGTTGCTATGGCAATAGATCGTCAATCACAAGCTCTACCGGTTTGGGCTATTTGAATCGAAATTGTGTATAAACCATGATTTATAGCAATTAGGAAACAGCTATTTATACGCACTGATGGTCCATCAAGACAAAGAGATGAAATAAGGATGAATACCCGGCCAGTTCTAGGCTAATTCTCCATGTACATTGGGAGACGTGTCTAGGCCCTTTGAGTTTGAAACCAGAGGGGTGAGTTTGTTGTTGTTTTACATCCTAGCAACATCTAAGGTCATATCAGGACGGGTACCGATTTGTGACAGTTCGCACTCATGGCGACTTTATAGTGCTGCCCCACTGGAAGACCAGGCTGCCAGCACGATGACCTGATATCCCACTCAGTTACATTATCCTGACACTGAGCCAACCAGTCCTTGTCCTATCCTAATAATGCCGAGCGCCAGGCTAGGAAGCGACAAGTATCAATTTTTAAGTCATTGGTTTGACTCGACCAGGGTTCGAACCCACGACATACCAACATGGGAGACGGACGCTCTAACTCATTCGGCCATCCCGTCTGGTCCCAGAGAGGTGAGTGTCAAACCGCTGCCATGGGCTCTTACTATAGTAGGGGTCCCACCTTTAAAGAAGTCGAAGAAACTAGATTTGCGCGTTGTACTTACCCTTTCGCTCATTCGTCGTTTCTTATTTCGACTTGGTAGTGGATCGTCTGGTGGGTTATTGTCTATTGCCCAATAGGAGCCCTGCAATGAAAAGGGAAAGATTTAAAAGTCGGTCAGTGTGTAATAAAAGTTTTGTTTGTTTGTTATTGTTTTACATCTTAGCAACATCTGAGGTCATATCAGGAGAGGTACCGACTTGTGACAGTGCACACTCATGGCGACTTTATAGTACTGTCCCACTGGGAGACCAGGCCATCAGCACCATGACCAGATATCCCACTCAGTCATATTATCCTGACACTGAGCCAACCAGTCCTTGCTCTATCCTAATAATGCTGAGCACCAAGCTAGGAAGAGAAAAGCATCAATTTAGTATGTAAAATATTCCGATAATGATGCATTGGTGGGGGAATGCAAATGTTCTATTTGTGAAACAGGTATGCATGGCCAGGTGCATAGATGTGTTTATGTAGTTGCTGGTGGTACTTGATTGATAGGTAAATAGACATGGCGGTGTTAGTAATATAGTGTGTCAGAGCCCTACACACTACCCCCTCCCGCCTCTGCTAGTCAGGATCACCACACACATGCTCAAGGCAGGTGGTGGCCAGGGGAACCAGTTTTAGCATATATCCCTCCTTTTTACCAGGGTTAGCACTATTCTGGCGAGGATAGGTGTACATTTTGCACTGCTTCTGATCAAATTCTGTTATTTATGAGTAAAAAGAAAGTTTGTTTATTTAACGATACCTCTAGAGCACATTGATTTTCATCATCGCCTATTGGACGTCAAACATATGGCCATTATGATATATTTCTTTGGAGGAAACCTGCTGCCACCACATAGGCTTACTCTTTCCGATAAGCAGCAACGGGTCTTTTATATACACTTTCCCATAGACAGGACAGCACATACCACAGCCTTTGATGAACCGGTTGTGGACCACTGGTTGTGAAAAAATGGTGAAACAATGTTAGCGCTACCCTGGCGATCCTAACCCATGTTAGCCTATCCCTCCTTGTTACCAGGGTTGGCGCTATTCCGGCGAGGATAGCCTTGTTTCTGATCAAATTCTGCTATTTATGAGCATGACTAGTCACTCGTAATTACAAATTCTGTTATTTATCAATTATAGGCAGGGGCGTACCTATGCGTACGCGTGTATGTCAAAACGTCCACATCGTTTTGTCAACAACAACAAAAATAAAAAAATAATAAAGAGAGAGAGAGAGAGAGAGAGAGAGGGAGAGGGAGAGAGAGAGAGAGAGAGAGGAGAGAGAGATGGAGAGAGAGAGACGGAGAGAGAGAGAGGAGAGAGAGAGAGGAGAGAGAGAGAGAGAGAGATAGAGATGAGAGGAGAGAGAGAGAGAGAAGGAGAGAGGTAGGAGAGAGATGAGATGAAGTGAGCAGATAGAGCATGAGGAGTAATGAAGAGAGAGCAGAGAGAGATGAGAAGGACAGAGGTCTATGCACGATCGATGGATGATCAGTTAGAGAGAGAGAATGAAAAAGAGAGAAGAAGATCGCAGAGATGAGATACCATTTGAATCGCGCCACTATCCTCGTGATAGCTATCCCGGTTGGTTGATTGGTTGGTTGTTGGAGTTTTACGCCCTGGCAACATCGAAGTTCATATCAGGACGAGTACCGACTTGTGATAGTGCGCACTCATGTCGACTTAATAGTACTGCCCCACTGGGAGACCAGGCCGTCAGCACCATGACCTGATATCCCACTCGGTCACATTATCCTGATACTTAGCCAAACCAGTCCTTACCATACCCTAATGATACCGGGCGCCTAGCTATCCCGGGGATAGTTAACACTACTTCTTGCATACGGCCCTCTGGAAGTCAGCTGAGGTGTGTGACTGCCACCTCGCAGTCGTTACTCCCGCAGCGTTGCGACAGGGCGGTTAATGTTGCATAGTCCGATGGTTTTGAATTTCTGTATTTTTTCTGAGATAAGTATATTAGATCGATCACTAGTATCTACTTTACATTAGTTCAAAGTTACTTTCATTTTAAATGGTAAACTTTTGAGATATTTAGAATGCAAACATGGAAATTTAGTTCTGGCAAGCTTGCCAAAAGTTTGACACGATAGACTTCTGCAGTAACAGGTTCTGTTAAATTGACTCAGTATTGCCTTCTACGCAAAAACAAATGCTTAATAAGTGCATCAGTATCTAAGTTAGATATGTAGAATCAAATCTAGATAATTGGTTTGGTTTTGAAAATTTGATATTTCATCGGACTGTGCAGCTTTAAGCAACCCAATAGAAAAAGTGTCGGAAGGCTGGGTTATGAACAGAACCACATGAATTTGATACAGAATACACTAAATATACTTATACTTATCTATCATTTCCCTCTATTTTTTGGAGTGAAGAATTGATCAAATCATGTAGATTAATAGACTTTAAATGTTTGTTTGTTGTTGTTTTACGTCCTAGCAACATCTAAGGTCATATCAGGACTTTAAAAGTCAAATCGAACACATCCAATGGCCGACATCTTGGTGGATTCTTTTGCATTCTCTTCCAGTACATCAACTCCACGTCAATATAAATAAACAGTGCACGCTGGAACTAAAATCGACACGGCTTGTTTAGAATTGAATCCCATCAAAGCAGGCTTTGCTTGAATTTAAGCATGGTTGTCATTCACCCCTACTCTAGTTGTTTGTTGGAATTTTATGTCCTGGCAACATCTAAGGTGGTATCAGGACGGGTACCGACTTGTGACTTTATAGTGCTGCCCCAATGGGAGATCAAGCTGCCAGCACCGTGACCCAATTTCCCACTAAGTCACATTATCCCGATACTGAGCCAACCAGTCCTCACGCTATCCTAGTAATGCCAAGCGCCAGGCTAGGTAATGTCAAATATCAATTTTGTAAGTAATTGATTTGACTCAACCAGGAATTGAAATGCCGACCTTCTGCATGAGAAGCCTGTGCTCTACTGATTGAGCCACCACGTCCAGTCACACCCCATCTCGTGGTAACTATTTATATATGACATGGGCGCGGCTGTATTATTCTGGAGGGAACAATTCAATAACAGTGTATTATTGTCCCCCAAGAGGCAGCTTTATATTCTGGAATATCGTTGCCTTGTGGCGGGTTCACTCCAGTATGTTATAGAGGTAGTTCACGTGACGTCATTACTCAGTGGTCAGAGGTCAGTAATCAGCCATATTGGATTATGAGTACCCGTGCCTAGCCCGGTTGTGAATATATGCTGATGAAGTAACATCATTTTCCTTCTGTTCTGAGCTGTTCTGGGCAGTTTACATCCAATGTGTTTACTTTCAGCACTTCAACAACAACTTCTTAGGCCAAACTGCTCAAACCGTGACAAATAAACCAACAAATAGGTAAATAAGCACAATGTAGACAGGTGCAAGCCTTCTGTAGGTAATCCAATATGGCCACCGAAAGTTTCCGCGTGACGCCATTACACCCCCTCTATAGACGAGATCATGGTTCCGAGTGCGCATGCGCTGAAAACGGCGCTGGGAGCAAAGCAAAGGCGTACAGCCATTGAGTTTGCCGATACGCGTACGGCAAAACTGCCATTTTATTCCAAATTAATAGAAATACATAACAATTTGGCACAAAGATGGACGGAAGGATGCAATATAATAATATAATGAATATGTTTAAGACACAACTCTCCATAATTAAGCAGTTTGAGCTAAGAAACATACAATTTCAGTCACTTTACAGGCTGATGCTTAAATCACCATTGATTAGCCACAAGTAATTCTTGTTCTAAATAGTAAAATGTCAAATGTGTCAACAAAAACTTGTTTCAAAGAAATATATAACCAATATCTGATTAACCCTACTCATTTTCTATTTCTACATATGTCATTAACCATAGGATATAAATAAAAACATGAATAAAATAAGTAAAACTGACTCTGGCTATGGCTCTAACACTAGTCTGAGTGCCCAGATTTGTCTAAATCTAAATGCACATGGCATAAGATCTGCTGATTATATTGATGTAAATGCAATGCTGGATAAAAGATTAATATCTTAATTTATTATATATATATATATTTTTTTAGTTGGTATTCTGTTTCAAACAAGAGCTGAGATGAGCTGAAATTTCGCATGTCATAGCTGCACCCAGTGTAATTAGCATGTGCCATGGGCTTCTTGTGGGTTTATTTTGCTCTGACGTATCCCACAATGCAACGCGCCGCTGGACCGGTGATGTAGTCTATTGCCGGAGGGCATGAATCGGACGGAGCAGTTTTATACCGCTACACCGGCCAGGCCAGCTCGCCGTAGTGAATTATAAATACAGGTACCGACTGCTATTAGCGCAGGAAACCAGCTCCGCGCATGCCCAATGCGCACAGCCCGCGTTGCCATGGAGACGCGTGGGTAGTCAGGCAGCGGTGATCAGTTGTCAGGCTGGTCGGCGGGGGGTACAGCTGCAGGTGGGAGAGTGATTGAGTGAGTGAGTGAGTGAGTGTGGATGTGGGTGGGTGAGTGTGTGTAAGGGAGTGTATGAGTGTGAGTGTGTTAGTGGATGAGTGAGTAGGTGAGTGAGTGTTTGTGTGTGTGAGTGGATGCTTGAGTGTGTGTGTGAGTGTGAGTGTGTTTGGATAAGTGTGAGTGTGTTTGGGTGTGTGAGTAAGTGGACGAGTGAGTAGGTGAGTGTGTTTGTAAGTGAGTGTGTAAGTGAGTGGGTGTATGTGTGTGAGTGAGTGTGTGTATGTGAGTGAGTGAGTGTGTTTGGATAAGTGTGTGAGTGAGTGTGTTTGGATACGTGTGTGAGTGTTTGGGTGTGTGAGTAAGTGGACGAGTGAGTAGGTGAGTGTGTTTGTAAGTGAGTGTGTAAGTGAGTGGGTGTATGTGTGTGAGTGAGTGAGTGTGTGTATGTGAGTGAGTGAGTGTGTTTGGATAAGTGTGTGAGTGTTTGGGTGTGTGACTAACTGGACGAGTGAGTAAAGGCCCTGTCACATTACGGCGTATGGCGGGAGCGTATTGAAAACCTACGTAAGTCCTGCGCATGCCGGCCTATCATGACCTTTGGTGACCAATCGGGTGTTTTTGAGCGTATGCGTAACCTATGAGGAGCATACGAGGAGCGTACTGTGACATTTTTTGACGGTTTTGATTGATATATGGAACCTATGTGTAGCGTATGCATAGCGTATGCATAGTGTATGAGCGTATGAGTCAAGATCGATGTCGAGACCTATGGCATACGCTTGGAATATGCTGTGCATACGCTGTGCATATGCTAGGAGTACGCTCCCATACGTAACTCGTAGGTTATGTGTATGCTACATACATACGCTAGAGATACGCCGGTGACGCAAGTTGAGCGTATGTGTAACCTATGCCGGCGCACCCCTAGCGTACAAGGAGCGTACACCAGCGTACGAGTAGCGTATGAACCATACGCTCCCATAGGTCGAGATTTTTTTAGCATGCACAACAAAATTTGGACGGACGGACGGAAGAAAGCGTATGGCGACGTACAACGGCATACGCCGGCACATGACGGCCTATGCGTAGCATATGCATAGCGTATGGCGCCGTATGCCAACATAATGCGCCTACGCCGCCGTACGCTCCCGCAAAAAACCCTAATGTGACAGCCCCTTTAGTGAGTGTATGTGTGTGTAAGTGAGTGGGTGTATGTTTGTGAGTGAGTGTGTGTTGGATAAGTGTGTGAGTGCTTGGGTGTGTGAGTAAGTGGACGAGTGAGTGTGTGTTTGGATAGGTGGGTGAGTGTTTGGGTGTGTGAGTAAGTGGACGAGTGAGTAGGTGAGTGTGTGTGTGTAAGTGAGTGACTGTGAGTAAGTGAATGAGTGGTTGGTTGTTTGTGTTTTACGTCCTAGAAACATCTACGGTCATATCAGGAAAGGTACCGACTTGTGACAGTGCACACTCATGGTGACTTTATAGTGCTTGCTCTATTTAGAGCCCAGTCACACTAGGCTTGCGACCGCTTTGCGATCACTACCGACAAAAACCCCCACATAGGTCAGCAACTTTCCTGCGATCAAAGCAACAACAAAAAACATGGGGGGGGGGGGGGGGGGGGGGGCTGGCGACTGCCACCGAAAACCAGGAAAGACTAGTTGGCGATCGCAAGGGAACTGTTTTGTGATAGGTTTGCGACCGATCGGCGTTTGATTACAGATCAGTCGCAAATCAGTCCCTGACCACTCATCGGCCGATCATCAAGCAATCGCTGAGTGGTCTCATGTGATCTGCAGCAGCACCACAACTGACGACAAGTCGCAGTGGAATGACCAATAGACCCCGCAAGTTAAGCTAGTGACATCTATCGGCAGAATTTGGAACCACTCTAGGCGGGTCCTTTCCATGACTGCCTATGATTTCACATGTTATATCTCCGTAAAGAATCATTGGAAAAAATAATAAAATGCTTGATTATATTCAGATATTCATATCGCAACAGGTATCAAGCGTGTATCCTTGTAATATATATATATTTTTAAAGACAACTATACTGTATTTTTCTTCTCGGTTTCACCGCCACTCTCTTCACATTTATTAAACCCCACCAGTTAAGCTAGTGACATCTATTGGCAAAATCTGGAACTACTCTAGTCGGATCGTTTCCAGCTTAAAGCTGCAGAGTCCGATGAAATATTAAATTTTCAAAACCAAACCAATTATCTAGATTTGATTTGTCATATCTAACTTAGATACTGATGCACTTATTAAGCATTTGTTTCTGCGTAGAAGGCAAATACTGAGTCAATTTAACAGAACCTGTTACTGCAGAAGTCTGTGGTGTCAGAGTTTTGGCAAGCTTGCCAAAACTAATTTTCCATGTTTGCACCCAAAATATCTCAAAAGTTTACCATTTAAAATAAAAGTAACTTTGAACTAATGTAAAGTAGATACTAGTGATCGATATAATATATTTATCTCAGAAAAAGTACAGAAATTCAAAACCATCGGACTGTGCAACTTTAACTGGCGGGTCTATTGTCCACGATTGAAATTTCCCTATATAAAAGATTCACCCCATACTTACAGTAGGGGTGAAAAACAACCCTATGTAAAACCTGGAGAAGAATTTCAACATGGTGGGGAAATGAACTGAGCTGATAAATTCTTAATTTAAGAAGCACAATATATTCTTTATGTACGTCTTCATATTTACCCGCTACTTTTGAGCTGGAAAATAAAATAAAACATATACTTTAATGCAATTTAAAAGTGAAACCGACGGCCTTTTATCGAGGCCATCTTGTCTTTTTGCACTCTTTCTCATTTCACCAACTCTGTGTTGATATAAGAAGCCATTTGATATTGGAGCTAAGGATTCTTACTTCCGGTTCCATACTAAAGCTATTTTCACCCGCATTTAGAATAACTCGTCATTCACCCCAGTACTGTAAGTACGGGGTGAATCTTTTATCTAAAATTTCCCCTGCTTAATCAACTAATGTACACACAAAAAACAACCACAAAAAGCCACATGCTTTCCGATGACCAAACAAGGTAGGGTTCCTGCTATATGCACACTTGTTACTAATATGAATAAGCAATGCTTAGGACCGACCCCCGATATAACTACAGCAAAGTATTTTGCGCATGTATTTTTTTTACTCCACTCACGGTGCGGAATAAACTATTAATATTTCATTTGTGCATCCATGTTTATGCCAAATTGTTCTTTATTTCTTTTAATTTTGAATATAATTAAAGTTTTGAACTGCGTGTATCGGCAAAATCTATGGCAGCGGGCATCTGTTTTAATATATTATTAACCAATAGCTGACCCCGGATACCATCAATTGGGCCTATGGACGTAATGCCCTGACAGCTCCGCTGCAGAGTAGCGCAGAGGAACACATACACTGGTCCCAGTGACATCATCACACCATATATGGAAGATCTGTAGCGAGGGACCAGTGTAAGTTGTTCCGCGACTTGGCTTGTGCTATTCTGCAGTGGCCCATCATTAAGGCGTTAGGCCAATCGCTGTCATCCACCCTGCTTGCTGCGTACCGAAGTTCGACAAGCGATTTCCATTTCCGTTTGCTGGATTTTGATTATTCTGTTATTCAACACGAGTATACAAATGGCAGCGCCCATACAGGGCTATTTCCGTTTCCAGTTGCTGGATTTTGGTGAATTTATTTTCCGCCTCTAAGAATACAGGTATTGTTTATGCCTATATTATGCATATGTGTTAGTCCATAGCCTTTCCGTGGGTGGGTCGGTATTATACTAATGTAGATTGCTGCGAAATTGTCCTAGCAAATATTGTACATTAGATTAAAATACCGATTCATATTTTCTATGTCGCTGTGACGTCACAACCCCGGAAACTAGCCCGCAAAATGTAAAACACCGCAGTGATTTGTGTGGATCGATTAGAAATATCTTAATGCGCGATTGAAGAGGAAGATCTGAAGTATTTAATTTAACCTAATTTAATTTAATACTGAACCTCAAGGTTCAGTATTAGGCCCACTCCTCTTCATCATTTACATCGATGATCTGGAGAAGTCCTTAGAGGGAATCAAATTCCAACTATATGCTGATGACACCGTGATATACACAATAAGCAATAGCAGAAAAGAGAACGGAGATAAGCTAAATGAGAAACTAGTAGCTTTAGATAACTGGTGTAACTTCAACAAGATTTCCATAAACCACAAGAAGTCGAAGGTCATAGTGTTTGGCAGGGGTAACATCAACTATGGCAATGAGGAGCCAATAATTTTGGGAGGAAAGGTTCTTGATTATCAGACCAACTACAGATATCTAGGGATGAATCTTGATAGGAAACTAAACTACAATGATAACATAAAAGAAGTTATCAAGAAGGCAAACCACAAAATCTGGATATTAGCAAATACCAGAAAGTACCTAACTACAAATATGGCTATTAAAATATATAAAGGTATGATACTACCATACTTCGATTATGGCGATATAATATATATGGGGGGTAACAAAAATATGTTGGATAAACTACAAAGACTACAAAATAGAGCACTTAAGATATGTCTGAAGGTGGAACATAGACACCCAACTGATGATCTCCATAGGAAAGCAAGAGTCAACACACTAAATGACAGGAGAAAATCACATCTCAAAATAGCAGCATTCAGGGAGACAAGGAAACCTGGGAGGGTGCAGGTAACAAAAAAGGCAACAAGAGGTAGTGATGGACCCAGACTGATAATAAACAGAGCCAAAAACAGATCATATGAGAGGAGTACCGAGTACATGAAGGCAAGGGAATGGAATACACTGGGAGTAAGAAAGAAGTACAGGGACAATAGAAACATAAAACATTCATCAAAAGAGAGCTAAATGCACTGCTAGACTAATAACAACAACAAATAAAATGAATTAAAAAAGAAAAAGAAAGATAGATAAATAAATAGAAAATACACTGATAATTCAAGCAACGTTTTACATACAACTTAAACTTAAAATCAAAACCTAATGACCACTAACTAACACAGCAAGGTGAAGACATTCAGAGAAATTAACTATTGGTAACCAAACAATAATCCGATTGTAGAACGACCAAACTCACAGAGGTTTGGGGGATGTGGGAGAATGCTTACAAACAGAGAAACAATGCATGCAGTCGTTAGCACACAACAACTGAAAGTAATAAAAGGAAGGGGAGTCACAAGACTATTACTGTCTAGCGGCGAAAACAAGTCATTAGACTTAACCGTTATGGGCAGCATAAATACACCCATCACAAAAAAAACCACAAAAAACCTAAGAGCAATTTTCTCTGAAAGTATTAAAAACAGAGATAATCCTGAAAGTTGGGATATTCTGAGGGTCAGTGCCACTGGTAGCCTTAATAAATTCAAGAACTTCCAATTGGCTGATAGACAAAAAGCTGAATGTGAAATTGTAGAGAAAGATCTGCACTATTTAATAGAAACAAGAGAAATGTGCACCAACAAGCACAACTTAGCGATAGTTAGGGTAGTTTTAATGTTATCTCTATGTCAGTGGCATTTGTTTTACCCTTCGAGCGCTGTGAGCACAAAAAGTGCCCGGATATCCGACATCGAGAATGTGTGTGTTCACCACCTCCCGGACCCTCCAACACCCCAACTACAGAGCGCTGACTCTGGACACTTACACCCTTTTCTAATTAGTAACCATAGTAACCCCACACCGACCCCTGTACGCGGGCAGCAGGGCCCACTCCTACCCCACCACACACACACACTGGTTGGTTGGTTGTTGGAGTTTAGCATCCTGGCAACATCTATGGTCATACCAGGACGGGTACCGACTTGTGACAGTGCATTCATGACTTTATAGTGCTGCGCCACTGGGAAATCAGGCCGCCAGCACCATGACCAAATATACCACTCAGGATAGGGCTTAATAGGATAGGGTAAGGACTGGTTAGCTTAGTGTCAGAATAATGTGACTGAGTGGGATATTGTGGACATGGTGCCGACTGCCTGATTTCCCAGTGGGGCACCACTATAAGGCTGCCATGAGCGTGCACTGTCACAAGTCTGTACCTACCCATCCTGAAATAGTGTGCACTGTCACAAGTCTGTACCTACCCATCCTGATATGCACTCCAATAACATACCAACCAATCCTATTTAAAAAAATGCTGAGATCGGGAGTTCGGTTCCCGGTCGAGTCAAACCAATGACATATCAAATTGATACTTGTCGCTTCCTAGCCTGGCGCTCGGCAATAATAGGATAGGACAAGGACTGGTTCACACGGTATCAGGATAATGTGACTGAGTGGGATATTGGGGTCATGGTGCCGATGTTTCCAGGACGTAAAACTCCAAGAACCAACCAAGCAATCGTAGAAAAAAAATGCTGAAACAATTACGCCAAACTGTTCTATTTATCTCTGCTTACATTTTCTAGTTTGAGTCATCATAATTACCGCAACAATCACATAAACCAGCCAGGCCAGGTAATTTAGCATCACAGGAAATCAAGCCTCCCCCCCTCCCTCCACACTCCTCCCCCCCCCCCCCACACACACCCATCCCCTTCCCCCACAAACAGAACCACTAAAATAGCAGACACCCACATCAGGGCCAACACAACCGGTATAGCACATGACTTTTGTTTTTGTTTGTTGTTGTATGTCCGAGCAACATTTAAGGTCATATCTTTTTGAAAGATAAACATATTAAGTTAATAGCTATAATCTACCTTACTTTAGTTTGAAGTAACTTTATTTAACTTAAATTGTCAGCTCAAGCCATATTCTACTTGTCTGTGCCTACTCTCACTTGGCTCAGACAAGAGGACAAACTGTTATTTCGAACATAAAGCCCCAATCACACCTTCCCGACCACCAGACCACCCCGGACCATGAATCTGGCGTGGTCCGGTGTAGCAGGAAATCGCAAACCCCTGGCAATTGCACACCCTGGGGTTTGCGATTTGCTATGAAATCACAAACCCCCTGGAAATCGCAAACCCCCCATGCTTTGTACCATTTTGTAATATTCAACTAACACACTAGTAAATAATGGTTTATTGAGATATTTGGTGCATGCACAATAAGAATTTGGAATATTAAAATGGTTCTATTTACTGTATGTAGTGACTGAAGTTGGAACTAAAAAGGCCATTTTGCTAACGACATTGTTTACATTGCCTGAAACTGAGTGATAATACCAGGATATTGCTGCACCTCTTTACCTAGCCTGGTCCCCTGGCCTTTGTTTCAACAGAGGTCACCACCTAGTGGAAAACATGGGTACTGGAAGCCGACTACTCTTTACCTGGCCTTTAGAATGGCCACAATGGCGACATCTGTGAATAAAGGCCTGCGTCGACAGGAATACTTGTTTGCTTTGCTAGGGTTTTTAGTCCTAGCAACATCTACGGTCATATCAGGATGGGTACCGACTTGTGATGGTGCACACTCATGGAGACTTTACAGTGCTGCCCCATTGAGAAATCAGGCCGCCAGCACCATGGCCTGATATCTCACTCAGTCACATTTATCCTGACACTGAGCTAGACAGTCCTTGCCCTATCCTATTAATGCCGAGTGCCAAGCTAGGAAGCGATAAGTATCAATTTTTTAAGTCATTGGTTTGACTCGACCGGGAACTGAACTCCTGATCTACCGATTGGGCTACCGCGCGCGGTTCTGCCATTCCAGGGCTAGCGTCCTAACCATTAGGTTACCTGAGTTCCCAGGTGCAATCACCATACACATGGTATTTCACCCTAGGAGGTCAGTGCACCCCACTACAATACATCGATAAACTACCTGCGCAAAGGAAAATGAATAATAAACACCTACCACCGTCGCCATATTTATTTATTTATGTATTTATTTATTCAGTAATTTATTTATTTACAATGTGCTAAGGTGCTGGCTCTGATTAGATCACCACGTGTAGAAGGGATGGTCGAATGAACTGAGCATCCGTCTCCGGTTTTGGTGGACCGTGTGATGATTCGAACTCATGGGTTCAAACCCTGGTCCAGTCAAACCAATGACGTATAAATTGATACTTGTCGCTTCCTAGCCTGGCACTCGGCATTATTAGGATAGGGCAGGGCCTGGTTGGCTCAGTGTCAGGATAATGTGACTGAGTGGGATATCAGATCATGATGCCAACGGCCTGATTTCTCAATGGGGCAGCATAATAAAGTCGTCATGAGTGTGCACTGTCACAAGTCGGTACCACTCCTGATATGACCTTAGATGTTGCTAGGACGTAAAACTCCAGCAATCAAACATCTAAGACTCAGCTGGGGATCAAACCTATGACCTCCCAGGCTCTACACTACGTTGGCTGGTTCGTTGTTGGAGTTTTACACCCTGGCAACATCTAAGGTCATACCAGGACGGGCTCTACACTAAGTGAACATGATGTGGGGTGGGGAGGGGAACCTTGCCCGATCAAGTCCATCAAAACATCCATTCATCAACGAGAACCCGAAACCTTTGAATACACTAAATGACTTAGACAGGCGCTACCTGTAATATAGACATGCAGTACCATGGAGGCAATGATCTCCTACACCCCGCTAAACTAGAAACTAGGCTAACTTGAACCTGGAGCCGGTATCACCGAGAGTAATGTCTTTGAGTTATTGACTAGACTCACTTTGATCCACCAGGGGCCGTATGCACGAATCGGGGTCAGGCCCGTAACCGCGGCTAGGCTAGCTCCACACGGCTAAATGTGAGTAATTGCATACCGATTTCTCACATTTAGCCGTGTGGAGCTAGCCTAGCCGCGGTTACGGCCCTAACCCCGATTCGTCCATACGGCCCCAGCAGGTGTCTTAGAGCTATTGATTAGTGTCACTATGACCCACCAGGTGGCAGCAGTATAAGTAGTGTCTGAGAGCTATTGATTAGTGTCACTATGATCCACCAGGTGACAGCAGTATAAGTAGTGTCTTTGAGCTATTTATTAGTGTCACTATGATCCACCAGGTGGCAGCAGTATACGTAGTGTCAGAGAGCTATTGACTAGTGTGAATTTGATCCACCAGGTGGTACCAGTATAAGTAGTGTCTGAGAGCTATTGATTAGTGTCATTATGCTCCACCAGGTGGCAGCAGAATAAGTAGTGTCTGAGAGCTATTGACTATTGCCGCTTTGTCAATGTTCTGGGTTATAGTAGAGGTTAATATAAGATGAGGTATTCTTTGGGCATCCGGGTCTTTGTACACTCAAGACAGTGACGCTAAATGTTTATGAACAAAACCAAAACTTATCCCGGAACCATGTGTTGTGCATAAAGTTGATTGCTTGGGGTTCAACGTCCAAGCAACATTTCAGGTCATATTAGGATGGGCGCCAACTTATGACAGCATGCACTCCTGGTGACTTCATAGTGCTGAGATAATGAAACACCATATGACATGATATCCCACTCAGACACATGATCCTGACACGGAGTCAACCAGTCCTTGTCCTATCCTATTAATGTTGAGCGTCAGGCTCGATAGCGATAAGTATCAATTTTGTAAGTGATTGGGTTGACACGGTCGGGATGCGAATCCATGACCTCCTGCAGGGGAAGCGAGCCTACGTACGCTCTTACAGATTCGGCCATTCCGCCCAGGCACCAAAACAGGTTAATCGTTTATCCTATGCTCTATAATCTATTATGGGAATATAAACAACGAAACTATCACCAGTTTCCTATATTACAGTATACTCACTATATCCTATCTACTGGCCCTGTGTAGTTACAGTATTGGCCACACTGGCGCCACCTGTGAGGGGCACTGACCACTTGTATACCAGCTGGTCGTTATCGCCTATAGACCCGTTTGGACGGTAAATTATAACACACACACATACAACGTGATTATTCAGGTCCATATAAAGCGATCGTGAAAACATCGGGAAGTTGACTGAATTACCTTTGAATTAAATCATTCTGGGTTCAATGAATCATCGCATTATATCCGAATTCGCATTAAATCGGGACGAGTTATATATAACCCGGTCTAACTGTACATAAATAATACAGGTCAGACTGAATGATTAATTCAAACCCTGGCAGAATCAAATCAATATCTTGAGAATTTATACTTGTCACTACCTAGCCTGGTGTAATAAGGAAGACTAATTATTCGTCATACAGATTAATCATCGAATGTAAAAAAAAAAAAAATTATTAAATTTCTTAGAGTCCGAAAAAAGATATTCGCTTAAACAAAATTTCTACGCAACAATCTCTCAAACACCCACTCTAACCACTCCGCCACAGAGAACACCAATGACCATAAATGTTGCTAGGTCGTAAAACTGCAAAACACAAATAAACTCAGTGTCTGGATAATTTAACCACGTGGGCTATCGGGTCATGTTGCTGACGGCCAAGGTATCAGAGTGGGGCAGCACTATAAAGTGTCCACGAGTAATGTATTTTTTTTATTATTTGAAAACCAGAATCCCCCAAAGAAATGCAGCGCTTCAGCACCGCGCTGAACCAGGATATTCAGAGACACCTGGTGACCAGTGGAAGCCCGCCCCGTCACACCTGAGTAAGCAGCCGTCTTTGCCGGTGTAGCGGTGTATAAAACTGTCCACTCCGATTCCTGCCCTGCAGAAATAATTCATGAGAATGAACCACCCACCCGCCCTCCCTCCCCCGGCAATAATATAAAATGATAAAGGAATACGGCTGACTGCCCCCTGGTGGCGATAATATCCGAGTGTTATTATTATACTTATGGTGGCCGAATTGGTAGAGTGCAGGCCTCCCGTGCGGGAGATCGGGAGTTTGATTCCCAGTCGAGTCAAATCAATGACTTACTAAATTGATACTTGTCGCTTCCTAGCTTGTCGCTCAGCATTAATAGGATATGGCAAGGACTGGTTAGCTCAGTGTCAGAATAATGTGACTGAGTGGGATATCGGGGAATGGTGTTGGTGGCCTGGTCTTCCAGTGGGGAAGCACTAGAAAGTCGCCATGAGCGTGCACTGGCACAAGTCAGTCCTGATAACACCGTAGATGTTGCCAGGACGTAAAATTCGAACCACCAACCAACCTGACTAAAACAGCCCCCCCCCCCCCCGCCTTGTTTACTAGACTCGAATGCTTCCCAGCACAACTCTGCATTCTTCTTCGGTTTACATTATAACCAAATAGGTGCATGGAGAGTGTAAGGGATCCTCCTCATTGTAAACATGGCGTAAAATCCGCACCACAAACTACAAACAATACACGGCACTGGTAGCATTGTGAGGCCTTGTGTGTTATGCGTTGTATGCCGAGTATTCATAGGTGGCAATGTGAGTGCATGTATAGGCAGGGTGATGAGTTCGTGCACGTGTTGAGGTGTGTGTAGGCAGGTGGATGTGCGCATCTGTGCATTGAGGTGTGCGTGTGTGTGCATGTATGTATGTATGCGTGTGTGTGTGCATGTGGGTAAAACAGCTAGTGTTGTACTAAGAGGGATAACTCTATTTATCACTTCGGTCTGTCTGACTAGTTACAATTAAACCGGACGTGGTGGACGAATCGGTAGAGCTCTGGCACCCCGTGCGGTAGGTCGGAAGTTCAAATCCCAACCGAGTAAAAAAAAACAATGACTTCTAACATTGATACTTGTCGCTACCTAGCCTGGCACTTAGCATTAATAGGATAGGACAAGGAATGGTTTGCACAGTATCAGGATAATGTGCCATGGTGCCAGTGGCCTGGTCTCGTAGTGGGGCAGCACTCTAAAAGTCGATATGAGAGCACACTGTCACAAGTCAGTACCCGTCCAGATATGATCTTAGATGTTGCTAGGACGTAAAACAACAAACCGTTACAATTGTTGTGGGAGGTGATGAAAATGGGAAATATTGCGTCTAGAGCTAGTGGGACTCGGACCCACAACTCTTTGCATTCCGGGCAAGTGTGCTAACCATTACACATCGAGGCTCCCTGATATCACCACACTACCCACGCCTACCTGTATGTGTTTCCCCATAGAAGGGAATACTGTTAATTTAATAGAAACTGTTATTACACAAGCCTTGGGACGCTTGTGAAAATTAATTTGGCATGTTGTCACTTCAAATATCTCCAAATAGCCATTTAAACTAAAAATTACTGCAACTAAAAGTAAAGTAGACTATATTGTTCAATTTCATGTATTTATCTAAAAAAAGAGATTGCAGAAATTCAAAACCATCGGACTAAGAAACTTTAAACAAATATATATTTGAATAGTTATTGTCATGGGGGGAGGGGGGGGGGGTGTCTTTGCAAATGCGAAATATTGTGCATAGAACAGGATTCGAATCCAGACTTCTTGTCAATTCGTCCTAACCATCACACTGTCTAGGCTGCCTGGTGCAATCACCGTATCCACGCCTACCTGTCTATGCGGTTCCTTGCCTGAGAGGTCAGTGCAGACTACTGCAGTTATCGTATCTAATTGAAAGTGACATATTGGCTATTAAATTTTAATAACTTTGTTATGTTTGTTTGTTATTTTACGTCCTAGAAACATCTAAGTTCATATCAGGATGGGTACCGACTTGTGACAGTGCACACTCATGATGACTTTATAGTGCTGCCCCACTGGGAGACCAGCACCATGACCTGATATCCCACTCAGTCACATTATCCTGACACTGAGCAGACCAGTCCTTGCCCTATCCTAATAATGCCAAGCGCCTGGCTAGGAAGCGACAAGTATACATTTTTACGTCATTGGTTTGACTCAAACCCACAACCTACCAACACAGGAGACTAATTTGGCCACCCGTCTGGTCTTTATGTTATGTGGAGTCGACAAAGGAGTAAATATTCTCACTAGAGACAAATTTATATCTACCTTTACTTAGTTGTGTTGGGGGCGAATTAAGATTCAAATAAATCAAATACAAACGCTAAATAAAAGAACAAATATAACAAGATTTAACTAGATGGCTAATCATCGCCATGGTTGGGGTGGTCGACTTACTGGATTCTCGTTGTTTATAGGTCAGCGCTCAGGGAGCAAATCGATGAGGCTCCGTGTATTATGGATGACTGCACACGGAGGTGGGAGGGAGGGGGTAGGGGGGAAGAATCAATAAAGGACAGATTTACTAAAAATAACAACTAAAAGAGGCAAAACCAAATAAGCAACTTGCAGCATCTTTTAAAAAGAAATAATGTGGCAATGGAGGAAGTAGCGAAGTACATACTTCCCCAGCATTTATATTTGTATAATGCATTATATATATACTTCTTTAAACAAACACAAATTTTAATGTGATAATTTCTTCCGCCCATACTTGCCATCCACTTTAATATTTTAAAAAGCTAAAATTCTATATCTATCAATTTTTAAAATTTAATTTTTACATTTGATATATTTTGATAATGTAGTGGTCTGCACTGACCTCTCAGGCAAGGAGCCACATAGACAGGTAGGCGTGGGCAGTGTGTTGATATCAGGGAGCCTAGGTGGTGTAATGGTTAGCACACTGGCCCGGAATGCAAAGAGATGTGGGTTCGAGTCCCGCTCTAGGCGCAATATTTCCCATTTTCATCACCCCCATGACACTGGTTGCCATGACCATGATTCTGTACAAGCTACACACTGTATGGTTGTTGAACCTACCCTGTGTATGTGAGTGCGTTGCCTTGCCTGTGTGTATGTAATTGTAAGCATTACAAGACTTACAATTCCAGGGGGACGAGTGTAGTGGTCTGCACTGACCTCTCAGGCAAGGAGCCGCATAGACAGGTAGGCGTGGGTAGTGTGTTGATATCAGGGAGCCTAGGTGGTGTAATGGTTAGCACACTGGCCTGGAATGCAAAGAGATGTGGGTTCGAGTCCCGCTCTAGGCACAATATTTCCCATTTTCAACACCCCCATGACAATAAGTTCGATGTGAAAAATTGCCATCCAATAAATAAAATTAAATCTAAAATTGTATATGTACTCTCCATTTGCTAGATTTGGTTAGTATTACAACTGAAGTTGGGGTGGGGGTGGAGAGGTGTGTATGGGGGTGGAGAGGTGTGTGGGGGGGGGGGGGGAGATGTGGCCGAATCGGTAAGACCAGTAAGAGTGCTGGCTAACTTCCTGTGCAGAAGGAAGGTAGGGTGTTTGAACTCCGGCCGAGTTAAATCAATGACTTACAAAATACCTGTGGGTGAATCTTTAGGAACACGTGCACTAAAAAGGGGGCGAGCTTTGTGTGCGCGTGCACGTGTTGAGGTGTGTCTAGGCAGGTGTGTATGTGTGTGTGTGCATGTGTGTGTGTACGTGTTGAGGTGTGTCTAGGCAGGTGTGTATGTGTGTGTGTAAGTGTTGAGGTGTGTAGGCAGGTGCGTGTGTACGTGTTGAGGTGTGTAGGCAGGTGTGTATGTGTGTGTAGGCAAGTGGATGTGTGTGTGCATGTGTTGAGATGTCTATGTGTGTGTGCATAGGCAGGTGGATGTGTGTGCATGTGTTGAGGTGTGTGTAGGCAGGTGTGTATGTGTGAGTGCGTGTGTTGAGGTGTGTATGTGTGTGTGCATAGGCAGGTGGATGTGTGTGTGCATGTGTTGAGGTGTGTGTAGGCAGGTGTGTATGTGTGAGTGTGTGTGTTGAGGTGTGTATGTGTGTGTGCATAGGGAGGTGGATGTGTGTGTGCATGTGTTGAGGTGTGTGTAGACAGGTGTGTGTGTGCATAGGGAGGTGGATGTGTGAATGTGTGTGTGCACGTGTTGAGGTGTCTACGCAGGTGTGTATGTGTGAG
Source organism: Branchipolynoe longqiensis (assembly GCA_030323885.1). NCBI lineage: Eukaryota > Metazoa > Annelida > Polychaeta > Phyllodocida > Polynoidae > Branchipolynoe > Branchipolynoe longqiensis. Next base: position 64,871,312 of record CM059200.1, read on the forward strand.
TGCGTGTGTAGGCAGGTGGATGTGTGCGTGCACGTGTTGAGGTGTCTAGGCAGGTGTGTATGTGTGAGTGCGTGTGTAGGCAGGTGGATGTGTGTGTGCACGTGTTGAGGTGTGTGTAGGCAGGTGTGTATGTGTGTGAGTGCATGTGTAGGCAGGTAGATGTGTGCGTGCACGTGTTGAGGTGTCTAGGCAGGGGTGTGTGTGTGTGTGAGTGTATGTGTAGGCAGGTGGATGTGTGCGTCTATGTATGCGTGTGTGTGTGCATGTGGGTAAAACAGCTAGTGTTGTACTAAGAGGGATAACTCTATTTATCACTTCGGTCTGTCTGACTAGTTACAATTAAACTGGATGCGGTGGACGAATCGGTAGAGCTCTGGCACACCGTGCGGTAGGTCGGAAGTTCGAATCCCAACCGAGTAAAAAAACCAATGACTTATAACATTGATACTTGTCGCTACCTAGCATGGCACTTGGCATTAATCAGGGATGAAAGTGGTCTCTGGGAAAAAAAGCGGAAATGCAGATATTCTCCCATAGGCTTAGCATTGTCAGGGAATCGCTGAAAATTCCTGGAAGTCGGGTTTCATACATATTGGTATATATGCTAATAGTGCTGCGCCGTTTGAAGCACGTATTAGTAGTATATGCTGCTAGTGCTGCGGCGTTTGCATCACATATCGGTATACGCTACTAGTGCTGCGCCGTGAAGGCATTAGTAGTATACGCTGCTAGTGCTGCGGTGTTTGCACCACATATTAGTATACACTGATGGTGCTGCAGCGTGAAACAACGTATTAGTTGGTTGGTTGTTGGAGTTTTACATCCTGGCAACATCTAAGGTCATACCAGGATGGGCGCAACTTATTAGTATACACTTATAGCTACAGGAAAAATCACGGAGATCTTTCATCCCTGATTAATAGGATAGGGCAAAGAATGGTTTGCACAGGATCAGGATAATGTGGCATGGTGCCAGTGGCCTGGTCTCGTAGTGGGGCAGCACTCTAAAGTCGATGAGAGCAAACTGTCACAAGTCAGTACCCGTCCAGATATGATCTCAGATGTTGCTAGGACGTAAAACAACAAACCGTTACAATTGTTGTGGGAGGTGATGAAAATGGGAAATATTGCGCCCAGAGCTAGTGGGACTCGAACCCACAACTCTTTGCATTCCTGGCAAGTGTGTTAACCATTACACCACCTAGGCTCCCTGATATCACCACACTACCCACGCCTACCTGTCTATGTGGTTACTTGCCTGAGACGTCAGTGCAGACCACTACACAATTAAAGCTGCATAATCTGATGATTTGTTAGTATCTTTTCTTCTTCATTTTTTTGGTGTGTGATGGGTGTCTTTATGCTGCCCATAACAGTTAAGTCTAATGACTTGTTTTCGCCGCTAGATAGTAATAGTCTTGTGACTCCCCTTCTTTTTTTATCACTTTCAGTTGTTGTGTAGCTAACCACTGCATGCATTCTTTCTCTGTTTGTAAGCATTCTCCCACATCCCCCAAACCTCTGTGAGTTTGGTCGTTCTACAATCGGATAATTGTTTGGTTACCAATAGTTAATTTCTCTGAATGTCTTCACCTTGCTGTCGTAGTGGTCATTAGGTTTTGATTTTAAGTTTAAAGTTTACCTTTTGTATGTATTATACCTAGCATCTATACCCTCTAAAACTTTGCTTGAATTATCAGTGTATTTTCTATTATTTATTTATCTTTCTTTTTCTTTTTTTAATTCATTTTATTTGTTGTTGTCATTAGTCTAGCAGTGCATTTAGCTCTCTTTTGATTAATTTGTTATATGTTTCTATTGTCCCTGTACTTCTTTCTTCTACTCCCAGTGTATTCCATTCCCTTGCCTTCATGTACTCGGTACTCCTCTCATATGATCTGTTTTTGGCTCTGTTTATTATCAGTCTGGGGCCATCACTACCTCTTGTTGCCTTTTTTTGTTACCTGCACCCTCCCAGGCTTCCTTGTCTCCCTGAATGCTGCTATTTTGAGATGTGCTTTTCTCCTGTCATTTAGTGTGTTGACTCTTGCTTTTCTATGGAGATCATCAGTTGGGTGTCTATGTTCCACCTTCAGACATATCTTAAGTGCTCTATTTTGTAGTCTTTGTAGTTTATCCAACATATTTGTGTTACCCCCCCATATATATTACATCACCATAGTCAAAGTATGGTACTATCATACCACTATATATTTTAATAGCCATATTTGTATTTAGGTATTTTCTGGTATTCGCTAATATCCAGATTTTGTGGTTTGCCTTCTTGATAACTTCTTTTATGTTATCATTGTAGTTTAGTTTCCTATCAAGATCCATCCCTAGATATCTGTAGTTGGTCTGATGATCAAGAACTTTTCCTCCCAAACTTATTGGCTCCTCATTGCCATAGTTGATTTTCCCACTGCCAAACACTAGGACCTTCGACTTCTTGTGGTTTATAGAAATCTTGGAGTTACACCAATTATCTAAAGCTACTCGTTTCTCATTTAGCTTATCTCTGTTCTCTTTTCTGCTATTGCTTGTTGTGTATATCATGGTGTCATCAGCATATAGCTGGAATTTGATTCCCTCTAAGGACTTCTCCAGATCACCATAATCTACGACCAAGCGGACTGGGTGGCCGAATCGGCAAGAACGCAGGCTAGCTTCCTGTACGGCAACATCTAAGGTCATATCGGGACGGGTACCGACTTGTGACGGTTGGCACTCATGGTGACTTTATAGTGCTGGCCCACTGGGAAATCAGGCTGCTGGCACCATGACACGATATCCCACTCAGTCACATTATCCTGACACTGAGCTAACCAGTCCTTGCCCTATCCTAATAATGCTGAGTGCCAGGCTAGGAAGCGACAACTATCAATTTCACAAGTCATTGGTTTGACTCGACCGGAGAACTCCCGACCTTCCGCACCCGGCCACCGCGCCTGGTTCCTGTGTGGAAGATGAATGATGTCATGGATGGGATTCCCTCATCACATGACCGTGAGGGGTCCCCTGACCCCACCAGGGAAATCCTCTAGGTTGTGCTAGGACACCAGTCATGATGGACGCTGACCTCAGCACTCTCCCGCCACATATTCGGTTACACAAACTGAAAAGGTGTGCATTTGTCAGAGTACAGTTCCAGTCCCAGCGGCCTATACCGGATCCCTTTAATAGGATAGGGCAAGCACTGGTTAGCTCAGAATCAGGATAATGTGACTGAGTAAGATATCGGGTAATGGTGCCAGAGGTATGGTTTTCCAGTGAGTCAGCACTATAAAGTCGCTATGAGTGAGCGCTGCTACATGTTGGTACATGTCCTGATATATAACCGTAGATGTTGCTAGGATGTATAACCCTAAACAAACAATAATCTCTACTTTAGAGCAACTCTGTTTTGATGACTAACTTTGTGCAGATATTTGAAGTAAAAACATGCGAAATAAATGTGTTATGCGCTCCAACATTTTGAACGTCATCTGAGCCTTGCACGCCTTGTAGCAGTGACCAGTTCTATTAAATTGACGTATCTAGGTAAGTTGGTTGGTTGTTGGAGTTTTACGTCCTAGCAACATCTAAGGCCATATCAGGACGGGTACCAACTTGTGACAAGTATCAATTTTATACGTCATTGGTTTGACTCGACCAGGGTTCGAACCCCACAATCTACCAAAACAGGAGACGGACACTCAACTCATTCGGCCATCCTGTCTGGTCAGTAATAGGATGGCCAGTGATGTACTGCGTACAGTTTTCAGCATTGTGTGTCTAGCCGGTATTATTTAGCTGGCACCTGCTAATGCCGAATATATACTGTGTTCAATTCTCTAGTGAATTATTATTGCACATCAATATTTTGATTGCTTGATCGATAATAATTGAGTGCTGTGTCAGTAGAAACGAGCATCTTCACGGCAAGATATGAATAGTTGATAAATAATCTAATATCCGGCCAGCTGGGATGGTTAATGGGTGTTACTGACCGCTTGCAGGTGGCGCCACCGCGGCTGGACAGCGAACTGGCCCCTGATATCGATATATAATATATATAAATATATATATAATAGACCAGACGGGGTGGCCGAATGAGTTGAGCGTCCATTTCCCGTGTTGGTAGATCGTGGGATTCGAACCCACGGGTTCAACAGGTTCGAACCCTGGTTGAGTCAAACCAATGACTTGAAAATTGATACTTGCCATTTCCTAGACAGGCGCTCAGCATTATTAGGATAGGGCAAGGACTGGTTGGCTAAGTCTCATGATAATGTGACTGAGTGGGATATCAGGTCATGGTGCTGGTACCCATGTCTCCCAGTGGGGCAGCACTATAAGGTTGCCATGAGTGCCCAATGTCATAAGTCGGTACCCGTCATGATATGACCTTAGATGTTGCCTGGATGTAAAACTCCAACAACAAACCAACTGTAAAGAATAGGTCTCCAGTTTTGTAGAATGGCTAAGGCACGAATGGGTGGCTGTGTAGACAGGCTATAGTGAAATCAATACAGACAAAGAGAAAGGAAGAGTATAAAAGTAAAGGAAGAGGGAGAGTCAAGCCCTCTGGTTTATTATTTATATGGTTACATGGGTTCATTGTAGAGTATCACCCCACCCTTTTCCCCCAATGGGAAACAAGCATTCTTGGCCCTACCAATAGGGATCCAGCATTTCTGGTCCCCATGGCTACCAGTGGTCTGCCCACCACCATCAAGCTGTGTGGCTCCCCTGGCCACCACCAACCTTGACCCTGAATGTGGTGATCCTACCTCACAGAGGGGGGAGGGGGTAGGCCCTGAGTGCCCCTTACACACAGCCCTGCCAGCACCACTATGTCTATTTACATCCCACTCAGGCACCACCAGCACTTACATATATATATACATACACGCACTTGGTCATGTACACCTGATCAGTAATAGAACATTTACATTCCCCCAATCCCGTAAATCAGAATATTTTACACAACTATATATAATAAGTAAGTGTTTCAGCGCTGACAAAATAATATGTTCAGATGAATATTTTAAAAATAATTTTAAACAAAAAATCTAGATAAGGTCAAATAAAAATAGCTGATCGTCCTTTTGAAATAGAAATCAGGGTCGGTGGGTGGTTATCTTTATTTAATATTTTTGACATAGACGTAATAAATTTATAACCAGATGTGATGGCCGAATGAGTTGAGCGTCCGCCTCCTGTTCTGGTAGGCCGTGAGATTAGAATTCCTGGGTTCAAACCCTAACCGAGTCAAAGCAATGACGTAAAAATTGATACATTTTTAACAGTCAAACAAAAAATCAGGGGCGGGTGATTTTTAAGGCACGGGCGGGGACGATCACCATTTAAAAATAAAATTTGGGCTAACTCCCTAAGTAATTTGGTTTCGAAAATTGTATCCTTTTATCGGACTATGCAGCTTTAACCAACGACTGTAATACAACGTTTTACAAATTTCACTTTTATTTTAATCAAAAAATTAAAAGGATCAATTTGTGTTCCAGTAACTCACCTTTCCAGGGTCATCTTTCGATCGCGGAACTTTGAGGAAGCACTTATTTAGTGACAAATTGTGTCGGATGGAATTCTGGAGGGAAAAAAAGGATAGAATTAAAACCAATATTTCTACAAATCGACAGAAACTACCAAAGCTGTAAGAAAAAATCAGTGATGAAAGTGAGATGAGCGATAATACAGTAACAATAATGATAAATGACGACAGAACACTCTCCGGGCAGAACACTCTCTGTAATGATTAGTCATAGGCATGGTGCAAAGACTATGCTTGGAGAGTACTGGATGAAACCTGACTTCGGGAATTTTCAGCGATTCCCTTTACACAGTGCAAAGCCTATGGGTGAATTTGTGCGTAGTGGAAATTATATAACATATCTAAAATATATATATATATAATTTTGACCGTCCGAGTGGGTCGGGAATGGCGATAACGACCAGACACAGCTGGCTTATATGAGGTTAGAGCCCCTGAAAGGTGACGCTGTGTGGCCAAACCTGGAACTAAACAATGTCATACACTAGTTGTGGTTCGCAATTTAACAATACAGAAAAACTGGAGATGGTGGTCCTTCTTTTTTGTGTATTATAATGGATTATAATAATATAACTAACGAAGCTGAATCCAAGGTTAATTATTATTGTTGTTTTGGGGAGTTTTCAGTCGCATTGGTGCGCTGAAGGCTGCAAATCTGCAGCACTGAATGGGCACCACTGAAAGCGGTCCCATGTATGCACCGTAAGTCCGGCCAAGGCCAGAGGAAGAAGTGAAGTGAGGATGGGATTAGTTAGGCAGAGGGTGTGGTTACCTGTTTGTTGCACTGAAAATTAGTGGTCAGTAGTCGTGGCACCAAGTCAGCTATGGTGATGAGGTGGGGCCTGCTAGTTTTTTTTTGTTATTGAGGCTGTATTTATACTGTCCATAGCATATAAGCCTGGGTATTCAGGCTTGTTTTCAATGCTGGCCAGCTGTAGTGTTGGTGTTGTCTTATCACACAGTAGCTGCTGATAAGGTATTTGATTGCCTGTATTTCAGTAGCAGATAGATAGTTGGTTGGTCTGGTTAGTACTATAGTAGTCTATGTTAATTTTTTTGGATTTTCTTGGCATATATGCTAGTATTATTGTGCTATCGATATCGTATGTATTCGGAGTCGCGCGCCCACCTTGATCGGTGCGCGCGAATGGGGCGCCACCTGCGTATCGCGGAAAATAATCTTTATATTCCCATAATAGATTTTAGAGCACATAATTCATCTGTTGGTTTTATTTATCATATACCACTTGTGATTCTACCACAGTTGTATGCTCTTCTGGCATAGATTTCTGTGCCCTATTTGACCTGTTTGACATGCAAAATTTTAGTCAGTATGTTTAACCACTGTATGACCCCCAATAGCCGATGTTTACTTTTTGTACTGGGGTCGCTAAACAAACAAACAAACCAACAAAAAATACAGCAACATTTTGTTTTAAAGCAAAATTTGGTGGTGGAATGGGCAGATCGGAGGGGAAGGTTGCGCCACGTGGAGGGAGTATAGGAGAAACAGGGGAGCTGCTTAGTAGCAGACCTCCTGCCCCCCAGGTCACATACCAACCGGCCTCCAGTAGCATAGACAACAAGACAACATAATTATTTTTTTCCCCTTGAAGATAATTTATACTGCATATCATGGATAAGTCTGAATAGACTTGTTTTCACCATTAGACAGTTTGTCAATAGAAAGCCCGAGCGTACACTTTTACTGACCCAAGGGATTTTTAACCTCCCACATCACATAGACATGGTATGAGAGCAACCGGCCTTTTAATGACGCTGTAAGCTATACACAGCGGTGGAAATCCAAATTGGCAGACGTGGGGTGGGGGGCATGGGGAATCGAACCATCGACCTTCAGATTAGGAGCCCAACCTAGAAAAAAGCCAGACACTCTAACCACTCTGCCACAGCGAATAATTATAATACAGAGAAAATACAGTCGCACTAGATAAAAACTACGGGGGCCCCAATGACAATTTTTTTTTTAAATCCCTGAAATGCTAGGGGAGTGCGGTGGCATGTACCCCTGAAATTTGTTTAAAAACCGCCTGCTCTCAGTCTCAGAGTCGTTGCACATTCAATTATGAGTTCCGAATTATTTCTGTTTTCACAGACAGGATTTTCCCCTCGCTGATTTGGAAACTCAGTTTTCGCTGAAATCAGCAATTTTGCTGAGAAATGGGATCCCTGAAACTAGAGCAGATAAACAGTAGCAATAGCAACAGGATAATTACATACATAATAATACTCGCATAAAGGTATTTTTACGCCTCGGAATCTCTGAATTATAGAAGAGAAGCGAAAAATCGATGTTGTAAGTACCATTCGTATTTATAGTGCAATTATTTGCAAGGATTATGGCCGGAAAGCCAATGGCTTGCACTGAAAAGTAGGTGGGTTTTTTTCCCGGGGGTTGGGGGGCGGTGGGGGGGTTACATCATGGAGCATAGATAGATGGTTGGTTGTTGGAGTTTTATGCCCTGGCAACATCTACGTCATATCAGGACAGGTACCGACTTGTGACAATGCGCACTCATGGCGACTTTAGAGAGCTGCCCCACTGGGAGACCTGGCCATCAGCACCATGACCCAGTCACATTATCCTGACACTGAGCCAACCACTCCTTACCCTATCCTAATAATGCCAAGCGCCAGGCTAGGCAGCAACAGGTACCAATTTGGCTTGACTCTGATGGGATTCGAACTCCCGACCTTCTGCACGGGAAGCATGCGCTCTACCGATTCTGCCACCGCGTTCGGTCTGTTAGTATTGAGCTTGTCCCACTTTGAGGTGGGAGGGTGGGGGAGGGTGGGGGAGGGTGGGGGATCGGGGGGGGGGGCAATGAGGGAGGCATACTTTTGTGGATTAAAGTTGCTTTGTCCGATGGTTATGAGTTTCTTGCCAATTTCCTTTAGATAACTACAGTAAAACCTCTGTAAATGGACCGACCGTGAGACCGACTTTGAATGGTCCATTTAGGGAGGTGGTCGGCTTAGGGAGTATTATTTATCATTACAATGGTATTTTTTGGGGCGATTGTTTGGGACCCAAATAAAGCGATCAATATAGGGGAGTGGTCGGCTTGAGAGGTTTTACTGTATCTTACATTAATTGGCATAATGTACTTTACTTTAGTTTGAAGTAACTTTTATTTAAAAGTAATCACCGTGAAGATTATTTTAGGGTCTACATTAGTTAATTAAGCAGGGGAAATTCCAATCGGGATCGGGATGTAGCTCAGGCGGTAACATCGACATCTGTGAAGGTGTCAGTCACTCTATCGATCCTGCTCAGTGGACCCATTTGCAGTTTGGGTTATTTTCCGTTCCAACCAGTGGTCCACAACTGGTTCATCAAAGGCTGTGGCATATGCTGTCCGGTCTGTGGGAAAGTGCGTATAAAACTAAAAGACCCCTTGCTGCTTATCGGAAAGAGTAGCCTATGTGGCAGCAGCTGGTCTCCTCCAAAGAAATATGTCAGAATGACCATATGCTTGACGTCCAATAGCCGATGATAAAAATCAACGCGCTCTAGAGGCGTCGCTAAATATAACAAGCTTTTAGGAAATTTCTATCATACTCATAGACAATTAACCTTCCTCATTCCACTGCTCTATGCCCTATCCTAGTAATGCCAAGTGCCCGGCTAGGCAGTGACAAGTATCAATTTTTAAAGTATTAGCTTGACTCGACCAGGGTCAGAATCTCACGACCAAAACAGGAGGACACTCAACTCATTATATATACTGGTAATTAAAAATGGTTCTTCTGCAGTGTGGAACTTCAAGGCACAGGGAGGTTCTACCCCCCCTCCCCCCCCAATCTGGCCACCGACATGAGGTGAGAAACTGGGATTATACACTCCAAGCTGAGACAGTGAGAGACCGACTTGGACTTGACAAGGCACACACACAGTTGGTGTTCTGCTACAGGATGCTCAGGAGGTGGTGAACTTGATTATTAAATGCCAACAGCTGTGACTGCCTTCGTGGAAAATAGTTACTGTATTCTTGCGGGTTAACGCCCACATGTGGGATAACGCCCACCCCCACTTGGCCAATATTTCTTAAACGCCCACCCCTTAAATGCCCATGTATGGGCAAACGCCGACCCCCCACTTCACTGCTGGGCATTAACCCGTGAGCATACGGTATACTAGATAAAAGATTCACCTCGTACTACAGTACAGGGGCGTAAACCAACCCTATATAAAAGCTGGTGAAAATTGAGGAAATGAAATGAGACCCTAATTCCACAATCAAAGAAGCAAAATATATTCCTCACCTACCTGGATGTATTTACCCTTACCGTTTCAGTTGCTTAGTCAATTATATTCATAGATGCATGAAGTTTAAAATCTGGATGGACATATCCACATGTCAGACATTTTGATAGAGTCCAGTCTAGGTCATTTTGATTAGCTGATGTAGTCAGGTGATACATTTTGATTGGCTGAGGTAGTCAGGTGACACAAACAGTTCATTCAAACATGGAGGATTTATTTCATGAACTCTATCACTGCAAACTGATTTTGTGTCACTGAGCTTGATATTATGTGATTTGGACACTCTGGAGAATATATATTGAGGGGAAATGGATACAATGGATTGTCGCTATTGGATTTTAATCAACATATGGTAGGAAAGGTAGGAGAGGCCATCATCCACTGTGGGAGACATTTTCGCCAGCTTTTACATAGCCTGTTGGTTCACCGCTGAACACAGCAGTGAATCTTTTATCTAACGGTACATACATGAACTTAGTCTACCGAGTGGTTTAATTAGGCTGGTTCTACTGTTAAGAACAGCTTTATGTGAAACATGTGATTAACTCATCATTATGACACGGTCTTGGTTTTATAGTATGTAGTTTCATGTGTCGAACAGAATATTCCTGACAGTTCTATGTTCAGTTCATTTGTATGTAGTAGCCTAAGTAATTATGGATTTAACTAGTGTAGAATGTAGAAAAGGGTATTGAAAAAAAAGAAGAAAACTAGGAGGCGAAATCGTGAAAAAATGCGGGGGGAAACAGGGTAGGAAAAAACGGATTAAACTGGAAGAAACAGTTTAATCCGGGGTTTTCCCACGGTCCCGGAAGACACCGGTTTTATCCAGGAAAAAAACCCAACCCTGACTATAGTAATTCACTAAATTAAATATATATGGCGCTAAATTCGCTACCATTTCCCACTTACTTTAAATTCAATAAATAAAACCCACTTGCACTGTTGACTGCACACCTGCGGTGGTTTATAAATAAAGAATGTGGACTTGAAGGCGCAGTCTGAATGAAAGTATCAACCTTTTCTAAACCTAAGCACTCACCTAGACTTGATCCTACAGTCAACTTAGATACTCAGGGTCAGTAGACATGCCAAAATATGGAATTCAAGGCTTTTCAAGACTGTTTAAACAATTTTTTTAAAGGAATTCAAGACTATTTTCATTTGGATTTCAGGGGGGAAAAAATCGAATGGTGATTTCAGACTAATTTAGATCAGTTGGGACAGTTTAATGGAATTCAAGGCTTTTCAAAACTAATTACACAAAATAGGCTAAATTCAAGGCCTTTCAAAGCTTTGAAATGGGGCAAATGAAGTTCAAGACTTTTCATGCCCCGTACGGACCCTGGATACTGGTGCACTTACTAAGTAATTGTTGCTTCATGGAAGGGCATTACTAAATCAAGTTAATAGAACGTGTTACTGCTGAAATCATGGCTATGGTTTCTACCATTTCGACGTGCACACCAGACATGGGGCGATTCCGCAATTGGATTTGGAATCGAATCAGAAATACGTGGAACTAGAATCGAATCAGAATCATTTTTTTTTTTTTAAATGGGTGGAATTGGATTGGAATTGAAATCTCATTTTCAGAGTTGTTGGAATCGTATCATAGAATGACATGAATCATGATTCCACTGTATTTTATTATTATACCAATGTACATGTAGCATTATGAACATCTCATTATTTCTTTAATATAAATACCATATACCTGCCTAATCATATTATCTCATAGTCATATATATAATACTCTCCTGAAAACTAGCCAGAAGTCTCACATGGAGAGTTAAAATCTAATATCTGAATTTGTAACATTTGTTGGTTGCAAATTGAAGCTGGAAATCTCCCCTTTACATCTATGTAAAATATAAATTGATGAGATAAAAAATAAAGGTGTAGTCCATGATTAAGCTATGTCTTATGGCAGTATAACATGTGTTGCTCACACATAACACATGTTTAGAACACCACACAGTCTGCTTAATAAAAATCTAAGCAGAATTAAATAATTTCATACTGAGAAGCATATTAATCATGGCATAATAGACAGAAATATGTAGTGTTTATATTGATTTAAAAAAAAGTAATTCCTAGCCATTCTTTATTCACTGAATAATTAGTGTACAATATTTGTGTGGCATCCAGACACCACTGGTTACAACTGTGACAGAAATTTGTAATGTTATTTCTGAAGACATCAAATAATAATTTTTTTAAATTTAAGCATGCATACATGTTAATAAATACTTCCTTTTGATTTGGGAACTGTTTTGTTTGATATTTCAATGCAATACAAGAAGTTAGTAAGGATCCAACCATGTCCCATATGTCATGTTACAAATGGCAGACTGTAATATGGGGTTTTTGGTACAAAAATACTTCATAACTAAAAAGACCAAAGTTGCATGCGGTTTATTTTTATTTCCCTTATTTCTTACATCAAATCTGAACATGAATATGAAAAGTATAAGGACAAAAATAAGTAGGATGTTTTTTTATTTATGTTTTAAAATCCCATCCCTTGCTGACCAGTTTTCAGGAGAGTGACCCACAGACATGGGGTCAATTCCAATTCAATGTGTTGAGAAAAATCATCCTAACTTAAGATATTCTTAATTGTTTTCCAGAAAATGTGCTGGAGGAATAATATACAAAGTACTTATAATTGGAATCACATGCCCTAAACCTGGAATCTCATTCATTTTAAACAGTGGAATCGGAATTGGAATCACAATCATATTTTCTAGCAAGATGTGGAATCGGAATTGGAATCACACCAAAATTAATTTGGCATGTTTGCACTTCAAATATCTCCCAAAGTTCGCCATTCATAATGCAAGTTACTTTAAATTAAATAATGGTAACTAATAACGACCAATCTAATACATACATCTCAAAATATGGCAGAAGCTCAAAGCCACCGGACTATGGAGAGAGACAGACAGAAACAGATGTAATAATAAAACATTTGGAAAGTTCACAACTTTCCACTAAAGTACCAAAATAGGAAATTTGGCAGGTTTGAAGCAGTCACGCACTTCTGCTTTCACCTTTTTCATGTGAACAAAATTACTGATATAAATATCAACTTGTGTGCACATTGATCATGTGGACATAAATATTTTATTATTATTATTAGGCCCTCGAACTGGGTGTTTTTTTTAATTCATAAATATCAAATGCATCGCAGAATATTGAATAATGTGCTTAATAAAATAACAACACATTAAGCTCTAGTCATTTTCTCACTTTATCGACCGACATGATGCAAATGCATCATGTTAATTGACATTAGCGAATTAAACCAGTCGCTGGCGAGTTAATTAGGTCAGTAGCGATATAATCTAATTGATTACCACCCCTGGTTGAGTTCTAGCACAACTTACGTAAGCTCAATTCGAGGGGCAAGCACAGTTCTATAATAACTGACAATGTGACCAGAAAGAGTATGTGTCCGTCTTGTTTTAAAATTAAAATATAGTTGATCATGTCTTACTTTAAAATTAACTAAATAAATAAAAGAAGACCACGCCCACTTTTTAGTGATCCTCTTTTGCAGATCCCCCAGACCCAGTCATAAGAAGTCAGTGGTTGGTTGTAAGAAACCAAATTTGGAAAACACACATGAAAGGTATAATAATGTCATGATGGTGTGATTAATTTGTGTTTTATCTGAAGTACATGTGTTTATCTGGCTGTCTGGGCATGTCCCGAGGTGGGGAACCCTGTGGCTGGGGCGCACAAGTGGGAGATACCAAACTTGACACTTGTCCCACTGCACTGACAGCTCAGGCCCAGTCAATGTTTACATTCACACCAAACCACTAGTTAAGCGATCACAAAACCACCAGCGAACCTCCCCCAAACACAAATCCCAAAACACAACCATCCAATCCCCGTATATCGACCAAATCCTGCAAAATTTACAAGTTTAGAAACTTATGAGATCCTGCCTCCTCCCCACGAAACTATCAACAACTCAGGATCCAATCACAAGCACTGAAGTGAAGCAGCGTTCCGCTTCACTACTCTAGTCTATTTTTATTTTATAATTCCCCACCACAAGTTTTTTTTTGTTCCTTTCCGACATACCTTCCAGCCATTCCCAGCATCTCGGTAATAAGGGAAATTCTCGCAGATCCATTGGTAAATCTCAGAGAGCGTCATTTTCTTCTTGACGGAGCTGTTGATGGCGAATGTTATCAAGTTGGCGTAGCTGTACGGCGGCTTGCCGTCCTTGGGCGGCGCAGAGTCAGTACAATCAAGTGTGGCGCTTGTGTCGAGCGGAGAATTTGGAGCTTTCCGCATCGCTGTGTGCCCTCCAGCTAAACCAGACATTGGTCCACCGTTACTTTGTCCATTTTTGCCAGTTCCTCCTGACATGGCTCCCCCGACGCTGAGCCGAGGGAGCCAGTCCATTGCAGTGAGACTCCGATCTAGATCACCCTGCGCCATTTTGATCGCAGTCATTTTCCCTCACATTCTCCTGAGGTGGGGGAAGCACCTGCCGATCCCTACGCGCTTAATTGATCAGTCCGAATCCACAGCGAATTTATCTGGAAAATGCCAATATCGATAACAAAACCTGTATTTCGTATTATTGTTAGTGATTTATTTATTCTTATATAGTTTATAATTCAAAATAAATCTACCTTTCTTTGTTTTTCGTTTTGTTTTTATCCAGGGACTACTTTCCGCTGGCGGATTGAGAAACCGAATCACTCTCAGGTGGCATCCCGACACCATGCCAAGTTGCATAGCAGCAAACGCAGTGTGACGTCATTATTATGACGGTCGGGAAACACCAGGGGGCAGGGTGGTGAGGAAGGAATACCCCAAGTACTATGTTGCTTATCAGTAGATGGCGCCACCAAGCACCTCTTGTCCGAAAAGACTTGAGCCGTGTTCACACGGGCAAAATGTGAGGCGAATCAGGCAAATCGAATCAGGTGAGGCGAATTAGGCGCCCGTTCACACGGACACTGCGCGAGGCGGAAGTGGATATCTGCGCATGAGCAAGTACAGACTAACCAGCACCATTTTGGGTTCGACGACGCCGTCACCAGAGAGTGTGGGTTCGACCTAGATATGTAATTACTGAATCGTATTGGTTTGGAACGGTCAAAACTTCTGCTGGGCAGTGAAACCATAAAAATAAATGATAAAAAAAATATCTGTGCATAGATAGCGGTTTCATTAATTAAATTATATAATATGCGCTTTTGATCGACCAGAAAGTCAACAACCTGAGGTGTCGACTGCGCATGCGTGTGAGGTGCTTAATCCGCCTCAGAGCGTCCACACGGGCAAAATTATCCGCATCACAGGAATCGATTCACGTAGACTACCTCGCTTAGGTGGTTTACACGATGCGCATCACGTGAGTCGAATCAGCCCTAATCCGCCTCAGAAGTCCGTTCACACGGCAAATGTGAGGCGAACTAGGCAAGTCGCTTTCTACGAATCGATTTACATTGCCCGTGTGAACACGGCTTATATTTCGTTCAAATTTATCTTTAAAGTTTTATTTCCATTTATTTGTGTTTCATTTATATATACATTTGTATTTATTTGTACTTACTTTAATTTATTTAATATATATATTTCCATTCATTTGTATTTACTTTCATTTATTTATATTAAATTGTTACATATTTTTATTTATTTGTGTTTACTTTCATTCATTTAATTATATATATATTATATATTTATTATCTATTTTATTTTCATTTAGTTCTATTTTTATTTGTCATTATCAGATCACCCTACGTTCACAGTTTTCCCAAAAGGTGGCGGCACCATAGACTAATGAGGATTAAACACTGTTAAACACACAAGGCTCATCAATGCTGTGACTCCTACATCGCTCAATAAGTCGCTTTCAATCCATGGCCATGACCAATCAGATTACTCGTTATAAAACTATCCAGGCTCAGTCCTCTGATTAATCCCTGCTCCAAGCCTTAAGCCAGTTAACCTAATCCCAATTTAACTAGTATTACAACAGTCGGCCAAACTGGCATGAGTACTTAGATTTAACGATCTGGTCACATGATTTGATTTTTATTTACATGAATATTTACTATATTTTAACTAATATTAAAAAAGCTAGAAAATTTCAAATGTTAACTTTGACAGTGCACTAAGAACATCACTAACAGCTGAAAAGGGTCATTTGGGTCGAATACCATTAATAGTCACAACTTGACTACAGTGGCGACCAGACGGGATGGCCGAATGAGTTGAGCATCTGTCTCCCATTTTGATAGATGATAAGATTTGAACCCATGGGTTTGAACCCTGGTCGAGTCAAACCAATAACTTAAAAATTGATACTTGTTGTTTCCTAGCCAGGCACTCAGCATTGTTAGGATAGGGCAAGGAGTGGTTGGCTCAGTGTCAGGATATTGTGACTGAGTGGGATATTAGGCGAAGGTGCTGGTGGCCTGGTCTCCCAGTGGGGCAGCACTATAAAGTTGCCATGAGTGCGCATTGTCACAAGTCGGTGCCCATCCTGATATGACCTTAGATGTTCCCAGGACGTAAAACTCCACTAACAACCAACCTTGATTGGTACCTAACTAACTTGCAGTGAATAGGTTGTTTTTTGGGGGGTCTGTTGGTACATTAGTTGTTTAAGCAGGGTAAATTTCAATCGCAGATGATTGGTCTTCCTCATTCCACTGCTCCTTGCCCTGTCCTAATAATGCTGAGCACCTGGCTAGGAAGCAACAACTATCAATTTTCAAGTCATTGGTTTGACTCAACCAGGATTCGAATCCATGATCCCATTTTAAAATTGAAATATTTTTTTTATTGAGGCTGTATTTATACTGTCCATAGCAGATAAGCCCGGGTACCCAGGCTTGTTTTCAATGCTGGCCAGTTGTAGTGTTGGTGTTATCTTACGTCACAGTAGCTGCTGATAAGGTATTTGATTGCCTGCATTTCAGTAGCAGATAGATAATTGGTTGGCATCACCAACACGGGAGACAGACACTCTAACTCATTCGGACATCCCCTCTGGTTGCTTCAAGATATACCTACAATGAATAATCATATTCGTTTCTGATAAGGCTTCATAGTCCAATGAGACCAGAAGGGATGGCGGAATGAGTTAGATCGTCCGTCTACCGTGTTGGCAGATCGTGGTTTTGTGGGTTCGAACCCTGGTCGAGTCAAACCAATGACTTAAAGATTTATACTTGTTACTTCCTAGCCTGGCGCTTGGCATTATTAGGATAGGGCAATGACTGGTTGGCTCAGTGTCAGGATAATGTGACTGAGTGGGATATCAGGTCATGGTGATGGACCCTGGTCTCCCAGTGGGGCAGCACGATAAAGTCGCCATGAGTGCGTACTGTCACAAGTCGGTGCCCGTCCTGATATGACCTTAGATGTTTCTAAGATGTAAAACAACAAACAAACAAAAACTAGTCCAATGAAAGCATACATTTTCTAAACCAAAACACTTACAATTACATAGATTTGATCCTATACATCCAACTTAGATAATGTATTGGTGCATAACAGGGTGTACTAAGTAAATTTAATAGAGCCTTCTAATACTGAAGCCTATCATGACACATATCTTGATGTTGTCTCCTTTCATAATTTTCATCATCATCATCATCATCATCATCAATTCTTTAACCGCAAGGGTCATTGGGGCACCGTAGATGATTTTCCAACAAGTTTTCTCCAGTTTTCCCTGTTGTCCACCGCTCTCTGGGACTTGCCAAACTCCAGGTCTGTCCATTCCCTGATGTTGTCTTCCCACCTCTTCCTTTGTCCGCCTCGTCTTCTTCCCCTTTTCATTGTGCCTTACAAGATGATTTTAGTAAGAATTGATGACTGGGAAATATGGCCATACCACTGCAGCTTGCATCTCTTTACAATCTTCAGGAGTTCTTTGATCCACTCACCTGCTGTGATCCAATTACCTGCTGAATTTAGGAACAGATTTTCTTGTTGGTAACATGATCTTCGCATAAGAGATCTAATATCTTGCAGTAGCACCTCATTTTCATGTGTTTTTTTTTCTCTTTATTACACCACAAATACCGAACAAAGTCATTTTCACACCCTGTTTCCTTGCTTGAGTATTGCATGACCGGTACTACTTTTAATCCATGCCAATTGGGCATAAGCATATTCAGCGCTCGACGGAGCGACCCAACCAGCCATGGCTGTGACCCAACCAGCCACGGCTGCGACCCAACCAGCCACGGTTGAACTTGTTTGAACTTGGTTCCGCTACAAAGGTATTCGGGGTCAGCGATTGGTTAATAATATATCAAAACAAATGCTCGCTGCCATAGAATTTTTACTCAAAATTAAAAGAAATAAAGAACAATTTGGCATAAACATGGTGCACAAATGCAATATTATTACTTTATTATTACTTTATTCCACCAAAACGATGGTCGTATAACATATTGCAAATGGCGGCCCCCATAAGGGGTGGCCATTTGCAATCAAAAAGAACAGCTCTGATTGGCTAAAATTATGGAAAGATCACATTATTATTTTAGTAGTTTCTTGTTCAGACATATTTACACATATATATGTATCTTTTGCACAGATTACATTGCTTGAAGTATATTTGAAATTGATCTAAATTGATTTCTGTTTAAATCACACAATATTACTTACTACTTACTGAATGGGAAACTCATCCTGCAAGGGTATGCTCAATATGACCCAGTGGTCAGCCGTTTTTCATCCTTTCGTCGCTGTGGACCCTTCTCCTATAGACTACATCACGGTTCCAGCGGCGCGGTGCATTGTGGGATGCATCAGAGGAAAACATGCCCCCCAAAAGCACATGGCACATGCTAATACACTGGGCAGCATGAAAGTGCTAAGAACATAGTCCTGCCTTCTTCCAATTGAAATATTCAAACCCAAAATAAACCACTACAAATTTTGCGTTTCTAACATAATATTAGGGTGGTGTAAAAAATAATTAATCTTTTCTCACCATTAGGGTTACATGACTTATCAATTTCGGATTGATATCAAAGTAAACTTTGCTGCTTCACAACCTCGTCTAATTTGATATCAATCCGCGCTAGGTGGGACCTGTAACACTAAAGGTAAGATTCCATATACACAGAAGTGGTATGCTGGATACGATTTTGTGTTTGGATGCTAGGCCAATCGCTACATGGACCGATTCAAATTACCGCAAATGCATCCATATGAAAAACCGCCCCCATTTCCAGACACATGGAATCATGCTAATGTATCTAGATTCATTTCCTTTACCCTGTCCCCGCATTATGTCTGCGAATGCCGCTTTTGTCAATATCGAATCGTAACTTTTTGACGGAAAGATGCTAAATATATTTGCTTTACACCCTATTTTCCGATTCGAACCCTGTCTACAAGGTCACGTGCTCATACATTCATCCACTTTACTAACACTTCTTCAATCATACAACGCATTACATTTTGCTTTTCTTCCACCAACTTCCCCTCGTTCTACCCGTATTATGACTGATATGAATCTCCTGTAGCAACGTCAACAACCTTAATGCAGCGTTTCTATATAACTCATAACAACAATAACATAAAATCACCAAACTTATCTTTTGATAGATTTTGGTATTTTTTGCTCGGCGATTTGTTAGCGAAAGGCGCTTCACAAGGCGGGAAGCTACAGATAGATCCTCGCGTCTAAGAAAAGACACTTTCCCGCTTCGCGCGCTCACTGGGTACTTTCTACTTGAAAACAAACAACACAAACCCACCCAAACAATTCTCATCTGCTGTGCATAGCAACGCAAATCTAACAAAACAGTAGCCGTTAGTTCTTCCGGACTTTATTCATGTGTTTAAGAACTCAAATATCCACAATTTTGACTAATATTATAGGAAACATCACCGCCAGCAGACGACAATCTGGAAAGTCACACTTTCTTGCACTCTGCAGCAGAAAGAGTGGCTCTCAGCGGAGCAGTGACGTCATCAGTTTTGGGGGAGCGCATTTTCTTCTGGAGGTCTCGCTGCACGGTAGGTAAATGCTGGTTTTAAAAAGTTAGTTTTCGTCCCGCTGATAATGCCACAAACTATTTACTGGTGAATTCTGCGCCACCAACAGACATTGCGGACATTGTGTTCAGATTATCAGTCAAATTCGCCAGTTTCTAAATGTATAGCTTGTATTTAGAGACTACACAGAGGGCAGGTGAAAACTTTTATAAAAGGTTTGGTATATGATGTGGTTCCTCTTTGTTACTCGTTAGGAGAACAAACACGAACCCAACCTAATCTAATGGAATTGTAACTATTTCATGAATGCTTGCTTAGTTAGTTGTAGGGAATGTCTGATTTGTGGATATTTAAATATGTGTTTTCTCGTGAGTGCAGGAGTCTAGAAACAGAAGCATCTCCTGTTGCGCAGTGGGATTCTGGGAAGGGCGCCATTTACTAACATTTGCTATTGGATTTTTAAATAAATATTTTTAATCATTAACAAAATTAATTAAATTGTTTCATTTGAATATGAATTTATCATCTTTGTTAGTAGTTAAGAAAATAGCGATGTGTGAATATGTGTGAGTTGTGTATGGAATCTAGAATCCACGTTGTTGCAGTTTAGTTAATTGTACACCTCATGACTGAGTGGCGAAATGTTAGTAAGCCCATGTGAGGGGGAGGAAAAATGTGTGTGGAGATAGGTTGGAGGAGGAGAGGGTGTGTGTGTGTGGGGGGGGGGGGGTCAGAATGACTTGGCCATTTGCCAAAAGCACGACGTAGATAACTGTAAACTATCAAATATTTGCGAAACTGGGTATTTATATTTTATGCAGTTATGAAGATTCTGTGTTTAATGCGATTTCCACTAGAATGTGTGATAAGGAGCTGTAGTTGTACCATCCTGTTATTAGTTAGTTAGTAGTGGTTGCTTACTGCCGTGTCGGCAGTCAAAGCCATACTGTTATTAGAAAATCACTTAAGCGTTAGTTTTTGTGGGTGTTTTTTTGGTGAAGTATTTATTCATCTGAATATGACATTTGTCAGTGCCGGAGCACTGGTCTGCCGGCCATCTTACTATTGGAATTGACAGTCTATATAATTTAAGTTTGATCTGTGATGTATTAGTTACAACACCGATCATGTAGAATTAAGGGAGTGGCTCCTGCTGTATAATGTACAGCACCAGTCACTGTAGTTCATGCAAAAATGGGGAGCAGCACCAAGTAGAAAGTGTATACTCGGGGCAACTCAAACAATCATTGCTGGTTACATTTTTACTCTTATAAAACATGGTAAGTTTATAGTTGACAAGACATTTTGTCTGTCTTATATAATGTTCATTGTGTTTAAACAGGTAGTTGTGTAGGATGTTAAAGTTGAAACCGGGCGCGATGGCCGAATCGGTAGAGCGTGGGCCTCGTGTGCAGGATATCGGGAGTTTGGTTCCTAGTCAAGTCAAATCAATGACTTACAAAATTGATACTTGTCACTTCCTAGCCTGGTGCTCGGCATTACTAAGATAGGGCAAGGACTGGTTAGCTCAGTGTCAGGATAATGTGACTGAGTGGGATATCGGGTCATGGTGCCGGCAGCCTGATTTCCCAGTGGGCAGCACTATAAAGTCATGAGTGCACATTGTCACAAGTCAGTACCCATTCTGGTATGACCTTAGATGTAGCCAGGACGTAAAACTCCACCAAGCAAACCAACGACCTACGATTACACACACAATACACACAATGCACGCATTTTGCCCAAGGACACTGACACTCAAACACATCTGATTAAACTGGCTTCACTTTATGGTGTTGCGCTAATAATTTTGCAATACAGACAGCATGCATGATTGACTATAAAACAAGAAGAAATGTTAGCCTTCCTGGAGACAGCAAGATTGGACCATGTCATAAAACTTATATAAATAAAAAAATAGAAGATTCCACTGGATCCTTACATTGAGTTGTTATTGTTCATTGCCACACATTTTAGAATTAATTTCGAGATTTTATATTCTCTGTAAGTGTCATTTTACACTACTTTTATTGCGAGCTTTTGCATTTTGTGTAAAAGCAATGGTATGCAGGTATTGCAATACCTCAGGGAGTTTGACACCCCTGCCCTGCAGAGTTGTAAACCACTGCCTTGTGGTACATGTTCTTGACAGAACCGAAGGCTAAGGGAGCAAACCCTGAACAGAAAACTATGTCACTGTGGCAGCATCAAAGGCGGTTGAACTCCCAACATCTCCCGACCAGCCACTGCAGGGACAGATAGTTTTGCGCCTGTCTGGACATGTTCTTGCCGATGTGAAACCTATATTTGCTCCCCGAGAGAGTGACGCTGGTAACTTGCAAAAGCCAGCAGCACTTCAACACTTTTGCAGGCAGCGTTCATGAAATGTACAACCACACAAGAGCGACAGTCAAGTAATGAAAGCAGTCTTTGTCGCATCGCGACCGACAGCATGATGATGATGAAAAGCAATGGTTAAATAATAATGCGAGAGAATATAATTTAAGTACGTTGCACTGTGAACACTGGTGAATATTGTCATTTCTGCTGACATGGCATAAACTACCACTAATCAATCAATGAATCAATCAATGAATCAATAAAAATAATTTGCACACAAGGACATACTCAAACATATACTCGAACACATATCAACACACATCAGCATACACAACGCATACATTAATGCCCTCCTTCACACACATAGACATACCCACTCACACACACTCTAATGCATTTCAACATACACACATACACAACATACATGCAGTCAGACCTGCATATACATAAACAAGTATGTGCACACACACTCACACACACTCGAATGCATTTCAACACACATAAACATACACAACATACATACATGCAGTCATACTTGCATATACATAAAAAAGTATGTACACACACACTCGAATACACATCAACACACATCAACACAAACCTACATATAACCACGCGTTCACCTGCACACACCCACACTTACCCACTCGACCAACACACACCAACACGTTTACACGGACACAGAAACAATTATGAGCAGATGGGATGGCAGAATGAGTTGAACGTCCGTCTCTCATTTTAGTAGATCGTGGATACTCGAACCTTTGGGTTCGAACCCTGGTTGGGTCAAACCAATGACTAAAAAATTGATACTTGTCACTTCCTAGCCAGGTGCTCGGCATTATTAGGATAGGGCAACGACTGGTTGGCTCAGTGTCAGGATAATGTGACTGAGTGGGATATCAGGTCATGATGCTGGCAGCCTCGTCTCCCAATGGGGCAACACTATAAAGTCACCATGAGTGTGCACTGTCACAAGTCGGTACCCATCCTGATATGATCTTAGATGTTGCTAGGACGTAAAACTCCAACAACAAACCAACACAAACAATTACTCACACAGCCCAATAAACACTAACAGTAAAGCCACTGTCACACCTCGCCGGATTGAGGAAACGGATAGAGCCGGACAAAAATATTCTAGTCCGGTGTGGGCCATGAAATGTATCAATTATGTAATGGGTGGTAACGGATGGGTAAGAGACGGTAACGGATGGGTAACAGACAGTGACGGGCAGTAACGGTTGAAAATGTATCTAATGATCAACGGACAATTCAGTATACAAAAAGAACTATAAGAAATGGCAACGGACGTGTAATGATGGACAGGAACGGACGATAACAGACGGGAGCAGATGGTAACAGACGAGTAACAGACAGGAATGGATGGTAATGGATAATAACCGCATACGTCAGTCCGCCGCAATCCATTACAAGTTTTGTGCATACTCCAAACTTGTAATGGATCAGGCCCGATATCAACGGATATCACTGGATATCACTGGATATCAATGGATATCAATGGATATCAACTGATATCAATGGATAACAACATATATGCAATGGACACAAACCGGACTTTGCCGGATATCAACAGACTTTGTTCCGTTTCAATCCGTTTCCTCAATCCGGTAAAGTGTGACATGGCCTTTAGCAACGCACACCCAGACCTGCACACAATCACAAATTCACATTCACACAAGTCGAGTCAAACCAATGACGTAAAAAAAAGGTACCTGTTGCTGCTTGGCGCTTGGCCTTATGAGGTTAGGACAGGGACTGGGCGCACAGTGTCAGGATAATGTGACTGTGTGGGACATCAGCTCGGGGTGGCAGCAGTCTGATTTCCCAGTGAGGCAGCACTATAAAGTTACCAAGAGTGCATGCTATCACAAGTCGGTGCCCATCCCGGTATGGTCTAGGGTCTTGCTTGAGCGTAAAACTACACCAAGCATCCAGCGTCTCCCGCTCCTCTTAGAGAACTGTTGTTGGCCTCTTCGGCTGCCCTTTCCTCCCCCTCCCCCTCTGCCCCCCCCCCCCCCTCCCTCCAGTTTCTCTGACCATTACCCATTGGAATCCAACTCTGTCCACATGGGACCACTTTCAGCGGTTCAGCCTTCAGCATGGCAACACGACTGAAAACTCCCCAAAAACAAACAACACTCAAAAAAACTTCAGCACACATACTGATGTGACACCACAAACTTGAATATACAGCAGCACACACACCAACAAGCACTTACATCCAGGAACACCTCCACCAGCACACAAACACACACACCCACACTTACCCACACTCACACCCTCTGTCTAACAGTACACATTCCCACAGACTAACGCCATGCTCATCGACACCCATGTCCAACCCGCCTCCCACGCACCCACCACCACCCACACCCCACACCCCCACCCACACCCACCATCCCACACCACCTTCCCACTACCCCACACTACCTGCACGCCTCACCCCCACATACACCCACACATACACCCCACACCCCTCTTCACCCCCACATACACCCCACACCCCTCTTCACCCCCACACCAGCCCCACTCCCACACTACTCCACATCCCACACCCGCATACCACCCCCACACCCACCCACACCCACCATCCCACACCACCTTCCCACTACCCCACACTACCTGCACACCTCACCCCCACACCACCCCCACACATACACCCCACACCCCTCCTCACCCCCCACACCAGCCCCCACTCAGACCCACCCACACCCACCCCCCCATACCCACCCCACCACCCCCACACCACCCCCCACACCACTCACCACCCCCTCCACCACCCCCCCACACCACCACCCCCACCCCCACACCATCCTCCACACCACCTCACCACTCTCCACCCCCCCCCACCCTCGACGCCACCCCACACACCTCCACCCCACCCTACCACACCCATACCCACACACCCCTACACCCACCCACATCCACCAACACACAACACCCCATCCCTACCCCCGTCCGCATACCCCACCGACCCCACACTCCTCGCACACCCTCATTCCCCGCACCACCACCACCTCACACCACCCTCCCTACTCCCCACACTACCCACACCCCCACCCCCACACCCACCACCTCCTCACCCCCCCAACATACCACCCCTCCCTACTCCCCACACTACCACCACACCACCGACCCCCCCACACCACCACCCTCCTCACTCCCCCACACCACCACCCCCAACATACCACCTTCCTCACTCCCCACACCACCCCCACACCACCACCACCTCACACCACCCTCCCCACTCCGCACACTACCACAGACACCCGACTCCCCACACCACCACCCTCCTCACTCCCCACACACCACCACCCCCAACATACCACCTTCCTCACTCCCCACACCACCACCACACCATCACCACCTCACACCACCCTCCCCACTCCGCACACTACCACAGACACCCGACTCCCCACACCACCACCCTCCTCACTCCCCACACCACCACCCACCACCCTCCTCACGCCCCACACCACCACCCCCCCTTCCCACTCCCCCCCACCCCAACACACCACCCTCCTCACTCCCCACACCACCTACCACCCCGTACCACCCCCCACCACACCACACTCACCCCACCCCTCCCCACACCCCCACCCCTCCCCCACGCCCCCACACCGGCAGACCACGTGACCGCCCTGTTGGTCAGGTGGCCTCATGTACGAAAATAGCGCTGCGTTTTGCCGTCTGTCGGTGGTGAGTCATCCCGAGAGGCTCTACCGGGAACTGGCTCAGCTGGCGCCTGGTGGCGAAGTGAGGATGGTGTGTGGTTGTTTAACGTCCTACCAACATCTAAGGTCATGTCAGAATGGATACCGACTTGTGACATGGCACACTCATGGTGACTTTATACTTATAAAGTTATAGTGCTTCTCCACTGGCAGACCAGGCCTACTGCTTGCTCTATGAGCCGATATCCCACACAGTCACATTATCCTGATACTCTACTATTACTAATCAGAACTTATCCTATCCTATTAATGCCAAACGCCAGGCTAGGTAGCGACAAGTATAGATTTTGTAATTGTTTGGTTTGACTTGGCTAGGATTCAAATTCCCAACCTTCTGCCATTTGGCGAAGTTAGGAAGTGCAGTGCAAGAAAATGCTATATTACATAGAGCACACATGCATTTACATCAATTAGTTAATTAAAAAAATATATATATTTGTAATCTCAGGTGGTACGCAGTTGTGTACCCACATATATGGAAGCTAGACCCCTGTATAATGGTTGCGTAAATGTCGATTATAAGGATTACCTTAATATATTTATCTAAAACAATGGCAGAAACTCAAAGCCGTCAAACTCTGCAACTCTAAGGGGGGAGCGGGATGTAGCTCAGGCAGTAGAGTGTCCACCTGTGAAGGTGATGGTGATGGTGTGGATCATCCGATCGAACCTGCTCAGTGGACACATTTGCAGTTTGGGCTATTTTCCGTTCCAACCAGTGGTCCACAACTGGTTCATCAAATGCTGTGGTATGTGCTGTCCTGTCTGTGGGAAAGTGCATATAAAAGACCCCTTGCTGCTAATCGGAAAGAGTAGCCTATGTGGCGGCAGCGGGTTTCCTCCAAAGAAATATGTCTGAATGATCATATGTTTGTCGTCCAATAGCCGATGATACAAATCAATGTGCTCTAGAGGCGTCGTTAAATAAAACAAGCTTCCCTTTCCTTCGAAACTCTAAGGAGCTAACACAATAATGATGTTTCAATTGTTTCCAGGGAGTGGGGTGGTGCGTTCTCCAAATCTAAGATGGCCACCATCAGTATTCTTCCATTTGCGTCCAGCACACCTCAGCAGCCAATGAGAACGGCGCCTGCGGACCCTCGTGACCTACTTACAATAAGCCACGTGATCACTGAGTCGTTCATAGTTGTGTGCGTTGTGATTCTGTCCACGTGCATTCTCTTGATTCTTGGCACGAGGAATCGTCTTTACCACAACTTCTTCAACCAGTTCCTGTGCAGCCTGTCATTGGCAACACTAATCTTCAGCCTCTTCATCCGCCCGGGGACAATCCATGAGGAGATCCGGCAGTCGAAGCTGACACGCGGCTACTGCGGCTTGTACTTGGTGTTGCTCGATGTCGAGTGGGTGGTTATTCCGTACACGCTCCTCTTCATGACAATAGAGCGGATTGTGGCGGTTCGCGACCCACATAAGTATGCTTTGAAGATCACAAAATCCGTCCGGATCTCACTGCTCGCAATGCCCTGGGTGTTTGGCATCTTCTTTGGGATCATCCGCAACTTTGCGATGAATGAGGAGATCCAGAGCAACAACGCGCAATCGCACAAAAACCCAAACCATTTGGCGCAGATGGGATGCTACGTCGTAGCTGACAAGGACATCCGTAACTTGCAAATCTTGTTGGGTGAAATCATTGGCAACATCATCCCAATTCTTGCCATCACAACATCAAATGTGGTCCTGCTCATCAGCTTCTGTCGAAGGCGGCAAAATGTGCATGCACAGCCGGAAATGGACATGCCCTTTGTGCACAGTGGTACCATTGTGCTGACTGCTGTTGTGGACATCGCCATGGTGCTTGTGCTCATTGACGACGCAGCCAAGACGTCGCGTCTTGGACCCTGGGTGGTGACGCATTGGTTGTTCTCAGCTGTGGAGAGCCTTGTCTTGATTTTCACCTTCACTATCCTGCCCGATGTTCGCAATGCCATCAGTAGCATGTGTTGGTGCCACGATATCCGAGATGAGTATCGCACACTCATCAATGTGCACACGGCAACCCAGACCAGTAGTGAAAACTCCGCAAGTCACTCGCATAATGTGCAAAGCTTGAACCCGATTGCTAATGTCTGAGATTCTTGCTTTAATTGAGGCTCTTACGACAAGACAGGTCCGGTTCTCGTTTTGGCCGATTACACAAGACATGGCCCGATTCTTGTTTTGGCCGATTACACAAGACACAGCCTGATTTTTGTTATTGCTGATTTCGCAAGATGGGACGTGGTTATTGTTGTGGTCAACTGAACAAAACAGGGCCCCGATTCTATTTCTGGCCGATTATACAAGACAGGGCCCGATTCTTGTTGTTGCTGACTACACAAGACAGGGCCTCGATTATTGTTGTGGCCGATTAGACAAGACAGGGCCCGATTCTTGTTGTTGCCGACTACACAAGAGAGGGCCCGATCCTTATTGTTGCTGACTACACAAGACAGGGCCCCGATTATTGTTGTGGCCGACTACACAAGACACGGCCCGATTCTTGTTGTGGCCGATTACACAAGACATAACCCGAGTTTTGTTGTGGGAGATTTATACATAGTACTATTCTACATATATTCCTATATATGTGATTAAATAAATGCATATACTCATATATATTAAATATATACAGTAGGACCTGTCTTCACCGACTAATGTGATCAGCGCACCCCTGCCTTATGTGAACAACTTTTCAATGTACAAACTCTCTTTATCTCATTTTACTGTCTTTCCAATAGCAGGACACCTGCTATGTCAGGACAACATTGGTCTGAATACAGAGTTGACCTGTGAAGTCAGCTACTGTTGTACAATGTCAATTGTATATAAGTTATTTCTTAGTAAAAGATTGACGTGTATATATATTTATATAAGTGCTAAACACACTTGAAGACTAATGGTGCTGTCACATTACGACGTTTCTCACCGGAGTGCCGCCAACGCGCTAAATATATTCAACGCATCGAGAAACGTCGACCTCTTCGGCATGTTGGGAGAAAACTTGATGCAGCGCAGCGTGTTGTTGGCGTGTTATTAGCGCGCCGCCAATGCGTTGTGACGTGCGGCGGACAAAAAAAACAAACAAGGCCGCTTGACCCAGTTTCACCCGCGTCTGTCGGCGCTTGTCAAAATTTCGCCCGCGGGTTCCCAGCATGTTATCGACGTGTTATCGGCGTGTCGACAGCGCGTTAAACCGGGTCGGTCGGTTGCCAGCGTGTTATCAACGTGTTATCGACGTGTTATCGGCGTGTTGGCGGCGCGCTGTTGGCGCATTGACAGCATGGGAATGCCGCATCATTAACGGGTGCCTGGATAAGGCGTCGGGTGGTTTGATATACTCAAAGCCAAAACGCTGACGAAACGTTCGCAGAACGCCGGCGGCATGCCACAGACGCACCACCAACACGTCCAGACGCACCAGCAACACGTCCACACCCGCCAGCAACACATCCAGACGCACCACCAACACGTCCAACGCGTCGAGAAACGCTGGAGCAACGCCAATAACACGCCCACTACCCGTCGATGGAACGTTACCAACGCGTTGACGGGCCGCTTGCAGTTTGGCGAAAAATCGCCAACGTTTATCGACATTGATCAACGTGCTATGAGCGGGCCGGCAATGCGCTGGTAACGTGTGTCGACGTCCTGCAAACATGCCTGTAATGCGCGATCCAACACGTTGGCACGCGTCAGCCCACGTCGAAAGTTTTGTGCAAGCACAAAATGTTGGACGTGGCCTGACACGCGCCAACGTGTTGATCGAGATGTTGCTGTCACTCAAACTGTACTGACGTGTACCGACGCGCCACTAACGCGTTTGTAACGCGCCGGTAACGCGTGCCAACATTTCGCCCAAAAAGGCAACACGTCAGCACGCATCGACGCACGTTGGTGAGAAATGTCGTAGTGTGACAGCACCATAAGCAGTTGCCGACTGACTGTCTTGTCGCGTCGGGTAAACCTACATTTTAATTGGTACCGGCAGTACTTAGATAACACTGAAAGAAAGTATGAAAATCATGAAAAATTGCTAGTTTCTAAACGCTCCTATTTGGGTGTATTTTTTAATGGGTGTATTTTTTAATTAAAAATACCCAGAAAGTACCGTGAATGAACTTAAGCTTTTTACTCTTTTTTCCAAATCAAAATTACTTGGGCTGTATATTAAGACAACACACCAAAGACACTTTATTACACGCACTTTAGCTAATTAGCACATTCTTTTGCAACATGTTAATCAGAGCAAGTACCAAAGCATGTTGTTTTGTTTCGCTCGGCGCTGAATCGCCATTGGTTACGCAGGCCATTGATAGATCCTATCAGAAAGACCACTAAATGAGCTTTAATTTGGCATGTGATAGATATATTATTAAAACAAATTCAAGTTATGCCAAACAAAAAAACACACCTCAAGTTTCATTCAGTGCTGAAGGCAAATTATGTTCAAGTAAATAAAAACATCTTAAAATGTGAATATCTTGAAAAGTAAACAAAATGGAATCTTTCTATTTTTGTGTTTTTCTGTGTTTAACTAGAAGTGTGTGATTAACCTTAATTAACTGCCCAGTTTAAATATATAAAAAATGACTGCCGGTAGCTATTTTTAAGTCTATTAAATAACCACGTAATGATCGGCCATGCTTGTATTTTGAAAACCGCCATTAAATAGAAATATGAAAGGCCGATGACTTAATAATAAACAAATCTGCTGTTTTGAATTATTTATTCATGTGTGTGCTTATTATTTAGTTATTGTACAAAGCATTTGAAATTCCACATTTCTCGCACTGCCCTGGAGTATGTTATGACGGATGTTGCAGAGTCCGATGGTTTTGAGTTCCTGTAAATTTCTTAGATAAATATATTAGGTTGATCGTTATAATCTACCTTACTTTAGTTTGAAGTTACTTTCATTTAAAATGACAAACTTATGAGATATTTGAAGTGGAAACATGCACAATTAGCTTTGGCGTGCTTGTCAAAACATTCACTCCACAGATTCTATTAAATTGACTTAGTGTACCCGTCTATTTAGCACCATAGGCTTAATGAGGACACCAGCATCTAAGTTACATAGGTAGTTTCGTAATCAAGTAAGTTTTTGCTTTTGAAAATTTGATGCCTTTATCGGTCGATGCAGCTTTAGTTTTAGAATTTATCACGTTTTATGATAATTGCACGAAAGACAACACAATGAATCCGATGGTCGCCATTTTGGGGTGTGACTTTTTTGCATTCTGTCATACTTCCTCAACTTTATGCATATATATTACATATAAAGTAAAGTTAGT
This sequence comes from Branchipolynoe longqiensis, assembly GCA_030323885.1. NCBI lineage: Eukaryota > Metazoa > Annelida > Polychaeta > Phyllodocida > Polynoidae > Branchipolynoe > Branchipolynoe longqiensis. The sequence goes on from CM059200.1 coordinate 64,902,554, forward strand.
CTTATTTAACGACCCCTCTAGAGCACATTGATTTTTTTCATCAGCTATTGGACGTCGAATACATACATATATGCATATATATATATTATACGTACATATATAATACTTCTACAAATGTGTGTATCCACACATATATATATATATACTGGTACAGGTACAGGCATGAGGCGGAGACAGGCGAGGAGGACACGGCAGGTGTCGCCACCAGGCGAAACAGATTGTTTGTTTGTTGTTGTTTTACGTCCTAGCAACATCTAAGGTCATCTCAGGACGGGTACCGACTTGTGACAGTATGCACTCATGGCGACTTTATAGTGCTGCCCCACTGGGAAATCAGGCCGCCGGCATCATGACCCGATATCCCACTCAGTCACATTATCCTGACACCGAGCTAACCAGGCCTTGCCCTATCCTAATAATGCCGAGCACCAGGCTAGGAAGCGACAAGTATCAATTTTTATGTCATTGGTTTGACTCGACCAGGAACCGAACTCGCGACCTCCCGATCTTCTGCACGCGAGGCCTGTGCTCTACCGATTCGGCCACCGCGCCCGGTCAGGCGAAACAGAAGGCCTGACCAGTAGGTGACTGGAGGAGTGTCAGTTAGTGGGCATAGTGTTAGGTTAATATGAACTGAGGAGACAATTAATAGATAATCGGTTTCTGGATAATTATATTCGCCTAATTGCAGTCTATGCATATATATATATTTTTTTTACCTCGGTACTATGCCTCTGGCTACTCGTAGCCCAGGGAGAAAGAAGCACATCCGCGTCCAGCAATTAGCATAATCAGCTCACAGCAGGAGGACGCATCCATTGTTCGGTTATTAATTAAGCCTCCCGTTGCCGAACGGAGAGATGTTTGGCAGGAGCCACTTACATCACTAGGATTTATTCCTGGGTTTCTTTAAGATTCCCCAATTGTTATGCTCGTTAAGGCATACCTCTGAGTCCTATAGTATTTTCTTCAACTTGTTGGCGAAGAAAGCCACAGGTGGGAGAAGTTTATACATTCTTAGAGTGTGGGAGGGTAACGCTAGACTGGTCCCGCAAACGCAAAAACAAAAAGAAAGTGCACTCTTCGGAAGGGGACGAGTACATCAGGGCCCGTAAGAAGAAGCCCCTCATGAAAAATAGCAAGAAGAAGACGAAGAAAAGGAGGAAACACAAATCCTCTTCATCCGACTCTTCGTCTGACTCGTCCTCTAGAAGTTCAGTCTCTGACACAAAACACGAGGGTAAATAGCAAAATCCTGTGGTAAAGAGACCAAGAAGTGCAAGGTGCAGAGCTGGAAGAAAATCCACATTACGACACTGATGAGGAAAATGATTCAGGGGCACTTCAATATGTTTAAGCTGGCCGAAATAATCATCAAAATGGCCGACAAATATACGGGGATCAAGGGGATCCCGGAATCCACCATTAAAGAAATGGACCCGGAAGTCAAACTAAGCGAGGAACGCAAGAAGTTTGAGGCGGCCCTGCACACAGTGCTCAAGGGGGTTCTTTCGGCCCTCACAGCCATCATGCCTATTGCCAATAGGATGATGGCCGAGAACAAGTTCTCATCGCTGTGCGACGATGTGAACGGGGGGATTGCGTTGCTAATCGCGACGAGCAATTTCCTATCATACAGACATTTTGAGAATGTGTTCAAGGCAGCTTGCACGGACGCAGGCAAGGAGGGAGGCAGGTCGAAGAAGGTCACAGATAATGATGGGAAGGAATATACATTATTCCTTGACCCCAAGCCCATTAAAGGGAAACCGCTGGACAAAACAAAGATGTTCGGTGGCCAGCTCCAGTACTTGTTTAAACAAGTGGAGACAAGCTCCAAGTGTGGCAAGCACATGGAGACAGATAAGAAGAAATCCACAGACACAAATCCTAACCGCTTCAAGAAAATGCACCAGGATTTTCGAAGCCAACAAACCGGCCAAAGAAGAGGCCGGTTCAGGACGGGCGTCAGCTTCCAGGCCAGGGGAAGGGGCCAAAGGCAGTCATTCAGCTGGAACGATGGGAACCGACCCTTCAAGAGGGAGTTCAATGCCCAGAATCCATTCCACCACCCAGGGAACAAGTAGAGGTAGCAACACAGACACCAGTAAGCATTTTTCAAGCTGGTAATCTCAATAATTGCCTACCGGTATGGAATAACATAACGGATAATCTAACTATCCTTAGTTTAGCGGAGGGACTAAGAATCCCTTTGATTGAGGAACCTATTCAAAAGAATATACCTTACCCTTATTGATTTCATGGTTCCGAACACGAGGCGTTAGACAATCAAGTCCTAACATTTTGTGAGAAAGGAATTATAGAACCAGCACTACATGTGGCTGGGGAATTCAGATCCAATATTTTCTTGCGACCCAAACCAAATGGAGATGTAAGATTAATTTTAGATCTAACATTATTTAACAAATTTGTAGAATATAAACATTTTAAAATGTTCTCCTTGGACACAGCAAGAGACTTAGTTACGCAAGGCGCCTGGTTAGCCAGTGTAGATCTTAAAGATGCATACTACACAGTACCTATCTGTAAACTAGATCGGAAATATCTCAGATTTCATTGGAACGATGAACTTTATGAGTTCACTTGTATGCCGAATGGACTAGCTTGTTGTCCATGCATTTTTGCACGGTTACTTAAACCAATATTTTCCCAAATGGCTAGGGAAGGGCATATTATGTTTCCATATATTGATGATTCATTTATTGTCGCACAAACACAACAACAATGCCAGATGGCAGTCGACAAATTATGTGAAACATTTACAAAATTAGGTTTCTACATACACAACACTAAATCAGTACTAATACCAACAAACAAATTAATTTTTTTATATTTTTTTATTGACACTACGGAAATGACCATTTCATTAACGGAACAAAAAGTTGATAAATTTACAACGACGGCAAATCAATTATTACAATTGAACAAACCAAAGATACGACAAGTCGCAATATTGATAGGGATTATGATAGCATATGCACCAGCTATTCTTCATGGCAAGGCTCATATTAAATCGCTAGAAATAGATAAGAACTTGGCATTGGCATGCACAAAAGGAAACTTTGAGCGGCCCATGACGATTTCACCAGAAGGCCAAAATTATATTATGTGGTGGCTGTCACACATTAACAATTCACCCAACCCTATTAGGATGAGAGAGCCTAAAACTACAGTTACAACAGACGCTCATAGAAACCAACAGGCAACAGGTGGTCGGTGGATGGGAAGATGAAATCTCCGATCACATAAATGTATTAGAACTTAGGGCTATTTATCTAGGACTCCGTAGTTAGTTCACCTACCTAAAAATCATGTAAGGGTTTTGATAGACAATACGACAGCTATGGCCTACATACGTAATATGGGAGGCACTCATTCCAAACCATATAACTATACGGCGAAGTTCATTTGGGACTGGGCAGAGGAACACGAGATATGGCTAACAGGAGCACATATCCCAGGCAGTCAAAATACTTTGGCTTACAAGAAAAGCCAACATTTCCATGACCATTTATAATGGTCACTAAATCAGAGAATTTTTTACCACATTTGTCACAAATGGGGCAAACTGGAAATTTACTTATTTGCATCACGCAATAACAAAAAGCTACCTAAATATGTGTCTCGTCATCCAGAACCAGAAGCCTGGAGAGTAGACACATTTTCATTAATTTGGAATAATAAATTTTATTACATATTTCCACCATTCAGCATGTGAAACACAACCATGGCTAGCGACAATAACATCAGCAGCAACAGACGTGCTCAGATTCCCAAGAGGAAGGAACAACCTGCAAAATCAGGGACCACTAACAGTCCACGGAGATGTGGCGACAACACCCCTGTTGGCATTCCTTTTTTAAGAAAACATTTAGAACAATATGGTTTGGACAAAATTACAAAAGAAAGACTTATTTCACATGACTGGAGGAAAGGGACAGTGAAATTATACACAAGTTATCTAAAGAAATGTGGACTTCATTGTCTTCTAAAAGGAGTCAAACCATTGAAACCTACAATAGCCCAGATATTATGATTTCTAAGAATCCTGGAGGATGAAGGATTAGGATTTGGTGCAATCAGTGCAGCAAGATGTGCACTTTCTATTATTCTACCTATAATTGATGGACAGACAATTGGAAAACATCAGTTGGTTTATTAGATCTGTTTATTAGATCGGTGTATGAGAGAAACCCACCTAAACCAAAATATAATAATAGGTTCAGGGATGTGTCGATTGTATTTAAGTTATTCAAGTCATGGGCTAGCAATAGACACTTATCTATGAAGGAACTATGCTTTAAATTAGCAGTGCTATTACTGCTAGTGACGGGACATAGAGGCCAAACGATTGTGGCACTTTCACTGGATGGATCAGAAATAGATAAGGATGAGGCAACATTCGATTTAGAGACATTACTAAAGTTCAATCGCACAGCGGATCCACTGTCCATAGTACATGTTAATAGCTTTCCGGCGGATATACGGATACATGTAGTTTCAGCCATTAGGCCGTATATATCCAAGTCACATGGAATTAGGAATTCCAGACAGCTGCTAATCAGCTTCATTAAACCGCATAAAGCGATCTCGAGAGACACACTCGCAAGATGGACCATCAAGGTACTTAAGGAGGCCGTCGTCAATACTAGACCTTATGCATCCCATTCAACGAGAGGGGCCATGGTCTCGAAAGCAAGACAACTAGGAATCTCAGTAAAGAGAATCCTAGCACACACTGGGTGGAAGACGGCTAGATCGTTTGCAAAACATTAGAACAAATGACTAGAGAAACCAAGTGGCCTAGCGACCTGCCTACTCACCAACTAAAGACAGGTGAGAAATAAAATTAATATTTTGCACTACAAGCAATAGTATGGTTACAACATTAAATTATAGAGGGATAAAAAAATGAGATTACGTAAAATTCTCCCTGGGCTACAAGTAGCCAGAGGCATAGTACCGAGGTATAATAGTATAGTTGTTGAATCTTACCTGGGTACAGATGATAGATAACTGTTGTTTTCCTGAGGTACTAGCCTTGGATAGTTGTGGGTCAGGTCCCACCTACCCTACCCTACCACGACTATCACATTTTGCTAGAACGAAAACGAAAACACAATAGTATCCATAAAGAGTTAAGATAATTTTTTATCCTATTAAGTATGTAAAAGATTGCTGGACCCGGATGTGCTTCCTTCTCCCTGACCCACAACTATCCGAGGCTAATACCTCGGGAAAACAACAGTTATCCATCATCTGTACCCAGGTAAGATTCGTATAACTAGACTATATATATATATATTTATATATATATGTCATGGGGGTGATGAAAATGGGAAATATTGCACCTAGAGCGGGACTCGAACCCACATCTCTTTGCATTCCGGGCCAGTGTGCTAACCATTAAACCACCTAGGCTCCCTGATATCACCATACTACCCATGCCTACCTGTCTATGTGGTTACTTGCCTGAGAGGTCAGTGCAGACTACTACACTCATCCCCCTGGAATTGTAAGTCTTTTAATGCTTACAATTAAATACATACTAACACATACATACACAGGGTAGGTTCAACAACCATACAGCGAATAGCTTTTACAGGATTATGGTCACGGCAACCAGTGTCATGTGGGTGATGAAAATGGGAAATATTGCACCTAGAGCGGGACTCGAACCCACATCTCTTTGCATTCCGGGCCAGTGTGCTAACCATTACACCACCTAGGCTCCCTGATATCACAATACTACCCACGCCTACCTGTCTATAGTGATATAGTGATATAGTGATTGGTAGACAGGAAGTGTGAACACTTATTTGTCTCTCATTTTTGCTTGAGTGCAAGTAATTAGCAACACAAGGAATAAATTAGTAGCATGTGGTGAATAAGTGGTCAAATTTCCCTGTATCATCAGCCCATGCTTTTTCTAATTGGTTCTTGAATGAATTTATTGAGCCGGCATCTATAACATTTTGTGGGAGACTATTCCATATATTTATGATCCTGTTTGAGAAACTGTGTTGCCTTAATTTTGAAACGGCTCTGGGTTTTACTAGTTTGAGAGTATGGCCCCGGCTGCCTTCTCTTTTATTCAAGGTGAAAAATTGGTTCATATCTATTTTATCAAAACCTTTCATAATTTTAAATACTTCAATTATGTCACTTCTTTTCCTTCTGTAGGAAAGGGTAGGAAGTTTCAATTTCCTGAGCCTTTGTTCATAGGGTAAGTCCTTTATAACTGCAACTAGTTTCGTTGCACGTCTCTGAACCTTTTCGATCTCCAGAATATCTTTCCGAAAAATTGGGCTCCAAATTTGTGGACAGTATTCCAAAATTGGCCTAACAAGAGACTTAAATAGAATGAGAAAATTGTTCTTGTTGAGGCGATGGAAGGTTCTTTTAATTATTCCTACTCTCTGGTTAGCATTTGGAGATGATAGTCCTCATGTGTTTCTGAAAGGAGAGTTGGGAGTCGAAGGTTACACCCAAGTCCTTTTCATAGCTATCTTGTTGCAGGACAGTGTTCTGCATAATATAGGCATAATGAGGATTATTTTTCCCGTAATGAATAATTTTGCACTTCTTTTCATTGAAGGGCAATTGCCATTTCTCAGACCATTGTGAGAGTTTCAGAATATCCTCTTGTAAGAGATTTTTATCTCTTACGTCTTTTATTGCTCGAAAGACCTTTGTGTCATCCGCAAATATTTTTAGGTTTGATGAGACACTGCCTGGCAGGTCATTTATAAATATTATAAATAATATTGGTCCCAGCACACTTCCCTGAGGTATTCCTGAGGTGACATTCTTAAAGGAAGATTTTTTATTACCTACAACTACCCTTTGCTTTCTCTCAGACAGGAAGTCCTGTATCCATTCAGAAATTGATCCGGATATTCCCAGAGCTTTGACTTTGTTTAATAGTCTTTTGTGGGGCACACTATCAAAGGCTTTGGAGAAGTCCAGATAGACGGTGTCCCATGCCAGGCCATGATCCAGCCAGTCAGTCCAAATTTCCATCACTTCTAGTAGTTTGTGACAGACAAGATTTTCCTCCAGTGAATCCGTGTTGGTCCGGAGATATCAATCCTAGTTTTTCCAAGTGTTCTACGACACAGTCTCGGATTATTCTTTCTAGCATTTTACAGCATAGGGAGGTTAAACTCACAGGTCTGTAATTTGATGCCAGGCGTTTTGGTCCCTTTTTATGCAGGGGTTTTACCTCAGCATCTTTCCATTGTTTGGGTATTTTCCGTTCAAATAGGCTTTTACGGAATAGAGATGTCAAAATAGGTCCAATTTGCTCAGAACACTCTTTGATGATTTTTGCATGGATCCCATCTGGCCCAGGTGCCTTGGAGACATTTAGTTTTTCAATTAATTTGTCAACTTTATCGTCTGTTATGTCAACGTCACTGATGAATTCTGTGACTCCTGAATCTGGAGAGGGTGGGATATTATTCGTATTTTCATTGGTAAACACGAAGTAAACATTGGTAAACATGAAGAACTCATTGCGTAGTTCAGCTTTGCCTTCATCGTCTACGATTAGTTCGTCATCACTATTGGCTGGAGCTGGTATGCCATTGCCATTTTTTTATTTATGTGAAGCATAACTCCAGAAATTTTTCGGGTTATTTTTAATGTCTTGGACAATTTTGTCCTCAAAAGTCTCTTTGTGTCCACTGACAATGTCATTTGCGTCATTCCTAGCGATAGTGTATTTTTCCCAATTTTCCAATGTCTTATTATTGAAGTAGACATTCCATGCTTTGTTTTTCAATTTTCTGGCAGTGGTAATATCCCTGGAGTACCAAGGAGGTTGTTTCCTGGTTGTGAATTTTCTTAGTGGTACATGCCTTTTGATAGCACCTGATAGCACATTTTGAAACAGGTCCCAGCACTCTTGCACATTTTTCTCCTTAAATTTATTTAGCAAGTCATGGGACATGATATCATTACTCATGGCAATGTAATCCCCCCTATAATATGAGTATCTTAGTGGGATGGTCTCATTTTCTGTTCAATTTTGAACGATATGACAGCATGGTCACTCTTTCCGATTGGGTTACTTGCCTGAGAGGTCAGTGCAGACTATTACATATATATATATACACATAGACATTACCTAATGGAGCCAAAACCTCCACAGCTGGTTTACAATTGATTCATACCGAATTTAAATATGGATTCACATCTACCTAGGTTACTGCTTGCGCCAGTTACTGACTGAGTTGCGGTGGCGCCCCCTAGCGTAACTATTAATAAATATTAATGCAGTTTACCGCCAGGTGGCAGGACAGTACAGCTCCGGTTTTGGAAGCCGAGTAAACGAGCTGATAGTTCGAGAAGGATCGCTCTTCGTTGTCGCGCTGTGGATGCTTATGGACAGTTTCAACGAATGCTTTTGGGAGGTAAATCTGGGAAATTATTGCGGAGGAGATTTAAGACTAGACCTAGATTCCATGCTTTGTAAATATCTTATCTATTTTGGAGACGATTCGGAGTATTCTTTGGCTCACCGCGGTTGTTTATGCTTGTGCCGCCATCTAGTGGCAAACACCTGCGGCAGATAGTTATTTGTAGACCTTCCGTTTAACACCAGGTGGCGCCACGGGAGACTGCCCTTTACCATTCCAACAAAGTTTGCGCCCAGTCTGGTTATTCAAAAGGAGAGAACTACCAGTACCAAAGCCATCTATGCCTACCTATTACTAGTAGGTTGTCAGTTGGTTGTTGGAGTTTTATATCCTGACAACATCTAAGGTCATATCAGGACGGGTACCAATTTGTGACAGTGTATGCTCATGGTGACTTTATAGTGCTGCTCCACTGGGAAATCAGGCCACCAGCACCATGACCTGATATCCCACTCAGTCACATTATCCTGACACAGAGCTAACCAGTCCTTGCCCTATCCTATTAATGCCGAACACCAGGCTAGGAAGCGACAAGTTTCAATTTTATAAGTCATTGGTTTGACTCAACCGGGAACCAAACTCCCGATCTCCCGCGCGTGAGACCCTCGCTTCGCCGATTTGGCCACCGAGCCTGGTTTGTTAATAATTAAAGTTTTGTTGGTCATGTTACTACTTCCCCTTTATTACCCTGTCAGTGTCTCTCGTGGGTCACCAGGCGCGGTGGCTGAATCAGTACAGCGCGGGCCTCGCATGCGAGAGGTCGGGACTTCGGTTCCCGATCGAGTCAAACCAATGACTTTAAAATTGGTACTTGTTGCTTCCTAGCCTGGCACTCAGCATTAAAATGGGATAGGGTAAGGACTGGTTGGCTCAGTGTCGGGATAATGTGATGTGAGTTGGATATCAGGTCATGGTGCTGGCGGCCTGATTTCCCAGTTGGGCAGCACTATAAATTCGCCATGAGTGTACACTGTCACAAGTCAGTACCCGTCCTAATAGTAATATGACCATAGATGTTGACAGGACTTTAATACCCAAACAAATAAACGACTAAGTGAAGCCGTGTCTGGTTATATTGTGTCGGTGTCAGGAGGGGGTGGCCAGGGAAGGGATGGCGTAGCACCAAGGAAACACAGAAACCAAGCTTATATTTTACACAAACTTAAAAGCCATATTCTATGCACACCTTAAAGCTTGCTCCTGCAAGGGGCCACTAAGGGCCTACAATAACTTTTTTAAATCTGAATTTTGTTGGTGCAAAGCCATGAAACCTACACATTTGAATAGACTGTGTCACCGGGAGGTCGAGAGTTTGGTTCCCGGTCGAGTCAAACCAATGACTTTAAAATTGATACTTGTCACTTCCTACCTTGGCGCTTGGCATTAATAGGATAGGCAAGGACTGGTTAGCTCAATATGAGGATAATGTGACTGAGTGGGATATCAGGTCATGGTGCCAGTGGCGTGATTTCCCAGTGGGGCAGCACTATAACATTGCCATGAGTGTGGACTGTCACAAGTCGGTACCCGTCCTGATATGACCTTAGATTGTTGATTGATTGATTGGTGGTTGCTTTATGCCGTGTCGGCAGCATAGGCCATATTCACAGTGAGAAATGTTTGTTTTTGGTTCAAACCATCGCTTTTACATGTAAAAGCAGACAATCAATTATGTGCCAATAGACACTCATTAAATTAGAAAACTCACAATCATATATTTGTGGCCAAGGGAAACAAATTCCCATAGAAAACGAAAATAATTGATAGAATCTATTTAGTAAACTATATGAGGTGGGACAGTCCAGCTGCCCTCAAAAAGGCTAAAATGTTTTCCTGTTTTACCTTAGTAAAAAGGTCATGCATACTGTCTGCAGTGTAGAACCGTTGGCGCAGGGCCAAAAAATCAACGCAACTTAGTAAAATATGTTTGAGTGTCAGCGGGGACACCCAATACATTCAGGGGGAGGTTCCCCCTTGAGCAGAAATGCATGTGAAAGCCACGAGTGGCCAATATGGCAGCGGCTAAGGACCGCTTGGTCCCGCCGACCTCCCGCATGAGTCTGTGGTGGCTTTCCCACAGATGGTTCAATTTCTTTAAGTTTATTAATGTTTTCATCCCACTCATGTTGCCATTTGGATGGGTGGCTATTAGTGGTTTCAGATCAGAGTGAGGGATCAGACACGGTTCAAGATCACAGTTCAGGGCCTTCTTCTCAGCCCGATCAGCTCGTTCGTTTCCTTGTATGTCAGCATGGCCAGGCACCCAGCACAGGTGGATGTCATACCCATCCGTTATCAGTTGGTTCATTTTATAAATGACCATTGCTAGAATAGGGTGATTCGTTTTCAGTCCAGCAACAGCCAGGAGGCAAGAGAACGAATCACTGTATATAACATAGTTAGTGTGGTTGGATACCTCGATACACTCCAACGCGATCCTTTCCGGATCAGGCTATGACCTTAGATGTTGCGAGAACGTAAAACAACAACAAACAAACAAAGCCTTACGAAGCCCCCCCCCCCCCCCCAAACTCTTTTCTCCGAACTCGAGCTCCCTGATTGACCCTCCCTCCTCCCACCTCTCTATCCACAAATACCATTCGCACCCTCCCCCCCCCTCCCCCGCCCTCCCCTCCAACAGCTCCCATTCCCCTCCAGTTTAATTTATTTTTTATTTATTTGTATGTGTGAGGGTACACCCCTCCGTGTCGGCGCCACAAACCACGGAGATGCAGCTGATTGGGGACCCGTCACTTCCGGGACGTCACGTGACGACACGGGGTGGCGCCACCTTGTGGGGTCCCCTCACATCAAGGTGGCGCCCCCTGGTGCAAGCGGTGGGAGTGCAGTGGGACCAGCCCGACAGCCGCTGGTCGCGCCGACTCTTTGAAAAAGAAAAGGAAATCAATTTAAAGCTGCATTGTCCGATGAAAACATCAAATTTTAAAAACTAAAGGAATCACTGTAAAACCTCTCTATCAGAACACCCCCACACATCGACCACTCCCATATATCGATCGCTTTATTTTGGGTGCCAAATTATCGCCCATTCAATACCATTATATCGATTAAAAAAACTTCCTAAACCGACCACCTCTCTAAATGGACCATTTAAAGTCGGTCCTATGGTCGGTTGATTTAGAGAGGTTTTACTGTATCTAGATTTGATTCCGCATATTTAACTTAGATATTGATGCACTCATTAAACATATGTCAGCATGTTGAAGGGAACACCGAGGCAATTGAATGGAACCCGTTACTGCAAAAGCCTATGGTGCCAGAGTTTTGGGATACTTGTCCAAATTCATTTCGCATGGTTGCACTTCAAATATCTCTAAAATTAGTCATTTAAATTTTGTTTAAATACTTCATATTGAACTAATATATTTACACCACTGTCTGTGGTGGAGTGGTTAGAGTGTCTGACTTTTTTCCAGGTCGGACTGCTAATCTGAAGGTCAGTGGTTCGATTCTCCGTGCCTCCCATCTCTGCCAATTTGGATTTCCACCGCTGTGTATAACTTACAGCGTCATCAAAGGCCAGTTGCTCTCATATCATGTCTATGTGGTGTGGGAGGTTAAAAATCCCTTGGGTCGGTAAAAGTGTAGACTTGGTCTTTCTATCGACAAACTGTCTAATGGTGAAAACAAGTCTATTCAGACTTATCCATGATAGGCAGTATAAATCTTCAAGAAAAAAAACCCAACAAGTATACAGAAATTATTGATAAAGGAAATCAATCTGTATGGATTATGACCAAAACTGCACAGCAGCGAAAACAAGTGCATGCACTTAACCGTTATGAGCAGAATAAACAAATGATCACTTAAAAGAAATTCTGATCTGATTTTAACTGTGTTCTTTGTTTTTTTGTTTTTTTGGGTCCATTAGTTGTTTAAGCAGGGGAAATTTTAGTCATAGACGACTGGTCTTCCTCATTCCACTGCTGGTTGATAGAAAGCCTGAGCCTACACTTTTACCGACCCAAGGGATTTTTAACCTCCCACACCACATAGACATGGTATGAGAGCAACCGGCCTTTGATGACGCTGTAAGTTATACACAGTGGTGGAAATCCAAATTGGCAGAGCTGGGGGCACGGGGAATCGAACCGCCGACACTCAGATTAGGAGTCTGACCTAGAAAAAAGTCACACTCTAACCACTCCTCCACAGAGAACGCCAAGCTGGAATGCCCGATGAAAGATCAGATTTTCAAAACTAAAACACTCACCGAGATTTGATTCTACATTATCTAAAGCCCGGTCACACCTTCCCGGATCAGGCCCCGGACCATGAATCCGGCATGGTCCCGGGTGATCAGGGTTCATCCATGGCAAATATGTGGCTCATCCTTGGCTGGTCATTGGTGATCTGTGGTGAACCTTGACTGGTCCTTGGTGGTCCGGGATGGTCCGGGATCGGTCCCGGATGTTTTAAGATGTTTCAAACATCCTGGGCAGTATTGCAATCGGGGGCTAGTCCCGGGTTGTCCAGGCTCATCTAGGGTGTCAGGAGGTTGTCCGTGTCTACTCCTGGGCAGTCCAGGACTAATCTGTGGCTACACCGGGGTCGTCTGGGGTTATTGGTGGTCGTCCAGCTCAATCCGGGGTGATCCATTCTTGTAGTCCGTGGCTCGTCTGTAGATATGCGAAATTGTCCGGGGCTGTCTGTGGCTGTCCAGGGGATTGGCCCGTGGGTGATCCGTGGGTGATCCGTGGGTGATCCGTGGGTGATCCGTGGGTGATCCGTGGGTGATCCGTGGGTGATCCGTGGGTGATCCGTGGGTGATCCGTGGGTGATCCGTGGGTGATCCGTGGGTGATCCGTGGGTGATCCGTGGGTGATCCGTGGCTAGTCCGGGTAGGTGTGACTGGGACTTAACCCAAATACTGGTGCACTTATTAAGCATTTGTTGCTGCATAGAAGGGCATACTGAATCAATTTAAAGCTGCATAGTTCGATGGTTTTTGGTTTCTATCATTTCATGAGATAAATATATTATGTTGATCGACATAATCTACCTTACGTTAGCTTGAAGTAACTTTGATTTAAAATTGGTGACTTTGCGGATATTTGAGGTGTAAACACGCAAAGGCAACTTTGGCGTGTTTGCCAAAACTCTGACCCCATAGGCTTAAGAAGAAAGACGTCCAATTAAATTGATGTATTATGCCTTTATATATATATATGTATATATATATATGGCAAAAATACTTACAAGTTACAGCTGCATAGTCCGATGAAAACATCAAATTTTCAAAACCAAAGCAATTATCTAGATTTGATTCTACATATCTAACTTATATACTGATGCACTTATTAAATATTTGTCACCAATTGAAGGGCAATCTAATAAAGTAATAGAAGCTGTTACTGCAGAAGCCTGTATCAGGAATTTTGATGTGCTTGACAAAATTAATTTTGCATGGTTGCACTTCAAATGTCTCAAAAGTTAACCATTTAATATAAAAGTTACTTCAAACTAAAAACTTCAAACTAAAACCTTCAAACTAAACTAAGGTAGATCAACCTAATAGTAATTTTTCTCAGAAAATGACAGAAACTCAAAACCATCGGACTATGCAACTTTAAGTGTTCTAGTTCAGAAATGGTATGCTTTCATCGGACTATGCAGCTTTAAATTTAATAAACAGTATATCCTGTATTATCCAATGAAAGTGTAACAGTGTCAAACCCGAAAAACATGCCTTGATTTTAATTTAGAAGTCAAACTTAGACACTGGTGCACTGATTAAACATGTATTGCAGTTTGGTGCACCTGTGCTACTCTGCTATGCTTGAAAACAGGTCAACAAAAGCTTTCGGCACCCACACCAAACATAATTTAGTATGTTTATATTTCAAACATCTCCAATATTAAACCCTTAAAATATAAGTTCTATCAAACTAAGGCAAAGTAGATTATAATGATCAATCTACTATATTTATTTGGAAATATGGGAGAGAGTCAAAACCATTGCAACTTAAATCAAACATGGGGTTTGTGTTCATATTGGCTCGGGAATGCAAATGGAAATGGGTTGTGCATGGTTCAATACTCATTCTAACTCTAATGTGCCTCAGGCTTTAAACCCCCAGATCTCTCGGGAATGATTGGTAGGTTGTTGGAGTTTTACATTCTGGCAAGATCTAAGGTCATATCATGGCGGGTACTGACTTGTGACAGTGCACATTCATGGTGACTTTATAGTGCTGCCCCACTGGGAAATCAGGCCTACAGCCAGCACCATGACCCGATATCCCACTCAGTCACATTATCCTGACATTTGGCTAACCAGTCTTTGCTCTATCCTATTAATGTTGAGCGCCAGGCTAGGAAGCGACAAGTATCAACTTAGTAAGTCATGGGTTTGACTCGACCGAGAACCGAACTCCCAATCACCCGTACGAGAGACCTGCGCTCCACCGATTCGGAAAGGGCATCTGGTGCCTGAGGAAGGATATTAAAACTGGTAGAAGCCCGTGTAGACTGAATGCGGAATGTATCGGTTTGCACTGTCATGTGACCGGAAGTAAATGTATTCATCTATGAAAAGAATTGGCAAGAATAGACTTTGAACACAGACACTCTTCAACGCAACACACAAATTACACACACCACACCACACATTACACACATTTACACAACACACACAGTACACATAGCACAGCAGCACAACAGTACAACACACAGCACACACAGCACACAACACACCACACACAAACACAACACACACAACACACAAAACACACACAAAACACACAAAACACACACAAAACACACAAAACACACACAAAACACAGCACATACAACACTGGGACATTGGGGCACCGGGACACTGGGACACTGTGATACCATTACCAGCACACTGAGATACTGGGACACCAGGACACAGGGATATAAGGACATAAGGACATAAGGACATAAGAACATAAGGACATAAGGACATAAGGACATAATGTCATAAGGTCATAAGGACATAAGGACATAAGGACATAAGGACATAAGGTCATAAGGACATAAGGACATAAGGACATAATGACATAAGGACATAAAGACATAAGGACATAAGGACATAAGGACATAAGGGCATAAGGACATAAGGACTTAAGGACATACGGACATAAGGACATAAGGTCATATTCATAAGGACATAAGGACTTAAGGACATAAGGACATGGGGATATAAGGACACAATGACACAAGGACATACAGACATACAGACATAAGGAAATATGGAGATAGGGACATAAGGGCATAGGGACATAAGGACATAAGGACATGGGGGCACTGGGGCACGGGGACACAGGGACATAGGGACACTGGGACACAGTGACACTCGAACACCGGGACATTGGAACACTGGGTCATTTGGACAATGGGACACTGGGACATTGGGACACTCAGACACCGGGACACTGGAACATTGGGGCACTTGGACACTTACACCGGGACCACTGCGGTGCTGGACGGAGATGAGTAGTTGGTGATTACCTCACCAGGGGGCCGGCGCGGCGCGAGGACGCGTTGTCACCGCCAGGGGGGTGCGGCCCCATGCTGCCGCCCGCCACGCCCCCTGGATGAGGCCGACGGAATAAGAGACCGGACCCCGGCGCTCCACACACACCGGGCACAAAATGGCGAAAATATATCAACCACGCACCTAAAATCGGCTATATTATATATTATTTAGGATTAGGGCTATTTGTTTAAAGCGCAACCAGTGGTCCAGAACTGGTTCATCAAAGTATGTGCTGGAAAGTGCATATACAACTTTAAACTAAAACTAAGAGACCCCTTGCTGCTGATCGGAAAGAGTAGCATATGTGGTGGCAGCGGGTTTCCTCCAAAGAAATATGTCAGAATGACAATATGTTTGATGTCCAATAGCCGATGATAAAAATCAATGTGCTCTAGATGCATCGTTAAATAAAACAAACTTGTTTTTCTTAAAGCACTGCTTGTGTGTATTTAGACTACAGGAGAGCATACAGCCTCGTTATGGCCCCCAATAACCCATGTCTACTTTTTGTGCTGGGGGGTCGTTAAACAAACAAAACAAAAAAAACTAAACAAACAAAAAACACACAAAAAGCAGCCTCGTTGCGATCTATATTGAAAATGATGGTGTAATAATAATAATGGTGTAATAGGCTTTTATGTTTTATATATTTATATACATTATATATATATATATATTTTTTTTTTCTAACCTGGAGAATTGAGTGACTATCATAGGATTAGGAGCAGCCTGTGTCTATTTGAAAAGCGTGTGAACAGATCCTTCAAACAAACCCTTCAGTCCCCCCCTCCCCCCCACACACTCCTTCCCTCCCCCACGCCATCACTTCCCCACTCTCCCCACCCGCACTCTCCCCACCCCACCCCCACAAGACACGGTGGTCACGATCGCTACTTCCTTAAAAAATACCCCCCCCCCAACCACACACTCACTCATTTCTCTAGAATAAAAGAGAGAAATATGAAAAAAATAGAGAGACACAAAGTGAGAACATATTTTACGGTGTGTATTTATCAATGTCCAAACCCCTTCATCCCCATTTCCCCTTCCTCTCCCTTTCTTCCCTGCCTCCCCTTCCCCCCCTGTTCCCCCTCCCCTCCTTCCTTCCCCTTCCTTCCCCCAACCACCCCCCTCCCTACTACATCGTCCAATCCTCCATTCCCCCCTTCCCTCTTTTCTCCTCCTATCTGATTCTCCCATCTCTCCACCTCTCCCTCCTCTCCCTCTCTCCCTCCTCTCCCCTCTCCCTCCTCTCCCCCCCTCGCCCCCTCTCCATCTCTCCTTCCTCGCCCCCCTCTCTGCCTCTCCATCCTCCTTCCTCTCCCTCCTCTTCCCTTCCTGTCCCCCTCGCCATCCTCTCCCTCCCCTCTCCCCCTCCTCTCCCCCTCTCCCTCTCTCCCTCCTCCCCTTCCCTCTCCCTCCTCTCCCCTCCTCTCCCTCCTCCCTCTCCCTCCTCTGCCTCCTCATCCTCCCCTCCTTCCTCTTCCTCCTCTCCCTCCTCTCCCTCTGCCTCCTCTGCCTCCCTCTCCGACCTCTCCCTCCAATCCCTCCTCTCCCCTCCTGTCCCTCCTCTCCCTCCCCCCTCCCCTCCCCTCCTCCTCTCCCTCCTCCTCTCCCCCTCTCCCTCCTCTCCCTCCTCTCCCTCCTCTCCCTCCTCTCCCTCCTCCCCCTCCCTCCTCTCCCCCCCTCCCTCCTCTCCCCCTCCCCCCTCTCCCTCCCTCTCCCTCCCTCCCTCCCCTCCTCCTCCCCTCCTCTCCCCCTCACCCCCTTCCCCTCCCTCCCCTCCCCCCCTCCTCCCTCCCCTCCTCCTCTCCCTCCTCTCTCCCTCCCCTCCTCTCCTTCCTCCCCTTTCCCTCCCCTCCCTCTCCCCTTCCACCCTCCCATCCTTCCTGCTTTCCCTCCTCTCCCTCCTCCCCTCCTTCCCTCCTCCTCTCCCTCCTCCCCTCCTCCCCTCCCCCCTTCTCTCCCTCCTCTCCCCCTGCCCCTCCTCTCCCTCCTCTTCCTCCCCTCTCCCCCTCCTACCCCCCTCCTTCCCCCCTCTCCTCCCTCCCCTCCCTCCTCACCCTCCACTCCCTGTCTCCCTCCTCTCGCTCCTCTCCCTCCTCTCCCTCCTCTCCCTCCCTCCCTCCCTCCCTCCTCCCCTCCTCTCCCTCCTCCCGCTCCCTCTCCCTCTTCCCCCTCACCCATCCTCTCCCTCCTCTACCCCTCCCCTCCTCTCCTTCCTCTTCCTCTCCCTCCCTCTCCCCCACCCTCTCTCACTACCCTTTCCCATCCCCATTCTCGTCCCCCGTCACCTCCCTTTCCTCCCCCTCCCCCAACTCACCCCCCACCCCCACTCCCCGCCACCACCCCCTCCCCGCCCCGCCCTCATCCAGGGAGTCCCTCCATCAATACGTTTTGAAAGCAGCCTGGGGGAAATTGTACCCACGATGTGAGAATTCCAATATAGCGGGTTCCAAAATACTGGTGGAGGTGGGGGGGTAATTATAACTCAGATTTCAATTTTCACAGTGCGCTCGGGGTGTGGCACTGTGCGAGGGGCAGTAGGGGGGCTAGAGGGGGAGGCTGAGGGGGGGGGGGGGGCTGGGAGGGCGGCGGGGGGGGGGTGGCGATATGGAGGCACTGCACGACCAGACCCCAGCTATCTGGTGGAAGTCTTTGATCTGGGCAGGCCTGCTGTTCGGCTGAGAGGGGCGGAGGAACGCAAGTTGGCTACAAAGGGGGCCCCCCGACCTGAGGACAAGATGGGGGAAGGGCCCCCCGGGATTCACAGCCTATCGCATAGGAAAATGTGAAACTGTGACGGTGGGCATATGGCGACGGCGTGTGTGGTGTCATATGGGGGGAGGGGGAGGGTGGGGATGGGAGGGGGAAGAGGAGGAGGGCGCGGGGGAGGGGAGGGGGAGGGGGTGAGAGGAGGTGAAGGGGGGGTTAAGGAGGAGACGGGGTTGGGAAGGTGTGAGAAAGGGGAGAGGAGGGACGAAAGGGGAGGCAGGGGGGATATTGGGGGGGGGGGGGGAGGAGAGGGGGAGGGCGAAGGGAAGTTGGGGAGTTGAAGGCATATTGCCTGAGGCTCAAAACCAGCAGCGACTTATATATGTACAGTAAAACCTCCCTAACCGACCACCTCCACATATCGACTACTCCCCGATATTGATCGCTTTATTTGGGTCCCAACAATACAATTGTAACCATATTCTAACTCGCTAAACCGATCACTTCCCTAACAGGACCACTTAGGACTTTATAGTCGGTCCCGTAGGTACGGTCCGATTTAGAGAGGTTTTATTGTATATATCTTTTCAAAAATGGTCCGTTACTAGCAATGGTAAAATCAAAATGCAGTGCATATGCTCGCAGTGTAGCTAACATGTGTTTGAGTATCTGGAACAAACTGCCGGCTGCAACACAAAATGCAGAAAACATAGCGGTGTTTAGGAAACTACGCAAAATAATGTAACCTAGAAAAACAACTCATATGTACAACAGGTTATCGACAAAATCATTACCAGCGTGATTTGTTTGTTTGTTGTTGTTTTACATCCTAGCAACATCTAAGGTCATATCAGGACGGTTGCCGACTTGTGACAGTGCGCACTCATGGTGACTTTATAGTGCTGTCCTCACTGGGAGACCAGGCGGCTGCCAGCAGACACATGACCTGATATCCCACTCAGTCACATTATCCTGGACACTGAACCAACCAGTCCTTGATCCTATCTTGTTAATGCTGAGTGCCAGGCTAGGAAGCTACAAGTATACATTTTTAAGTCATTGGTTTGACTCGACCAGGGTTCAAACCCACGAACCCATGGGTTCGGATTCCCCGATCTTCCAAAACAGGAGACTGACGCTCAACTCATTCGGCCATCCGTCTGGTTTACCAGTGTGATCCTATTGACCAATTTCATATGACGTCAGCACATGTATTTAGGTCAGTGCGCGCGCTGCTTAGCTGCAGGACAACATCCAGTCACACTGCAAACTCAATGGCTATGAGCAATCTTCATAGAGAAAATGTGAAAATACCTCCTAAAACCTGACCACCCCTGGCCACGAACCAATTGGAATACATAAAGAAAACACATTAAAAAAAGAGATTATATGAAATTTATAAGGTTAGCGTTCTGCATTTCTTATTAATTTTGAATAAAATCGACGTGTTGGCACCACGCGTATCAGCAAACTCAATGCATTGTCAATGGCCGGTGAGCAATCTTCATGTAGTAAAAGTTAAATATCTCTAAAACCACACTACACTAGAACCTAGAAACAAGCTGGATTTGGAAATACTCATAGAATACAATGTTTTACCAAAAGATTACTGTTAAATTGATACGGTTCGGGTTCTGGATTTCTATTAATTTTGAATCAAACTAATGTTTTTCACTGCGCGTACCGTCAAACTCAAGGCATTGTCAATGGTCGTGAGCAATCTTTATAGAGAAAATACAGAAAAAGTGAAATATCTCTAAAAGCACACCATTCTGCAGCTGAGCTGCGCGCGCATACACGATGTTTGTAACCATTGAAATAGGTCTATAGGAGTATGTGCATGACCTGACTCCAATGTTCACACGCAAAATTCTGACTGACGAAGTATATGTCCTTAGTCGTCTGGAAGAGAAACAAGTAACAATTTACTACATAAACCTTTCGAAGGGGAGGGGGGGGGAGGGTACTTTTTATAATTCCTTCTAAATGGCCTGAATAATATTGAAATACTAATAGTCTGCACTGACCTCTCAGGCAAGGAGCCACATAGACAGGTAGGTGTGGATAGGGTGGTGACATCAGGGAGCCTATGTGGTTAGCCTAGGTTAGCCTAGGTTAGCCTAGATTAGCCTAGGTTAGCATAGGTTAGCCTAGGTTAGCATAGGTTATCATACTGGCCTGGAATTAAAAAAACGTGGGTTCGATTCCCGCTTTAGGCACAATATTTCCCAGTATTATCAACCCCCTATGACAATATTGACTATTGTATATGTGTATATAGTGTGTGAGTGTATGTGTATGAAGCTGAGTGAGTGCTCCTGGTTGTGTATGTGTGTGGGTGTGTGTAGGTGTAAACGTATGTGGCAGGTGTATGTGTGTGGGTGTGTGAAGCTGAGTGAGTGCTCCTGGTTGTGTATATGTGTGGGTGTGTGAAGGTGTAAACGTATGTGGCAGGTGTATGTGTGTGTGGGTCTGTGTATGTGTAAATGCATGTGGCAGGTGTATGTGTGTGTGGGTGTGTGTATGTGTAAATGCATGTGGCAGGTGTATGTGTGTGTGGGTGTGTGTATGTGTAAATGCATGTGGCAGGTGTATGTGTGTGTGGGTGTGTGTATGTGTAAATGCATGTGGCAGGTGTATGTGTGTGGGTGTGTGTATGTGTGAGTGGTGGGGTGAAGGTGCTGGTGATGGCAGGTGTCCTGTGTGTGGGTGTGTGTATGTGTAATGCATGTGGGCAGTGTAGTATGTGTGTGAGGAGGTAGTGAGTGCTCCTGGGATGTATGTGTGTGGGCTGTGTGTTATGTGTAGATGCAAGTGGGCAGGTGTATGTGTGTGTGGGTGGTGTGAAGGTGAGTGAGTGCTCCTGGTGATGTATGTGTGGGTGTGTGTATGTGTAGGATGCATGTGGCAGGTGTATGTGTGTGTGGGTGTGTGGAAGAGTGAGTGAGTGCTCCTGGTGATGTATGGTGTGGGTGTGTGTATGTGTAGATGCATGTTGCAGTGTGTATGTGTGTGTGGGTGTGTGAAGGTGAGTGAGTGCTCCTGGTGATGTATGTGTGTGGGTGTGTGTATGTGTAGATGCATGTGGCAGGTGTATGTGTGTGAAGGTGAGTGAGTGCTCCTGGTGATGTATGTGTGTGGGTGTGTGTATGTGTAAATGCATGTGGCAGGTGTATGTGTGTGTGGGTGTGTGTGAGAGGGGGTGAGTGAGTGTGTGCCTGGTGATGTATGTGGTGTGGTGTGTGTGTAGTGTGTGTAAATGCATGTGGCAGGTGTATGTGTGTGTGTGGTGTTGTGTGAAGTGTGGGAGTGAGTGGGCTCATGGTGATGTATGTGTGTGGGTGTGTGTATGTGTAGATGCATGTGGCAGGTGTATGTGTGTGTGGGTGTGTGAAGGTGAGTGAGTGCTCCTGGTGATGTATGTGTGTGTGGGTGTGTGTATGTGTAAATGCATGTGGCAGGTGTATGTGTGTGTGGGTGTGTGAAGGTGAGTGAGTGCTCCTGGTGATGTATGTGTGTGGGTGTGTGTATGTGTAGATGCATGTGGCAGGTGTATGTGTGTGTGGGTGTGTGAAGGTGAGTGAGTGCTCCTGGTGATGTATGTGTGTGGGTGTGTGTATGTGTAGATGCATGTGGCAGGTGTATGTGTGTGTGGGTGTGTGAAGGTGAGTGAGTGCTCCTGGTGATGTATGTGTGTGGGTGTGTGTATGTGTAGATGCATGTGGCAGGTGTATGTGTGTGTGGGTGTGTGAAGGTGAGTGAGTGCTCCTGGTGATGTGTGCGCGAGGCTGTATGTGAGTTTAGTATCTAAAGTTTATATGTGTGAATGTATGTGTGTGGGTGTGAATATGTGTGAATCTGACGGAGTGTTCCTGTGTGTGTATGTGTGTGTGAATCTGACGGAGTGTTCCTGTGTGTGTATGTGTGTGTGAATCTGACGGAGTGTTCCTGTGTGTGTATGTGTGTGTGAATCTGACGGAGTGTTCCTGTGTGTGTATGTGTGTGTGAATCTGATAGAGTGTTCCTGTGTGTGTATGTGTGTGTGTATGTGTGTATGTGTGTATGTGTGTGTGAATCTGACTGTGGTCTTGTTGTGTGTGTATGTGTGTACTTGTGTGTGTGAATCTGATGGAGTGTTCCTGTGTTCCTGTGTGTATGTGTGTGTATGTGTGTATCTGTGTGTGAATCTGACTGTGGTCTTGTTGTGTGTGTATGTGTGTATGTGTGTGTGAATCTGACAGAGGGTTCCTGTATTTGTATGTGTGATGTGCATCTGACTGTGGTTTTGTTGTGTGTGTATGTGTGTGTGAATCTGACAGAGTGTTCCTGTGTGTGTATGTGTGATGTGCATCTGACTGTGGTCTTGTTGTGTGTGGATGTGTGTATGTGTGTGTGAATCTGACAGAGTGCTCCTGTGTGAGTATGTGTGATGTGCATCTGACTGTGGTCTTATTGTGTGTGTATGTGTGTATGTGTGTATGTGTGTATGTGTGTATGTGTGTATGTGTGTATGTGTGTATGTGTGTATATGTGCATGTGTGTATGTGTGTATGTGTGTATGTGTGCATGTGTGTATGTGTGTATGTGTGTGTGCGAATCTGATGGGGTCTTCCTGTTGTGTGTGTATGTGTGATGTGCATCTGACTGTGGTCTTGCTGTGTGTGTATGTGTGTATGTGTGTGTGTGAATCTGCCGGAGTGTTCCTGTGTGTTCCGGTGTGTGTATGTGTGTGTATGTGTGTGTATCTGAATGTATGTTCCTGATGTGCCCTCCCTGGATAAAGACGTCAGCACCCTTCCTGCAGACAGGTGTCAAACCCCATCACACACCTCACTTCACCTCTATGTGCCTATATGGCCAGCGGAACCATGGCAACCCTCACCAACAATTAGCCAACACATTAATTAAACCACCCATCATCTTAGCCTGAATAACCCCCCCCCCCCCCACACACACACTCACACGTCACAACTACAATCACATCACATTCCAATCGCGTGATATCCAATGAATTACAGTAATCACAGCTCATGTAACAATTGCCTCATTTATTGTTGGAACAATTTACCTTCTTTTTAAAAAAATCGGCGAACTGTTGATGAAGTGCGCACTTAATGGGGTTAAAGGTCAATGGGATATTAGTGTCACGGCCCTCTCGGCTGACTTTTATGGCTTCTTGAGTTTTCGCCTTTCTCATTGTGGTGCCTAATAGGAAATATAGGGCATTCTCTCTTTTTTTATAACCGTGCCCTATCAGCAGGTAGGGAATGGAGACGCACTGAAGCGTGACTCCGTGCCCAGGTGGTGGCGGGTGGACGGGTGGGCGGGTAGGTGGGCGGGTAGGCGGGTAGGCGGATAGGCGGGTAGGCGGGTAGAGTGGCAAGCAATCTCGACAGTGGAGTTGGGGAAAGAGTCAGCTTGTTCTCCATATTGGGCGATATAACCCATTCTGGTCAATATATACGTGATGTATAAACATTATAGAAGTATAATTAATCAGAAGCTTTCACTCCTTATCATATTCTAATGCTAGGTACACACCTACCGTTTTTCCGCACCCACCTACCGTATTTGATCTAAAATTGCCCAAAAGTCTTGAGATGTGCACTCCCCTAGCACACCTACCGATTGCAATTCGCGACTTAAAACTCAATTTTAGGGCTAAAAGTGCTTCCTTACGATTGCGATTCGCGATTCGAAAAATGAATCGGCCGTTTCCAGTTTTAAGCGGGACAGGTCGGGTCGTGAGTTTTAGTGCGCGAGTCATAAACGGTAGGTGTGTACCTAGCATAAGTAATCTACTGTACTGATCTGCTAAGTGTTATTAATTGTTCATCGACTATGCAACAGGGCTGATTGTGTCGCCCTCTGCCTTCAAACGTTGTAGCTTGTCTGCCGGTGCTCAGTCACTCTGCCCACGATTTATATTATATACCATTTCCGCAGAGTATACTGCACACTGTGTTGCTACCCACGACATCAGTTCTTGCCACTGCCATCAGAGTGCGGATTTATGGTGGAAATCCGCTATAAGACCTTTTCCAGAGAGCATTCTGTGCAGTGAGTTGTTACCCACAACATTAATTCTTACCACTGCCGTCAGAGGGCGCGTTGGTTGGTGGTAGAAATCCTCTATATAGTATATGACCTCCATCTCCCTTTTCTACATTCCTCCCCCCCCCCCTCTGCCCCCCTTCTTTCCCTCCTCCCTCCCTTCTCCACATCCCGCCTCCCCTGCCCCTCCTCCACCTCCCTTCCCACCCATCCCCCTTTCCTCCCCCCCCCCCCCCCCACACACAACCCCCCCCCCCCCCGCCATCTCCACGCTGAAAAAGCGCAACAATGGCTGTCGAGTGTGAATCAAGACGTTGCGACGGGACATGAAATCAATTATGCTCTTTGACAGTAGCACCCCCCCCCCTCGCACCCCCATCCCCCCTCCCCCTAGCGGCGGCAAGTGTCAACTCTGTATTACCCAGGTGTCCGCAAACAGCGGCACTTCCGGTCAAATCTACCCAGGTGCATTATGGGACACGGTGACCTCATAACGCACAACCCTCTCACCTAACTCACATACACCTAGATAAAAGGTTCACCCCGTACTAGCAGTAGTGGTGAAAAACTCACATAAACCTAGATAAAAGATTCACCCCGTACTAGCAGTAGTGGTGAAAAACTCACATAAACCTAGATAAAAGATTCACCCCGTACTAGCAGTAGTGGTGAAAAACTCACATACACCTAGATAAAAGATTCACCCCGTACTAGCACTAGCAGTAGTGGTGAAAAACTCACATACACCTAGATAAAAGATTCACCCCGTACTAGCACTAGTAGCAGTAGCGGTGAAAAACAACCCATTAGAAAAACTGGCAAAAGGCTGGGTAAATGAAATGAGTAGCCTCCATAAATTCTTACTTTAAGAAGCAAAATATATTCTTCATATATATCTTCATATTTACTCGCTACTTTTGAGTTGAAAAATATAATAAAACATGTAGTTAATGAACTTGAAAAGTGAAATCGACAGCATTCTATCATTGCCATCTTGTCTTTTTTTGCATTCTCCCATTTCACAGAGTTACCGATATAAGTTATATCAACTTATATAATAAGTAGTCATTTGATACTGGAGCCAGGGATTCCACTTCCTGTTCCATACTAAAGCAGTTTAGACTACATTGTCATTTACCCCTACTGCAAGTAACGGGTGGGTCTTTTATCTAACAATAGTAACAATAAACATAGACCATGGGTTCTCTTCGTGCAAGGCATGATTTAACCCACGTGGGTGCGTGGCTCTGTGAGTGTGTGTGTGTGCGTGAGTGTGTGTGTGCGTGTGCGTGAGTAGTGTGTGCATGTGTGAGTGTGTGAGTGTGAGTGTGTGAGTGTGTGAGTGTGTGAGTGTGTGAGTGTGTGAATGTGTTAGTGTGTGAGTGTGTGAGTGTGAGTGTGTGAGTGTGTGAGTGTGAGTGTGTGAGTGTGTGAGTGTGTGAGTGTGTGAGTGTGTGAGTGTGTGAGTGTGAGTGTGTGTGTGTGTGTTTGTGAGTGTGTGTGTGCGTGTGCGTGAGTAGTGTGTGAGTGTGTGCGTTTGAGAGTTTGTGAGTTTGTGAGTGTGTGTGAGTGTGTGGGTGTGTGAGTGTGTGAGTGTGTGAGTGTGTGAGTGTGTGAGTGTGTGAGTGTGTGAGTGTGTGAATGTGTGAGTGTGTGCATGTGTGCATGTGTGCATGTGTGAGTGTGTGAGTGTGTGAGTGTGCATGTGGAGTGGTGAGTGTGAGTGTGTGAGTGTGTGAGTGTGGGTGTGTAAGTGTGTGAGTGTGTGAGTGTGTGAGTGTGTGAGTGTGGATGTGTGAGTGTGTGTGTGAGTGTGTGAGTGTGTGAGTGTGTGAGTGTGGAGTGTGTGAGTGTGTGAGTGTGTGAGTGTGAGTGTGTGAGTGTGTGAGTGTGTGAGTGTGTGAGTGTGAGTGTGTGAGTGTGTGAGTGTGTGAGTGTGTGAGTGTGTAAGTGTGAGTGTGTGTGTGTGGGGGGGGGGGGGAGGGATGTGTCCACTTGCCGGTAATTTGTTTGTAAACGCAGGCTAGGTGAGGGTTGATTTATTAGTAAACGCGGGCGGAGGGAACGCTGTCCGTAAGAAGGAAAGTGTCACTTCCAGAACCGGAAAGAGAACTGCTGCATTGTGGGGGCTAAACTGGACACGGGCACCGCTTCAAAAGGGGGCGGCAGGGAGCGCGGCGGGAGGCGAAGGGGCGAGGGCGGAGTTGTGGGGTTCGTGGTGAGAGTTAGGGGGGGGGGGGGGCGGGGGGGCGGGGCGGGGGGGCGAGGGGCGAGGGCGGGGACGGAGGCGTGGGGTGTTTGTGGGGGGGCGGGGGCGGGGGGTTGAGGGGGCGAGGGCGGGGCCGGGGACGGAGGCGTGGGGTGTGGTGGGGTTGAGGGTGGGGTGAGGGTGGGTTGGGGGTGGGGTTGTGTGTGTATGGGGGGGGGGGGGGGGTGCAGGGGGAGGGTGTCAGTGCGCAGGCGCAGTCACAGTGGGATTTCGCTTTGAAATCGAACACAACTCCGCGGGTTTAAAACCTGTGAGGGTTCCGCGAACAGGACTCGACGTCACGCCAGTGTGTGTGTGTGTGTGTGTGTCTTGGGGGGGGGGGGGGGTATGTGTGTGTGGGGTGGAGGTGGGGGTGGGGGTGTAGGGTGTACATGGGTGTACATCCGTGGTGTGGGTGTGTGTAGAGGTGTGTGGGTGTACATATGTGTTGGTGTGGGTGAATAGGATGTGTATGTGTGTTAACGTGTGTGGGTGTGGGTACGTGTGTAGGTACATATGTCTGTGTTTGTAGTGTGATGTGTATGTGTATGGGAGGGGGTGTATGTGTGTGAACGTGTGTGAGTATGTGTATGGGTGTGTGAGTCGGTGGGTGTAGGTGTAGGTGTGTAGGTATATGTGTGTACATGTATGTGTGTATGTAAGTGTGTTTGTATGTGTGTATGTATGTATGTATGGGGTGTGTATGTGTGTATGTGTATGTGTGTATGTGTGTGTGGTGCATCTATGTGTGTATGTGTGTATTTGTGTGTATTTGTATATGTATGTATGTGTATGTGTGGGGTGTGTATGTGTGTGGGGGTGCGTGTGCATGTGTGTATGTGTGTATGTATGTGTGTATGTCTGTATGTGTATATGTGTGTACATATGTGTGTATATGTGTATGTGTGTGTATGTGTGTACGTGTGTGTGAATCTGACAGAGTGTTCCTGTGTCTGTATGTGTGAATGTTAATCTGAATGTGGTCTTGTTGTGTATGTATGTGTGTATGTGTGTATATGTGTATGTGTGTATGTGTGTAGGTGTGAATATATGTGTATGTGTGTATGTGTGTATATATGTGTGTATGTATGTATGTATGTATGTATGTGTGGGGTGTGTGTGCGTTGGCAGGCTGTGCGAGAGATGAGACAGTAACAACAAATGCTGGGAGTTTGTTAATCCCCACTGTCAGGGGTGTCAGGGGTAGGGGGTGTCCGGGGGTGGGGGTCTTGGTGGTAGATTGGGGGGGGGGGGTGATTATGGTAAGTACAGATTGTTCGACACCAGGCTGAGCCTGACGGACACACAGACACAGAGCTCAAAGGCAACATGTTCAATACGTCGTCTCAGCTTCAATCACCCGCCGCCAGGGGTTTGACGCCGCCGATATGCTGTTGACCTATACAGTAAAACCTCTCCAAACCGATCGACCTTGAGACCTACTTTATGTGGTCCATTTAGGGAGGTGGTCGGTTTAGAGAGGTTTTACTATATGTGTTCTATACTCTATTATGGGAATATAAACAAGGATAGAATCACTTATCAGTTCTTTTCTATTGGTATTAGGTACTCCAAAGTGGGCGTGTACGGTGTCCGTAGCGCAAAATTTGACCTATTTTAACCGTTTTAAAAAGGCTTGAATCTCCACTAATTCTGTTTGGTTTGAAATAAAAATGATATCAAATTAAAGCTTGTTCTTTTGTCTTTTAGGGTGTTCTTTTCTAAATTCTATATATTAGTTATATCCTACTGTCATAGGAGTTAGTTCCTGCTTCTACCACTATGGCGCCACCTGTGAGTGAGTGGCTCCTGGACCACCCTGCCACCAGCTGCGTCTGGTCATTCCCGCCTCCAGACCTGCTCGGATGGTAAGAACCTTAAAGTTGCCTAGTCCTGAGTTTCTGTCATTTTCTCAGATAAATATATTAAATTGATCGTTATAAGCTACTTCACTTTAGGTTGAAGTAATTTTTAATTTAAATGAGATATTTGAAGTGACAAAATGTCAAATTAATTTTGGCAAGCACACCAAAACTCTGCCACCATAGGGTTATGCAGTAACATGTTCTATTAAATTGAGTCCATATGCCATTTTATGTGACAAATGTTTAATAACTGCACCAGTATCTAAGATAAATATGTAGAATCAAATCTAGGTGAGTGTTTTGGTTTTGAAAATTTGATGCTTTATCGGACTATGCAGCTTTAAAGTCATTCCTGAAGCCTATGGTCTTTGCTTGGTCCAGGATTTCAACATGCATGCTGTCATAATGCAAATGGATTTTACCTACTTTCAAACTTACTATATATTCAATCCAACAACAGTATCCGATAGAGCAGATATTGTTCTTCTGGGGTATGAAGTTTCATCAAAATCAAATACATACAGAAATAGTTACGAGCATATGAATATTGGTGAAAACAGCACGATTCATCGATTGTTTTCGTGGCGCTGCCTGCACCCAAGGCTAAAATTAAATTAGCCTATTTTCACTTAAAATAAATGCAAAATTAATGCTTTGGCTATTTAAGTTACCTCAAACTTAAAGTACAATACATTATAACGATGAACTTAATATATTTGTTATACAATATTCTAGAAATTCAATACCATCGGCTTTGCATCCTTAAAGTTGCACAATCCGGTGCTTTTGCTTTTCTGTCAGTTCTTAAATATAAATATGTTATGTTGATTATTTTAATCTACCATATTTTATCTTGAAGTAATTTTTCTTAAATGGCTAAATTTGCGATATAGATATAGTTTTGGGGGTACATTAGTGATTCGTGGCAAATTTAAATCAGGGACAATTGGTCTTCCTGTCCTGATATGACCTTAGATGTTGCTAGGACGTAAAACAACAACAACAACAAAATTGGTCTTCCTCATTCCACTGCTCCCTTTCCTATCCTCGTAATGCCAAATATCAGGCTATGTAGTGACAAGTATTCAATATGTTATGTCATTGGTTTGACTCAGCCAGGGTTCGAACCCCACAACCGAACAGTCAAAATTAATTTGAATGCACGCATCAACATTCTGACATCATACACTTCAGAAGTACCAGATTATATTAAATTTACTTAGCCCAACAACAAATACTTAATCAGTGCAGACCAGTATCTAAGTTAGGCATGTACCGTCAAATCTAGATAAAGTGTCAGTCACACCTTACCGGATTGAGCAACGGACATAAACTGGACAAAGAATTTTCTAGTCCGGTGGTGTTCGGTATCAAAATGTACTGAAATGTGTTGAAATGTTGCAACGGCCGCCAGACGAAACGGACGCTAAACTGACAAGGAATGTACATTAACGAATAGCCACCGGACGATAACCGGACAATAACCGGACGACAACTGAATGTCAAATGGACGGACCGAACATCAACCGGACACATACCGGATTGTTCACGGACGCGCCGAAAACATATACTGACTGAATTCCCGCAAACACCGTCAACGGACTATGCAGGAAGCAAACCGGAGACGTAACGGATGGATAACGGACATGAACCAGACAAAATGGACTAAACGGACTTAAAACAGACATCAACTGTACACGTCAGTCCGGCTGTGTCTGGTACAAGTTTTGTGCATGTTCAAAACTTGCTACCGTACACACCGGACACCACCGGACACAGAACGGATATGCCGGATGCATACCATATATAAAACATACATTGCCGTATTTCAAAGGACAGTGTCCGTTTTCTATCCGTTTCCCCAGTCCGGTAAGGTGTGACCGAGCCTTTAGTGTTTTCGTTTTGACAAATTGAATTTGATGTTTGTTTGTCTGTTGTTGTTTTACGTCCTAGCAACATCTAAGGTCATATGAGGAATTTGATGCTTTCATCGGACTAGGTGGCTTTAGTAATAAAAAAGTGCACCCATATCAAAATTATCCATGTGGAATCAAATCTAGATAACTGTTATGATTTAAAAAAATGTCATGCTTTCATCGGAGTCTGCCGATTTTAGGCTCCTTGACAATTTTTAGACTTCAGTGTACATACACCCGGGCATACACCATAACATTCCTAACAGCTGTCCAGCTTTGAAAACAAGCACCCTCACGGGAGCTTACACGCTATGGGCAGAATAAATACCGTACCAAAAAAAAAAGGGGGGGGGGGGGGGAAAGAAGGTTGGGCTTGGTGTGGGCGTTCTAATAAAAGTCTTAAAGTTGCATAGTTCGATGATTTTGAGTTTCTGTCATTTTCTGAGATAAATATATTACTAATACTAGGTTGATCGTTATAATCTACGTTACTTGAGTTTGAAGTGACTTTAACTTTAAATGGCTAACTTTTTAGATATTTGAAGTGCAAATGTAACAACTTAATTTTGGCAAGCATGCCAAAACTCTGACACCATAGATAACACCATGCAATAACAGGTTCTATTAAATTGGTTCGGTATTCCATTCTATGTGGTGACAAGTGTTTGATAAGTGCACCCCTATCTAAGTTAGATATGTAGAATCAAATCTAGATCACAGTTTTGGTTTTGAAAATTTGATGTTTTCATCGGACTATGCAGCTTTAAGTTCTGAATCGGTAGAGCACAGACTTCCCATGCGGAAGGTCAGGAGTTCAAATCACAGTCGAGTCAAACTAATGACTTATCAAATTGATACTTGTCACTACCTAAGCTGGCACTCGCCATTAACAGGTTAGGACAAGGACTGGTTAGCTCAGTATCAGGATAATGAGACTGAGTAGGACTAGGAAATCGGTTCATTGTGCCGGTGGCTTGGTCTCCGAGTGGGACAGCACTATAAAGTAGCCATGAGTGTGCACTGTCACAAGTCGGTACACATCCTGATATGACCTTAGATATTGTCAGGACGTAAAACTCCAACAACCAACCACACCCCCACACACACACACACCTCCACACTTGTGTGACGTCATGTGTGGGTGTGTGGGGGTGTGGTTGGTTGTTGGAGTTTTACGTCCTGACAATATCTAAGGCCATATCAGGATGTGTACCGACTTGTGACAGTGCACACTCATGGCTACTTTATAGTGCTGTCCCACTTGGAGACCAAGCCACCGGCAAAATGAACCGGGGAAACTTCACAGACTTTAAACCCAAGGAGTTGTGCTCGATTTCAAAGCGAAGGGGAGTTAAGACTGTAAATGTTGCTAGGACATAAAACAACAACACACAATCCTAGAAATGCGCTTAGAATTTTAGAGCGTCTCACAAAAATAGGACCACACACAGAGAAGGAAGAGCCCTCAGCAACCCCCCCCCCCCCAACACACACACACCCAACACACACACACACGCACACCCAACACACCTCCGCCCCCTAGCGGGCCCTGGTTAAATGCTGCCCAAATTGCACTGTGGTGAAATGTACACCACATTAGCAGACCTTGCCGTGCAGTGAGCGTGCAGCAGGTAAACACGGGCCTGTCGCCTGACAGGGACCGCCTCGACTAACTACTAACAGACTCACTGACCGCTGCGCACTAACGATTCACCGACTAATGATATGGGAAAGCAATTAAATAGGCAATTAAACACGCACACACATGCACACACTTACACTCACACACACTCACAAACCACACACTCACGCACGCTCACAAACAGCCACCTACAGTTGGTTGGTTGTTGGAGTTTTACGTCCTGGGAACATCGAAGGTCATATCAGGATGGGTACCGACTTGTGACACTGCGCACTGATGGCTAGTTTATAGTGCTGTCTTACTGGGAAATCAGGCCGCCAGCACCATTACCCAATATGTCACTCAGTCATATGCCTGATGGTGTAATGGTTAGCACACTGGCCTGGAATGCAAAGAGATGTGGGTTCGAGTCCCACTCTAGGCCCAATATTTCCCATTTTCATCACCCCCACAACACTGGTTACCGTGACCATGATCCTGTAAAGCTATGCACTGTATAGTTGTTGAACCTACCATGTGTATGTATGTGTTAGTGCATTGCATGTATGTATGTAATTGTAAGCATTACAAGATTTACAATTCCAGGGGGACGAGTATAGTGGTCTGCACTGACCTCTCAGGCAAGGAACCGCATAGACAGGTAGGCGTAGGTAGTGTGGTGACATCAGAGAGCCTAGGTGGTGTAATGGTTAGCACACTGGCCCGGAATGCAAAGAGATGTGGGTTCGAGTGCTGCTCTAGGTGCAATATTTCCCATTCACATCACCCCCACGACATTATTCTAAGACTGAGTTAACCATTCCTTGCTATATCCTATTAGTATTAGTATTAATGCTGAGCACCAAGCTAGGATTAGGAAGCGACGAGTATCAATTTTGTAAGTCGATTGGTTTGACTCGACCAGGAATCCCGACACCGCATTCGAGATACAAGTTACTTTAAAATAAAGTAAGGTGTGTTATATATAATATATTTATATAAAAAAGAATAACGGAAACTCAAAACTATCGGACTATGGAACTTTAAATATTAAACTTTTGAGATATTTGAAGTGCAAACATGTCAAATTAAAAATAAACATATATATATATAATATATATATATATATATATATATTTACACCCTCCCCAATCTCAGATGATGATGATCGTCTTAGTACAGTACAACCCTGTTAAACCAAACTTGAAGGGACCCTAGAAATTTGTTTGGATTCACGGATCATTGGTTTAACCAAGCTTTAGCTTCGACTGTGACTTGGCTTTGGCAAAAACACGGGTGCATTATATATGTAATATACAATGTATGTGGACACTTTCATTATTGTTTTTATGTATATACAGTATGACCCTGTTAATCCAAGCTCGGTTAAACCAAAGAATCGGTTAATGCAAACTATTTTTTGGCGACCCGGTAAAATACTAGTGTAATGGCCCACGGCCCTCCGACTCTCTCGCTCACACGGAAGAACACCAAGATTCAATCAAGTGTACGCTTCACCCTTGGTTTATTGAACCATCTGCTCTTCACGGCGTCAGTAGTTGTCTGACCCGCCCCCTGACTCGCCAGATCCCACATCGACTCTATAGGTGTGTGTGGGGGGGTGGGTCCAACCACACGCAGCTAGAGGTCAGCCCGGCTAGGGTCTGACCGGTGGTGACCCGTGCCGCCATCTAGCGCAGTGTAATGGTACTGCGCTGATGGCGTCGTAGTCTCCGCTGCTACCGCGTGATAGTAGAGCTCATGTTCAGACTACTACACTAGCATTTATCATATAAAAAAAGTCTCAGATGACATTATAACTACATGAAAGTTTGGTTTAACCGTACCGGAAGTGGCCTGGGGCCCGACAATTTTGTTTGGATTAACCAATACTTTGGATTAACCGACTTTGGTTTAACCAACTTTTTTATTTGATAAATGGAAGTATTTTGCCGGGCCGCCGAAAGAAGTTTGCATTAACTGATTGTTTGGTTTAACCGAGCTTGCTCTAACGGGATTGTACTGTATTAGTATTATTCAACAATAGCTTTTTTACACAGAATGTGTAAAGCTTATGATCAATTATTCTCTCACACTCACACACACACACACACAAAAACCCCACACATACCAAACAAACCTGACCGTGTGTGTGGAGCGGCTTTTCAAATAGCGCTTTGCCGAACAAACGTGGCTTGTGGACGCGGCCTTTATTAGATGGGATGGCTGAATGAGTTGAACGTCCGTCCGTTTCCAGTTTTGGTAGATCATGGGATTCGGACCCACGGGTTCAAACCCTGATCAAGTCAAACCAATTACTTAAAAATTGATCACTTGTCATGTCCTAGGTTCATGCTCGACATTATTAGAATAGGGCAGCAAGGCCTGGTTGGCTCAGTGTCAGGATAATGTGAGTGTGTTGGATATCAGGTCATGGTGCTGACGGCCTGGTCTCCCAGTGAGACAGCACTATTAAGCCATCATGAATGTGCACCATAACAAGTCGGTACCCATCCTGATATGACATTGGATGTTGCC
Organism: Branchipolynoe longqiensis; assembly: GCA_030323885.1. Taxonomy (NCBI): domain Eukaryota; kingdom Metazoa; phylum Annelida; class Polychaeta; order Phyllodocida; family Polynoidae; genus Branchipolynoe; species Branchipolynoe longqiensis. The sequence goes on from CM059200.1 coordinate 64,937,480, forward strand.
AGAACGTAAAACTCCCACAACCAATCAACCAACCATTCTTACCATAATAACCCATATTCTGCTGCATGGCAATATAAGAATATTGATGTGTTCATGGACTCGATCTTACCATAATAACCCATATTCTGCTTCATGGCAATAACATAATATTGCTGAGTTTGGCGATAATTAATCGTGCGCCGGTCTCCGACGGTCTGGTCGGACAAGACGCGAGTCGGCCCGACTAACGAGCCTGTTTGTAATTAGTCAAACCCAACGGACCGTGACCACGCCCACCGTGTCAGCGTGAGCCGTGCAATGGACCGTGACATGCCGCTGCGTCTCGCCAGGTGACGCCCCGCGTCCAACTCCCATTAGGTGGCGCCACCGGAGCCGGCTTACAGGGGTACCAGTGGCAGCAGGGCTTGATTGATGGGTGGATTGATTGATTGAGTGATTGAGTGGAGGTTTTTACGCCCGATCAATGTATGCGGGATGGTATTGATTTTTGTTGTTTGAAGGTGTGTAAAAGTAATAATAGTGATTTTAAAGTGCTGCCTCGTATGGTATTATGATGTGTCCTGCTTGTGGCGGATTTATAGTGCTGCTACATTGGGATGCCATTAGGTTGCCAGCAACATGAGATTATATTCTCTACTCAGTCGCGTTATAGCGTATATATATATATATATATATATATATATATATATATGCATATTGCTATATATATGTATATTGCTATATATATATATGTGTATATATATACATATAGGTTGATTGGTTGGTTGTTGGAGCTTTATGTCCTGGCAACACCTAAGGTCATATCATCACGGGTACCGACTTGGGACAGTGCACACTTATATATTATATATATATATATATTATATGTACATATATACATACACACTTGCTATCCGGACCGCACTTCAAACACCTCTCTCTATCTCCTCTTTGATAGCCATGCTCCTCCTTGATAATGTCTGAAAAGAGTTCCAGGAGGGGAACCTGCCAGCATTTCACTTTCTACTCTTACTCTGTCCGTGTCTTTGGCCGGTCACCATAGAGCAAATAGACAAGGTCCTTTGACTCAACACTCCTCATTTCTCTTTCCTATACTCTACCTTCTTTTTTTTTCTCCCGGGCTTACTTCTCCCCCTGATCAAGGGAGTTGTTTGCTTGGGTGGGGCCCTTTACCTTATCGTTTCTCTCGCTTTGTTCTTGTTGCTGGAACCTGCTGGACCCACCTTTACCCATCCCTCCCTCCTGAACCCTTGCTGCTGTTACTGGATATGAGTGCTTTGCTACCACCGGACCGGATTGATTCGGGGCCGCCAAACCGCTTTGCCGTTTTGAATGTTGTAAAGACATCCCCAGTTTCTACAACCGTCCCACCTGAAGATTAATCTTCAACCAAAGATTGGACCGATTTATCGGGACCTTTCTATATTGCTTCAGTTCTGCAGCCGATAACCGTCACAAGGTTACGAACCACCCCAAAGAGTATATACATACATATACTATGATACAGTAAAACCTCTCTAAATCGACCGACCTTGGGACCGACTTTAGCTTAAGTAGTCCATTTAGGGAGGTGGTCGGTTCAGGGAGTTAGAATATAGGTACAATGGTATTGTTGGGACCCAAATAAAGCGATCGATATAAGGGAATGGTCAATCTGTAGAGGTGGTCGGTTAGAGAGGTTTTACTGTATATATGTATATGATTACTTACCTCAATATCCGATAAAGATGCATGCTGAAATACAGACCGGAAGTGGGCACAATTATACAAATATTCGCGCCAACAGTCCTCCATGAAGCACCATAATAATCCTTATTCTGCTGCATAAATTAGGAGAATGATATATACTCCCATAACCCCCTGCACCCCCCCCCCCCCAGGACCCTCCCCTCTCCCAGCCCCCTCTCCTCTCCAGTACCCCATCCTTGTATCACACAGCCACAGCCACAGCCACAGCCACAGCCACAGCCACAGCCACAGCCACAGCCACAATCACATCCACAGCCACCTACACAGACTCAGCCAAATCCATATCCACAGCCACATCCACAGCTACAGCCACAGCCACAGCCATATCCACAGCCACAGCCACAACCACAGCCACAGCCACAGCCACAACCACAGCCACATCCACATCCACAGCCACAGCCACAGCCACATCCACAACCACAACCACAACCACAGCCACAACCACAACCACAGCCACAGCCACACCCCACACCCCCGCACACACCCACCCACCTACACCCACACACCCAATCACACACCCACACACAACCTCGGCGTGAATTTACGTTACGGCGGGAGGACTGCGGCAGGTTCCCCCCACCCCCACCCCAGTAACGACATGTGTCCATGGCAACGACACGCCGAGGCCATGGCAACCAACACGTGGCGCACGCGCACTACTTACACGTCAACAGGCGCCGTTTTACCATCAGTTAAACACAGCTTAAACGCAGATGTTGGAGACTAGCGCCATGCACTAACAATTACCCGACTTCCACACTCACACAGTCGGTTAATTGTTGATGTTATCTCCCGTTTGGTTTTGGTTTGGATGGAGAGCGCATGCGCACACTTGTTGACTTCCGGTTATTGGTGCGTTTTATTTGGCGCGCTTTTGACGGCGTTCCGTCGGCCTGGTTTGGTCACGGCCCGCCAGGTGGTGCTGGTTACGGTGAAATGAACAAGTGGTGTCGATTTCGGCGGGAAAATGGCGGAACTAGAGGAGCAGACGACATCCACAAAGGGGCGGGGGCGGGGGGGGGGGGGGGGGGTGGATGGAGCAGGGACGGTCAGGGACCGGTGGGGACAGGTAGGGACCGACGGGGAAACGGCGGGGGACCAGTTGGCACGGGCGAGGATGGGAGGGGACGGGCAGGGACCAGTGGTGGACCGGTTGGGGACTGGCGGAAGTCGTGGGACATTGACCTGCCACACAGGGGGGGGGGGGGGGGAGGGGAGATTTGAGGGAGGGGTGAGGGGGGGGGGTGGAGGTGGGGGTGGGTGTCAGTGGAAAGGGGGAAGAGGGCAAGGGAAATGGGGGGTGGGGGAGGAGAGGTTCAAAGGAGAAGGGGGGAGAGGGGGAGGAGAAGGGGAGATGGGGAGATGGGAGATGGAGAGATGGAGAGATGGGGAGATGGGGAGAAGGAAGAAGGGGAGAAGAGAGATGAAGAGAAGTCTCTCGTGGTATATATCATAATATATATATCATTATATATATCATGATAATTGATGTATACATATATCATGATATATATCTATCAGTATCAAGTATCATGATATGTGTATATATTGTAGAATATATCAAGGAATATATCATGGCATGTAATATATATCATAAAATATACATAATAATAATATATGTGTATATCATGATACATATAAATAAAACATGGATTTTATCATGGTAAAAACCAGTGGTCCACAACTTGTTCATCAAAGGATGTGGTATGTGCTGTCCTGTCTGGGGGAAAGTCAATATAAAAGACCCCTTGCTGCTTATCAAAAGGAGTAGCCTATGTGGCTGCAGCAGGTTTCCTACAAAGAAATATGTCAGAATGACCATATGTTTGACGTCCAATAGCCGAGGATACAAATCAATGTGCTCTAGAGGCGTCTTTAAATAAAACAAACCTTTTATATCATGGTATGTAATATATATCTATATATATGTGTATATATACAGTAAAACCTCTCTAAATCGACCGACTTTGCGACCGACTTTAAGTGGTCCATTTAGGGAGGTGGTCCGTTTAGGGAGTTGGAATATGGTTACAATGGATATTGTTGAGACCCAAATAAAGCGATCGATATCGGGGAGTGGTCGATCTGTGGAGGTGGTGGGTTAGGGAGGTTTTACTGTATATTTATATATATATGTATATCATTAGAGAGACAACCCTGGGATTACGTCACAGTTCATTCGTTCCTTTCCCGGTAACAACAAACATCCAGAACGGAACGAAGGCCGAGTTCCCCAGCAGCAGACGACAAACTGCCCGTGTCGAGATGGCGCGCATTCCGGTCGGCTTTTGGCGGGAAAGTGTGTAACGGTCGTCTGCTGGCCGCACGCTCCGCACGGGTTTCCCACGTGTCGTCTGCATACCTCCCTCTGGTACCCCCCCCCCCCCCACCCCCCTACACCCTTCTGCACCCATGTACACCACCCACCCACACACACCCACACACACACACACACACGCCCTGGAGTAAGGCCCGCATTAAGAGCCAGCAACAGGCGGAAGTGGGTGTGGAGGAATGTTGTGGGCGTGTAAGGTGGGAAACAGTGCGATCTGTGCTTCGTGCGTCGGGTGGTTGTCTGATTTCTGGAAAGACACTTCTGAAATAGCACAGTAAACAAATGCACATACGGGCAGTTCAGCTTGTGTGTGTGGGGGGGTCGATGTTGGGGGGAGGTGGTCTTTGTACAAACATAGACACTAATAAAGTCTGTACTAGACTACTAAATGACTGAAACATACAATCCTCCAAGCATTGTTTTATCCCATCATTACTAACAACCTACTTACTCAAACTACTTCATGTAGTCAAAAAACACACCTGAGGTATTAACCTTTTAAGCATAACCCGATAAGCTAACCACACTCTATCTAATAGAATAAACAAACCATTCTACTGACACTCACTCCATCTCAAAATGTTAAACCCAACAACATGATAGTTTTGCAATTCACAACATAGTAGGCATACAAACCTATGAAGGAAAACTATGCACCTAACCACTCCGTAATGTAAAGGTCTAATCAATACACATGTATGTATCAAGTGTGTAGGAATACAACATATAACTGCTATTTTGTATGTGAATTGTCAAACTATACCATATGTAAGTCTTTGAATGTTTGATATTGTTATTTCAGCTGATTTGGGCTAGCTGCATATATTGTAAATAACTGTATTGTCACATGGCTGGAAGACCAGTGCCACGGCGCTGACAAAAGACTTTATTCAATGAATAAACTATATTTACAACAACAACAAAATGTTGGGAGGTGTGGTGCGTGTGTGGAAGGGAGTGTGCGGGTTGCAAGTGTGTGTAGTGTGTACATGTATGTGGAGTGTGTGTGTGGCGTGTGTGTATGTGGAATATGTGTGTATTGAGTGGGTATTGCATGTGTGTATATAGGGTATGCACTGACGTCACGCTAAGTGGAAGTGCAGCCACTGTGGAGATACAACCACAATAACAAACCCAACCTGATCAATGCACTCAATGGCAGTGAGCAATCTTCATACCAAAAAAGTGAAATATCTCTAAAACCACACGACCTAAACACAAACGGCTTGGGACACATATAGAAAACATGTTTAACGACAAGATTATATTAAATTTATAAGGTTAGGGTTCTGGATTTCTATTAATTTTGACTAAAACTGATGTTTTTCGTTGCACGTACCGGCGAACTCAATGCATTGTCAATGGCCGTGAGCAATCTTCATACAGAAAAAGTGAAATATCTCTAAAACCACACGACCTAGAAAGAAATCGCTTGGTACACATATAGAAAACATGTTTAACAACAAGATTATATTAAATTTATAAGGTTAGGGTTCTGCATTTCTATTAATTTTGAATGAAATAGACGTTTTGCATTGCACATACAGGCAAACTCTATGGGATGTTTACTGGTTGATATCGCCACAATGGCCGCGCATCCGGTTGATGACATCACGTGAATACCCTATATTATGGGTGTTTTCTATGGGTCAGGGCGAGTTTTGGATGTGGGGGTATTGAGTGGATGTTGTATGTGTGTATTGCTAACTATTAGGTGTGTTTTGTGGGGGAGAGGGTGTGTGTGTGGAATGTGTGTGCATTGAGTGTGTGTTGTATTTGTGGGGTGGGGGTGTTCTCTGTGTGTATTATGTGGAGTGTGTGTGCTGTATGTGTATGTTGGGTATGTGTCCTGTGTGTGTGGGGGGCAGGGGTAAGTAGGGGGGTGGAGAGTGTGTGTTGTTTTTGTTGTTGTTTTTTGTTGTTGAAGATTTGTACTGCCTATAATGGATAAGTCTGAATAGACTTATTTTCACCATTAGACAGTTTGGCGATAGAAAGCCCGAGCCTACACTTTTACCGACCGAAGGGATTTTTAACCTCCCACACCACATGGACATGGTACGAGAGCAACTGGCCTTTGATGACGCTGTAAGTTATCCACAGCAGTGGAAATCCAAATTGGCAGAGATGGGGGCATGGGGAATCGAACCACCACCCTTCAGATTAGGAGTCTGACCAGAAAAAAGTCAGACACTCTAACCACTCAGCCACAGAGAACACCACTAGATCTGTTTTGCATGTGTATTATGTGCAGTGTGTGATGTATGTGTATGCTGTATGTGTATGCTGAGTCTGTGTACTGTGTGTGGTGTGGGGTGTGTGGGTGTGTACCCAGGAGAGGATATATATCAGTACACGGGTAGTGGTGGTTGGGGGGGGGGGGGAGCCGAGGGGGGTGAGAGGGCGGGTGTGTGGAGGAGGACCACATGCGCACACATGTGTGCGCGGGGGCAGTGGTCAGTTGTGGCGGGCGCCACCAGGTGCGGGTGGGTGCGTCAGGGGTCAAGGTCAACCCCAGGAGGTAGAAACGGCCCGCGTTCACCGCATGTTACCAAATCAGGGAGGTCAACTCTTAGCCCCCACCACCTCCCCTTACCTCCCCCAACTCCCCCCGCCAACCCCTTACTCACCCCCCCCCTCATCCCCTCCCACATCCACACCCCTCCCACCTCCACCATACCCCCTCCCACATCGATCACCACCGGTTCCATTCCAACTATTCTTGCATGTTATATATTCATATAGTAGTTTTGTTTTTGTTTGCTGAATTTTACTTTTCACAATTTTCCTTGTTTTTGTGTGTATTTGTTTTTTTGTCCCCCCCCCGTCCTGATATGACCTTAGGTGTTGCTAGGAGGTAAAACAACAACAACAAAGTGTCTTTTTGTGTCTTTGTGTTTGTGGTCTTTTTGCAAACCGTATTTCAAGAAAATCCAAATTGGTTTCCAAGAATCATGAGAAAAAAGATTCCAATATTCCAATAGGTTTACTTACATATTGATCTTGAGACTGAGTGTGACTTACCTAGTGCACTTCACCAACCTGCACCCTATGTACCTCACCACACACACCCTCACTCCACCCCCGTCACCACACACACCATCACCACACAAGCCCACACCACACAACCCCTCACCAAACAACCCCTCACTCCACACCCCCTCACACATCACTCCCTCCTCCCCTCGCTCTTCATCATGACTCCCTCACCCTACAACCATCTCATGCCCACTCTCCCTCTCCCTTCCACTCCCCTCACACCTCTCCCTTCGTTCCCCCTCTCTTCCCCTTACTATTTCCCTTCCCTCTTCTCTTCCCCCCTCTCCCTTCGCTTCTCCCTCTCTCCTCACCCTCACCCTCACCCTCACACCCAACAACCACCTCCCTCATCTCCCCACTCTCCCTCTCCCTCCCCGTCCCTCTCCTCACCTTTCCCCTACTTCCCCTCCTCTTCACCCCCTCCTCCCTCCCCCCTCCCTCCCCTCCCTCCCCTCCCCCTTTCTCCTCCCCTCCACTTCCCCCTCTCCTTCCCCTTCCCTCCTCCATCCCCTCCCCTCCCCATTCCCCCCTCCTCCCTTCGCCCCTCCCCTCCCCTTCCCCACCCCCTCTACTCCAACCTACCTCCCCCACCCCTTCCTTCTCTCTCCCCTTCCCCTCCCTTCCCCCCACCTCCCCTTCCATCCCATATCTCCTTCCCTCCCCTCTCCCCTTTCCTCCCGACCCCACACTCCGAACTCCCCCCCCCCCACACTCCCCCCCTCCCCTCCCCGTCCCCCCTCCCCCCCCCCCCCCCCCATCCTCCAAACCCCACCCCCGCAGATTGAAATTTCCGTACGTGCGCGCGCATGGCAACCCGGGTGGTTCCGGTCGCCGCTTCTCCATCCGGGTCCTCCAGGGGGCGCTGCGCCACACGCGCCACGCGGCGCACCGCCTTGACACCACGTGACCGGGGGGGGGGGGAGACCACGTGACCGTGGGAACGTGGGAGGGGTGCGGGGTAAAGTAACCGTTTTATCAGAAGTGCGTGTGACACTAACCATGCCGGCCCAGGGCGAGCTTTAATCTGTTATAATTAGATATAATGTTCACCTCCCCACCCTAACGGCTCGCACTACCAGACCGGAAGTGCGAGGGACGGACGGAGCATGCGCAGCATGTCAGGTCGGGGTAGACTTCCTACATGTACCATTGAGGTGTTTCTGTTTGCTGTTTGTTGTTGTTGTTTTACGTCCTAGCAATATTTAAGATGAAAAATATGAGAATGGGTCTGTACCGACTTGTGACAGTGCGCACTCATAGCGACTTTATAGTGCTGCCTCACTGGGAGACCGGGCCGCCAGCCGGCACCATGTCCCGATTCCAGTAGAAAGAGACTAAGAGCCTCTGTATTAAGAAAAAGAGACTAAGAGCCTCTGTGTTAACAACAAAGAGACTAGGAGCCTCCGTGGTAACAATATAGAGACTAGAAGCCTCCGCGCTAACAACAAAGGGACTAGGAGCCTCCGTGGGAACAACAAAGAGACTATGAGTCTCTGTGGCAACAACAAAGAGACTAGGAGCCTCTGTAGTAACAACAAAGAGACTAAGAGCCTCCGTGGTAACAAGAAAGGGACTAGAAGCCTCTGTGGTAACAACAAAGAGACTAAGAGCCTCTGTGGTAATAACAAAGAGACTAGGAGCCTTTGTGGAAACAACAAAGAGACTAAGAGCCTCTGTGGTAACAACAAAGAGACTAAGAGCCTCTGTAGTAACACTAAGAGACTAGGAGTAACGGGACGCCTCCCTGGTTACAGAGTGCCCGGGTGCGCCCAGCCTCGTTTTCGTCACATCGTCTGCTTCCCGGAAGGCATACCCGGATTTCCCGCCATTTTCTGGGTGACCGACAAAGACTGCTTTCGTGAGTTCAAGAAGTGCTGTCCTCCTTAGACGGGTTCCAATTCCCATGTGCCAAATTGCTGAACTAATACTTTTATAAACAGAGTAGTGTTCAAAATGATTCAAACACAACGTTTTTAGGACTATCTATGACCACTGCACACACATATACTTTAATTAGGAGCTATGATAGATGAACATTCATAATTATCATCTTATATAATTTATTTATCATACTAGATTGCAAAATGATGTGGATATATCAACCCAGCTTCCCAACACTTTTTCTAATAGGTTGCTTAGGAACCTGTCCTGGAAACAGTGTTGTGAGAGTAACAACAGAAGCCACTGCAGTTATCCCTATGAGAAATACTCCTAATATCACTCATTGATATGAATTTGCTAAAACTAACATAAATCATTTCATACAATATGCCATCCACCATCATTTAGAAAATAAGATATCAACATGTTAGACTTAGAGTGACTATTCCATTGTTAAAAAAAAAAAAAGGATTTGTAATACAAGATGACACTGTATGTGAAGTGGAGTGGGTTTTTTTCAAGAAAAAATCGAATTATAAAATTTTGACTCATATCATCCCATTAAATATCACTTTCCCAATATTTTCTGAATCCAGAATAATTCATTGACATATTTGCAACATACCCAAGTAATATATATTGCATAATATTAATACATTATTTTCTCTGTGCATGCAATGCTTAAATAAGGCACTTAAATGTCCATTTTTCTAAATGACATTGTTTTGATTGGCGCCAAAAAAGTGAGTGATAATAGCAGAAAACTGAGGCACATCTGTGCCTGGCCTTTGAAACGAGCACAGTGGAGACCCCTGTTGAAACAAAGGCCCGGGGACCAGGTTATGTGCTGCTCAGCTTAGTCTGCGCCACATCTATGTTTACTTCCGGTTATGCTGTTGGGAAGATAACATGAGGGAACGGACCGGCCTGGAGTTCGGCAAGTTCCAGAGGGCGGTGGAGAAGAAGGGGAAAATGGAGGAAACTGGTCACAAAGTCATCTGTGGTGCCGCAGTGACCCTTGCAGTCAAGGAATTGATGATGATGATGATGATGATGATGTCATTTTGCCTACATCATTAGAGAGTAAATAAATTCTCAATGGAGATGTGTAGATCACTATTATTTATTCAAGCATATGTCTTGGGGCATTGTTTTTTCTGCTTCTGCAAATGAAGAGAATATTTGGGCATATTTACAATTCAAATATCTCTGAATTTAAAATCAAATTTTCTTCAAGGGAAAGTGACACATCCACTCGAGTACCAAGGACTGCATGCAGAGATTCAAGGTCAGTTTGCAGACCACCTCTCCATATACACTGATGGTTCGAAAGACCAAAGCTGGGTAGCTGCTGCGGCAGTCTGCCGACGGGAAAAATTTGGTGTACGTTTGCCCGATCAGAGCTCGATTTTCACTGCAGAGGCCCGAGCACTCCTTCTCGCGTTTGGAGTGTATCGAGGTATCCAACCACACTAACTATGTTATATACAGTGATTCGTTCTCTTGCCTCCTGGCTGTTGCTGGACTGAAAACGAATCACCCTATTCTAGCAACGGTCATTTATAAAATGAACCAACTGACAACAGATGGGTATGACATCCACCTGTGCTGGGTGCCTGGCCATGCCGGCATACAAGGAAACGAACGAGCTGATCGGGCTGCGAAGAAGGCCCTGAACTGTGATCTTGAACCGTGTCTGATCCCTCACTCTGATCTGAAACCACTAATAGCCACCCACATAAAATCCAAATGGCAACATGAGTGGGATGAAAACATCAATAAACTTAAAGAAATTGAACCATCTGTGGGAAAACCACCACAGACTCATGCGGGAGGTCGGCGGGACCAAGTGGTCCTTATCCGCTGCCGTATTGGCCACTCGTGGCTTACACATGCTTTTCTGCTCAAGGGGGAACCTCCCCCTGAATGTATTGGGTGTCAGTCCCCGCTGACACTCAAACACATTTGACTAAGTTGCGTTGATTTTTTGGCCCTGCGCCAACAGTTCTACACTGCAGACAGTATGCATGACCTTTTTACTAAGGTAAAACAGGAAAACATTTTAGCCTTTTTGAGGGCAGCTGGACTGTACCACCTTATATAGACTAAATGGATTCTATTAATTATTAATGAAACTTTTCATTTTCTATGGGAATTTGTTTCCCTTGACCACAAATATATGATTGTGAGCTTTCTAATTTAATGAGTGTCTATTGGCACATAATTGATTGTCTGCTTTTACATGTAAAAGCGATGGTTTGAACAAAAAACAAACATTTCTCGCCGTGAATATGGCCTATGCTGCCGACACGGCGTAAAGCAACCACCAATCAATCAATCAATCAAGCAAAAGTAAGGTAGATTATAACCACCAACCTACTTACACTTATCCCAGAAAATGATCCGAAACTCAAAACCATCAGACTATACAATTGTAAAGAGAAGAAAAAGTTGCTCTCCTCCTGTCAGAAGCCCAGTTGGTTGTTGGAGTTTTATGTCCTGGCAATAGATGGGATCACGGTTCCGACTGCGCATGCGCTGAAAACGGCCTTGGCAGCAAAGCAAATGTAAATGGCCATTGAGTTTGTCGATACATGTAGGGAAAAACTTCGATTTTATTCAAAATAAATAGAAATACATAACAATTTGGCATAAACATGTATGCACACATGCAATATAATGATCGAATGAATATAGCTAAGACAAAACTAGCCATAGTTAAATATTTTGAGCTAAGAAACATACAATTCCATACAAAACAAACAGTGATATCCACATCACCATTATTAATTCTTGTTCTAAATATTAAAATGCCAAATGTGTGAACATACACTTGTTTCAGAGAAATATATAACCAATATCTGATTAACCCTTCTCATTTTATAGTTCTACATATGTCATTAAAGCTGCATAGTCCGATGACAATATAACATTTTCAAAACCAAAGTAATTACATCAAATGGATTCTACATATCTACCTTCGATACTGGTGCACTTAGTAAACATTTGTTGCCACACATATGGGAATAGTGAGGCAATTGAATAGAACCTGTTACTGCAGAAGGCTATGGTGTCAGAGTTTTGGCAAGCTTGCCAAAATTAAATTAGCATGGTTGCACTTCAAATATCGCAAAAGTTACCCACTTAAAATAAAAGTTACTTCAAGCTAAAGTAAGGTACTTTATAATGATCAACCTAATGTATTTATCTCAGAAAATATAAAAATCTCAAAAACCATCAAACTATGTAACTTTAACCATAGAATATAAATAAAAACATTAATAAAATAAGTAAAACTGACTCGGGTATGGCTCTAACACTAATCTGAGTGGCCAGATCTTTCTAAATCTAAATGCACATGGCATAAGATGTGCATATTATATTGATGTAAATGCAATGCTGGAAAAAAGATTAATATCTTAATTTATTATATACATTTTTTTAGTTGGTATTCTATGTTTCAAACAAGAGCTGAGATGAGCTGAAACTAGCACATTTCATAGCTTCATCCAGTGTATTAGCATGTGCCACGTACTTCTCGCGTGTTTGTTTTGCTCTGACACATCCCACAATGCACTGCGCTGCTGGAACAGTGATGTAGTCTATATCTAAGGTCATATCAGGAGGTAAATAATTGTGACAGTGGACACTCATGGCGACTTTATAGTGTTGCCCCACTGGAAAATCAGGCTACCGGCACCATGCCCCGATATCCCACTCAGTCTCATTATCCTGACACTGAGCTACCCAGTCATTGTCCTATTAATGCCGAATTCCAGGTTAGGAAGCGACAAGTATCAATTTTTGTAAGTCATTGGTTTAACTCGAACGAGGATCAAACTCCCGACCTTCTGCATAGGAAGTCTGCCCTCTACGATTCCGCCACCCCGCCCGGTATATATTTATATATGGCAGCTATAATATATATACATGCTGCCATTTTCATAAAGGCACAACACAGTTTGAAACTGATCGCATATCTCAAGCTAAACAAAAGCATCTGCAGAGAAAAGATTGCTGCCTTCATCTACCACTTTCTGACACTTATCTGACAGCAGCTACACACGCATGTCCAATGTGCCGCCGCACATTCTGAGCACGAATTGGACTCGTCAGTCACCAATGAGTTCAGAACAAATGATGAGTTGCTGTCATCGTCGCCACCGATGGCCAACCAAGGAAAATCAGAAAATCAGAGAATTTCTGCCATATATAATGGCAGAAATTCACAGATTTTCTATATATATATTATATATGGCAGAAATTCTCGTATTTTCTGATTTAAAATTTTCTGATTTTAAATTCTGTTTTGAAAGAGAAGAAACATGTTTTACTCCTGTCAGAGGCACATTTGTCAACACAATGAGCATCGGCAGTGAACTAAATGCAAACCAGGTTTGATTTGTGGCTGGAAGACGAGGTGGGCGGGGGCTGTCCCGGTCAGCCTGGTCGGACAGCGCCCCCTGGTCACGGCACCACGTGACACAAATAAAAGGTGAGAAAAAACCCCACCTTATAGCAATAAAATAAAACCACTATTTTATTTGTGGTGGTGGTATATTCACCCTGTCCATAATGAGTAAGTCGCAGCGTGGCTTATTTTCATCGCTGAACAGCGATAGTCTCAATTTGGTACAGTACAACCCCGTTAAACCAAGCTCAGTTAAACCAAACGATTGGTTAAACCAAACTTTTTTCGGCTGGCCGGCAAAATACTACCATTTATCATATAAAAAATATGGTTAAACCAAAGCCGGTTAATCCAAATTATCGGTTAATCCAAACAAAATTGTCGGACCCGAGTCCACTCCAGTATGGTTAAACCAAACTTTCATGTGGTTATGAGGTCATCTGAGATCCCACTGACTTTTTTATATGATAAATGGTAGTATTTTGCCGGGTCGCCGAAAAAAGTTTGGATTAACCGATCGTTTGGTTTAAAACCAAGCTTGGTTTAATGGGGATATATTGTACATACATAAAAAACAATAATCAAAGTGTCCACATACATTGTATACTACATGTGCAATACACGCTTACTCAAAGTCAAAGTCAAAGCCAAAGCTTGGTTAAATCAATGATCGGTTAATCCAAACAAATTTCTAGGGTCCCTTCAAGTTTGATTTAATGGGGTTATACTGTAGTAGTTTTGTCATCTAAACTAAACTAAACTAATCTAGATGCTAAAATTAGCAGTGAAAACCTCTCAAATCGTGGAGTACAGTGGTGATATATTAACTAAGAAGTGCTTTATATATATACATAATATATATTTTGTATATAGTATATAATATTAATGTGGAATATATGCTATATATATTATATACCACATATGCATTATTTAATATTATTGTTTAATATATGCTATATATAAAATATGCATATATTATACCTGTTATGTGTATTTCTAGATATACTATTATGCAGTGTGCATATATTTTGCTTATTTTGTCTACATATTAATAAGTAGTAATATTATTATTATCTATATATTATATAAATATTATGTAAATAATATGTATAAATGTTCTATACGCATATTTATTTAGCTAGTCGTGTGATGCGACTTGTTAGTACAAGGTGCCCCTCTGGTAAGCCGGTAACTATGGATACATAGCTGACCACAGGTTCAGAACCTGTTGCACCAACAGGTTAGCGACTCTTCTCTTTGTTTGCTGCGGTTTTGTGTCTGCAGCATTTGTGTATCGGCGCCGCTAAATTGACCAGATAGAGAAAGTCGAAGACTTCCATCAAAAGGCCCGGTCACATACATGTTAGTGGACGTAGTTGGATGCAGTTGGACGCAGTTGGACGTAGTTGGACGTAGTTGGACGTAGTTGTACATAGTTGAACATAGTTGAACGTAGTTGAACGCACTGGCATCCATACTTATCCGTCATGCTAACTTGGTAATAACGTGGGTTGGCCGTGAGTTCTGATTTAATCTTTGGACATGTTCAAAAGAGTGCTATGTTAGAGGCTGAATTTGCATCCGTTATGCTAACATACTCTAGCATACTCTAGCATACTCTAGCATACTCTAACGTACTGTACCAGGCTCTAGCATACTCTAGCATACTTGTATGAATCCCTGGTCACATAGCCATTAGTGGATGTAGGTGAACTTAGTGGAGGCTAACATAATTGAACGTAGTTGAACATACCAGCATGCATACCATAATGTATTTATCCATACCGTAACATATTTATCCGTACCAAAACATATTTATCTGTACCATAACGTATTTATCCGTACCAAAACCTGCCATAGCTTAATGTATTTCAACGTAGTTTAACGTACTTACACTACGTTTGACCCATGTTAGCTTCCACTACGTTCACCTACATTCAACTACGTCCACTAATGTGTATGTGACCGGGGCATAACACAGCCATAGCAACTTGAGTGCTGAAGGGTTGGAGAGGCAGGAAGGGAAAGCGGTGGGATTCACATTCGAAGAGCATAGAGCATCAATGAAAAAGGAAAAAGCCACCCAACCACCAACCCACCCCAAACAGACACTCTCAGGGGAAAGGTTAGTCCGGGAGAAAAAAAGGTAGATTTGAAGGAAAGAGAAGTGAGGTGAGTTGAGTCAAAGAGCCATGCCTCCAGTGTTCTGTGGTGACCAGTCAGCGAGACGGAGACACAAGCAGAGTAGTGGTGGTAGAAGGTGAAAAACTGCCTGGCTTCTCCATGCAATATTTGTTATCAACCCAAGAAAGGAGACCGGCAGCCAAAGGGAGATAGATCGAAGAGTTGTTGACGAAGTGGAACCGGACAGCAAGTGTTGTCCTGCCACCTTTAGGAATATCAATTATAAGAAGCTGAGGCTGCGACTCGGCATGTTGCGTCGCAGCTTCAGCCCTTCCAGGGGAACCAGCGGAAGTCGTAACGCACGTATCCAACACTTCCGGTATAGAACTTCCGGTCTAAACAGTCTCGTTAATAACCCCCCCTCCCCCACACACATCACCACTCACCATCCACCATCCCCACTTCCTCCCCCCCCCCCCATCATCATCTCCCATCATTCCCCACTTCACTCCACCATCACCACCGCACCCACCCCACTCCCCTCATCCCAGACCCCACCTCACCTACCACCACCATCCCCCTCCCCCCGGCCCCAACCTCACTCCCACCCCTCTCATCACCTAGCCCACCCACACCCACACCCACCCCCACCCCCACACCCACCCCCACACCCACACTCACAACCACACACAACACCCACACCACCACCAAAACCCACCCCCACCCCCACCCCCACCTCACCCACATCCCACCACCACACCCCCACCCACCCCCACACCCCACCCACCCACCCACCCCCCACACCACCACGCACCTCCCCACCCACCTTGTGTCCACTGGTCAAGGCGGTGCCAGGGTCTGCCCACCCCCTGGTGTGAGACCCCTGAACCCTCAAGTAGACTGTTTCAGCAAATATTCTCCGCTACATTATTGTTATTATCACTACTTTATTTATTTGTTTATCCATTACCATTACAGGTGCATAGTCCGATAGTTTTGAGTTTATCCCATTTTTGTTTTTTTTATAGATAAATATATGAAGTGTTCAGATGCAAAAATCACGTAAATGGCAATCCAAAAGTGGAGATAAAAACCTTCAAAAGGTTATTATTTTTATATTCCTACTCGTTTGTTCATTGCTCTATAACCATGTTATCATATGGAAAGTGGAATTAGTGAGAATGAAAATAATGTCCGGGTAAAAATCTTTTATTTAAACTACATTTTTGGGTTGGTGTATACATGGTTTTGCGCCAGAATTCTTCATATGAGGTTTATCTTTTTTTGTTTTTAAATAGGTAGATATTATTGTCGTTGTAATCTACTTTAAATACTTTAATGTGAAGTCACTTTTTTTATGTCAAGTGTTAACTTTGGAGGTATTTGAAGTCACTTCTTTTTTATGTCAAGTGTTAACTTTTGAGGTATTTGAAGTCACTTCTTTTTTATGTCAAGTGTTAACTTTGGAGGTATTTGAAGTCACTTCTTTTTTATGTCAAGTGTTAACCTTGGAGGTATTTGAAGTCACTTCTTTTTTATGTCAAGTGTTAACTTTGGAGGTATTTGAAGTCACTTCTTTTTTATGTCAAGTGTTAACTTTGGAGGTATTTGAAGTCACTTCTTTTTTATGTCAAGTGTTAACTTTGGAGGTATTTGAAGTCACTTCTTTTTTATGTCAAGTGTTAACTTTGGAGGTATTTGAAGTCACTTCTTTTTTATGTCAAGTGTTAACTTTGGAGGTATTTGAAGTCACTTCTTTTTTATGTCAAGTGTTAACTTTGGAGGTATTTGAAGTCACTTCTTTTTTATGTCAAGTGTTAACTTTGGAGGTATTTGAAGTCACTTCTTTTTTATGTCAAGTGTTAACTTTGGAGGTATTTGAAGTCACTTCTTTTTTATGTCAAGTGTTAACTTTGGACGTATTTGAAGTCACTTCTTTTTTATGTCAAGTGTTAACTTTGGAGGTATTTGAAGTCACTTCTTTTTTATGTCAAGTGTTAACTTTGGAGGTATTTGAAGTCACTTCTTTTTTATGTCAAGTGTTAACTTTGGACGTATTTGAAGTCACTTCTTTTTTATGTCAAGTGTTAACTTTGGAGGTATTTGAAGTGAAAACATGCAAACTTGAAGCTGCATAGTCCGATGAAATATCAAATTTTCAAACCCAAACCAATTATCTAGATTTGATTTGACATATCTAACTTAGATACTGATGCACTTATTAAGCATTTTTTTCTCCATAGAAGGCAATACTGAGTCAATTTAACAGAACCTGTTCCTGCAGAAGTCTATGGTGTCAGAGTTTTGGCAAGCTTGCCAAAACTAATTTTCCATGTTTACACTCATAATATCTAAAAAGTTTACTATTTAAATTAAAAGTAACTTTGAACTAATGTAAAGTAGATACTAGTGATCGATCTAATATATTTATCTCAGAAAAAATACAGAAATTCAAAACCATAGGACTATGCATCGTTAAATTCGGCATGGACACTGAAATGTTGGACATAGGCTTTGTTTATCCATTTTCGAATGTCGCACAGGAGCACAAAACTGCAATAAATGTTTAATGCGTGCACCGTTATTAAAGTTAGATATATAGGGATCAAATCTAAGTCAGTCTTTTAGGATTAACAAATTTGATGATTTCATCAGATAACCCGACTTGAAATGACAGTAAATTTAGCAAATATTGTGGGGTGGGGGGTGGGGGGGAGGAATCAAAACCCCAAACCAAAACAAGCATCTAATAATACACAATCACATGACTACAAATCTCCAAAATAGGTCAAGGGGTGTCAAGACAAGAATCCCAGATGATTGGTTGTTGGAGTTTCACGTCCTGGCAACATCTAAGGTCATATTAGGACGGGTACCGTCTTGTGACAGTGCACACTCATGGCAACTTAATAGGCCACCAGCACCAGGCCACCAGCACCATGACCTGATATCCCACTCAGTCACATTATCCTTGACACTAAGCCAACCAGTCCTTGCCCTATCCTAATAATGCCAAGTGCCAGGCTAGGAAGCGGCACATATAAATTGTTAAGTCATTGATTTGACTCGACCAGGGTTCGAACCCATGTGTTCGAATCCCACGATCTACCAAGACGATCCCAGATGGTGAGTTATCTCAGCAAACCCCGCGGTGGTTATTTTAAAATTAAAAAAAAAATTATTTTGTTGTTTTTTGCTGTTGTCTTTTAAAAAAATGTTTAGCCCAAACAAAAATGACAGATATTTTTAGATTTTAATTTTGGTGAAGGCGCCGGCGGAGTGTTGCGGGAGGCCGGCCATCGGGCACTCTGGTTGACCGGATGTAGTCGAGCACATCCCGGTAGTCGGAGACGGGTGGGAAAGTGGCCGCACTGACCACTGGTCATACTCACAGGGGCCACTGCAGAGGGGCACCCATATTTGGTGCTGTATAACTCATCATACCAGTATAGAGGGGTGTAATGACGTCACAAGACAACTTTCGGTGGCCATATTGGATGACATACATAAGGCTTGCAACTGCCTACACTGTGCTTATTTACTGATTTGTAGGTTTATTTGTCATTGTTTTGAGAAGTTTGGCCTCAGAAGTTGTTGCTAAAGTGCTGTAAGTTATGGCCCTGTCACACTACGACGTGACTACGTCAGCGTAACCACACAACGTCTGATTCACTTATCGGCATTCGTGCGTCCGCATTTCACGACGAAATGACTAAGTGACATAACGTGAACGTAATGTGCCGTACGTGACCAAACGTGACCGTGAACGTGACCGTAACGTGACCGTAACGTGACCGTACGTACCGTATCAGTGACGTAATGTGACCGTATGTACTAACTGGCCAGTAACGTGACCGTAACGTGACGTATGACGTGACCGTTAATGTGGACCGTAACGTGCGTAAGCGTGCTGTAAACGTATACCGTAACCGGGCGTTCGTCTGACGTGACGTAATGATGACTACTAACGAGTACATTTACGACTGCTACAAACGCTGAAACGTGTATCCGTAACGTCTTAACGTCAAGGACGTCTACCTACGTCATAGTACAGTGTTCAATCACAGTATTGATTGGTGCTGTATAACCTGCTATACAAGTATTGGTTGGTGCTGTATAACATGTTATGCAAGTATTGGTTGGTGCTGTATAACATGCTATACACGTATTGGTTGGTGCTGTATAACATGCTATACAAGTATTGGTTGGTGGTGTATGACATTCTATACAAGTATTGGTTGGTGCTGTATAACATGCTATACAAGTATTGGTTGGTGCTGTATAACATGTTATACAAGTATTGGTTGGTGCTGTATAACATGCTATGCAAGTATTGGTTGGTGGTGTATGACATTCTATACAAGTATTGGTTGGTGCTGTATAACATGCTATACACGTATTGGTTGGTGCTGTATAACATGCTATACAAGTATTGGTTGGTGGTGTATGACATTCTATACAAGTATTGGTTGGTGCTGTATAACATGCTATACACGTATTGGTTGGTGCTGTATAACATGTTATACAAGTATTGGGTGGTGCTGTATAACATGTTATACAAGTATTGGTTGGTGCTGTATAACATGCTATACAAGTATTGGTTGGTGCTGTATAACATGCTATACAAGTATTGGTTGGTGCTGTATAACATGTTATACAAGTATTGGTTGGTGCTGTATAACATGCTATACAAGTATTGGTTGGTGGTGTATGACATTCTATACAAGTATTGGTTGGTGCTGTATAACATGTTATACAAGTATTGGTTGGTGCTGTATAACATGCTATACAAGTATTGGTTGGTGGTGTATGACATTCTATGCAAGTATTGGTTGGTGCTGTATAACATGTTATACAAGTATTGGTTGGTGGTGTATAACATTCTATACAAGTATTGGGTGGTGGTGTATAGCATGTTATATAAGTAGTGTTTCGTACTATATAATACACTATGCAAATATTATTTGGCACTGCTTAGCAAATTATGTGAGTATAGACGAGATCGTCATTCTGACTGCGCATGTACTGAAAATGGTGTCGAGAGCAAAACGAAGACATATATAGCCGTAGAGTTTGCCGATACACGCAGTGCAAAACTTAGATTTTATTCAAAATTAATAGAAATACAGAACAATTTGGCACACACATCCTACCCTTTATTGTATCAATCACCCCCAAATCGCACCCCCTTGGCCTTGTGTTTTCAGCGGATGAACGCGACCCGCTGTGATATATTCCTGGTGCATCATGATGCATTGGGCATGTTCGAAATGTATGTCATACGCATAAATAAATGCGTCCAGTGTGTCGATGCGGTAGGTATGAATTAAGCATTAAAATCACGTAAACACACGCGGATTCGCCGATTTTGGTTTAAAATTGTATTTTGAAAACACTTACTTTGTAATATGATGATATAATGAATATATTTAAGACACAACTCTCCATAATTAAACATTTTGAGCTGAGAAACATACAATTTCAGTCACTTCACAGGCTGATGTTTACATCACCATTTGTAATTCTTGTTCTAAATATTAAAATGCCAAATGCCAATTTCCTAGCTCTACCGATGTTATTAACCTTAGGATATAAATAAAAACATTATTAAAATAGGTAAAACTGACTCTGGCTATAGTTCTAACAGTAACACTAGTCTGAGTGACCAGATTTGTCTAGATCTAAATGCAGATGGCATAAGACATGCTGATTAGATTGGTGTAAATAGCAATGATAGATACAAGATTAACATCTTAATTTATTATAGATATTGTTTTAATTGGTATTGTATGTTTCAAACAAGAGCTGAAATGAGCTGAAACTAGCACATTTCATAGCTGCACCCAGTGTATTAGCATGTGCCATGAGCTTCTCGCTGGTTTGTTTTGCTGCCACGCATCCCACAATGCACTGTGCCGCTGGAATGATGAATTAGTCTATTGTTTGGTGCTGTATAATATGCTATGCAAGGATGGGTTTGGTACTACATAACACCTATTGCGAGTATTGCTTGGTGCCGTATAAAGCATTATGTGAGTATTATTTAGGATGGAGCCAATATTCGCCATGTCTTGCATTTTTTCGGTTGTTCATATCCCGGTGTGTCTTGATGGCAACTAACTGCCTAATGAATCTAATGGCCCTGTCACACTACGACGCTTCTTGCCGGCGCGCCGTCAGCACGCAAAATATCTTCTACACGTCGAGACACGTCCAACTTTTCGGCGGTTTGGGGAAAAAGATCGGCGTCAGCGCAGCGCGTTATTCGCGCGCGGCCAACATTAGTCGACGAGTGAGGAAAAAAAAAGAAAAGTTTGGCGCGACATGCTCATATGACCTTAGATGTTGGTAGGATGTAAAACAACAAAGCAACCATTTGGCGCAACATGTGGAGACGACCCTCATGCACGCGCGGCGACTGCCTAGCATTCGCATAACATTATTCCAGCACTGTCGATGTCCTTCTGACGTCGCCATAATATTGGAACCCGCGCGTTGACGCGCGTTGTGGGTCGTTGTTTTTTTTTGACATGCTAAAAACATCTAGCAACCTGCTACGCTCGCCGACGTCCTCCGGCGACTGTCAATGTCCAGGATAGTGTACTGACGTGTACCGACATCCTCATAACGTCCTCCCAACGTTTCCCGATGTTTCGCCAAAAAGTGACACACGTCGACGCGCGTTGGAGAGAAACATCAATAGAGGGACAGGGGTATAAGTAACAAAACAGGTGACCTAACAGGACCAAAGGTGAGGAAGGTGGTGAACATAGCACCTACCTGCAACCATTCCTACCTACCTGCATTCCTACACACCTACACCCACACACCCACACACCCACACACCCACACACCTACATCCATACCTGGTGCAGTGGCCTAATCGGTAGAGCATGGGCTTCGCGTGTGGAAGGAGTTCGGTTCCCGGTCGAGTCAAACCAATGACTTTTAAATTGATTCTTGTCGTTTCCTAGCCAGGCTCTCGGCATTATTAGGATAGGGCAAGGACTGGTTAGCTCAGTGTCAGGATAATGTGACTGTGTGGGATATCGGGTCATGGTGCCAGCAGACCAATTTCCCAGTGGGGCAGCACTATAAAGTCACCATGAGTGCACACTGTCACAAGTCGGTACCCATCCTGATATGACCTTTGATGTTGTTAGGACATAAAACAACAACAACCAACCAACCAACCTCCCTCCTTACCTACCTACAGACACCAAGTGGTATTTGCTTAGACTGTTTGAGAGCGACAAGTGTCAGGTTTGACTACTCGAACCCACGCACGGAAAGCAGGCGCCTTAACCAGTTAGTAATTTGTAACTGTTAGTGTTAGTCTAACAACGCCTCTTCCACTTTCCTCTCTGCCCCACCACTTTCCCCTGCCCTCTGCCCCTGCTCCCTGGATCCCCCCCCCTGCAACCCCACCCCTTCTGTACCCCCTTTCCTACCCCCCCCCCCCCCCCCCCCATTCCCTGTCCCTTCCCTTCCCCCTACCTGTCCCCTACTCCCCCTGCCCTGTCCTTGCTCCTGCCCCTGCACCTCTACCCCTCATGTACCACCTCCTCTACTCCCTGCCTGTCCCCTGATGCCCCTGCACGGCCACCCCTCCTGCCCCCTCACCCCTGCCTGCCGCCTACCTCCACCCTACCTTCTACTTCCAACCTACCCTTGCCAGACCCCTGCCTCCCACTGGTTCTCCCCAACTCCCCCTCTCCGACCCACCTGTCTCCTCCTGTCTCTCTCTCCCCTGTCCCCGTCCCCTGTCCCCCTCCACCCCAACTGCCCGCTGGCCGCCCCTCCCTAATTGGTGTCCGGCCACGCCCAGTAGCATGATGCATCAATTTGTTATCGGGCTCCGCGCCGCCTCACCCCGCCAGGAGTCGCCCCGTCCGTGGGACGCCCCCCACCCCGCTCCCACCAACATCCCCCCCCCCTCTCCCGTCCCCACTCCACCAACATTCTCCCCCACCTCCCGTCCGCCTCCACCAACATCCTCCCCCACCTCCCGTCCCCTCCACCAACATCCTCCCCCACCTCCCGTCCCCTCCACCAACATCCTCCCCCACCTCCCGTCCCCTCCACCAACCTCCCTCCTATCAGCACTCCTTCCCTCTCTCCTTCCAACACCGCCCTCCCCTCAATACCCCACCCCCTTTAACCAATAACCCCCCCCCCCGCCCACTTTCCCACCAACACCCCTCCCCCTCCCACCGACACCTCCTCCCCTCCCACCGACACCCCCTCCCCCTCCCACCGACACACCCCCTACCCCTCCCACCGACACTACTCCTCCCCTCCCACCAACACCCGCCTCCCCCAACACTCCCTCCACTCCCCTCCTTCCCTCCCTCCATCCCTCCTTCCTTCCCTCCCTCCCTCCTTCCTTCCTTCCCTCCCTCCTCCTTCCTTCCCTCCCTCCTTCCTTTCTTCCTTCCCTCCCTCCCTCCTTCCTTCCTTCCTTCCTTCCCTCCCTCCTTCCTTCCTTCCCTCCCTCCCTCCCTTCCTTCCCTCCCTCCCCCCTCCTTTTGCTCCCTCCCCACCTCCTTCCCTCCCTCCCCACCCCCTTACCTCCCTCCTTCCCTCCTTCCCTCCCTCCAACACGGCTCTCGCACCATTTGTGACTTAAGCTAGGATTCCTTACACGCGGTATGCGGTATGCGAATGCGAATGCGAATGCGAATGCGGCAACAAATCGAAAAGCATCTAAAGGGCGCATTCCATATACGCGTAATGCGTAATGCGTCATGCGTTACGCGTTATGCGTTATGCGAATGCCAGCATTCCATATACGCGTAATGCGTATTGCGTATTGCGTTATGCGTTATGCAGTGAAGTATATAAAAAGTATATAAAAAGTGTGTGTGACTCTGCGTCTCTGTGTGTGTCTCTATGTGTGTGTCTGTGTCTCCGTGTCTCTGTGTGTGTCTCTGTGTGTGTCTGTGTGTGTGTGACTCTGTGTCTCTGTGTGTGTCTCTATGTGTGTGTCTGTGTCTCCGTGTCTCTGTGTGTGTCTCTGTCTTTGTCTGTGTGTGTGACTCTGTGTGTGTCTCTATGTGTGTGTATGTGTCTCCGTGTCTCTGTGTGTGTCTCTGTGTGTGTGACTCTGTGTCTCTGTGTGTGTCTCTATGTGTGTGTCTGTGTCTCCGTGTCTCTGTGTGTGTCTCTGTCTGTGTCTGTGTGTGTGTGACTCTGTGTCTCTGTGTGTGTCTCTATGTGTGTGTCTGTGTCTCCGTGTCTCTGTGTGTGTCTCTGTCTTTGTCTGTGTGTGTGACTCTGTGTATCTGTGTGTGTCTCTATGTGTGTGTCTGTGTCTGCGTGTCTCTGTGTGTGTCTCTATGTGTGTGTCTGTGTCTCTGTGTCTCTGACAAAGAGACACACACAGACACATATACACACAGAGACACACACAGAGACACACACAGAGACACACACAGACACAGATACACACACAGAGACACACACAGAGACACAACACAGAGACACACATTCAGAGACACACATTCAGAGACACACACACAGAGACACACACAGAGACACACACACAGACACAGAGACACACACAGAGACACACACAGACACAGATACACACACAGAGACACACACAGACACAGAGACACACATTCAGAGACACACATTCAGAGACACACACACAGAGACACACACAGAGACACACACACAGACACAGAGACACACACAGAGACACACACAGAGACACACACAGAGACACAACACAGAGACACACACACAGAGACACACACACACAGACACACACACAGACACACACACAGACACAGACAGACACACACACAGACACAGATACACACACAGAGACACACACAGAGACACACACACACAGAATGGGACGGTCCAAACATGGCTCAGTTTAGCTTGCTTCGAGGGATGTTAGGACCGTCCCAAATATGAAGACTGCTTCCTAACAGGTCCGCCGCATAAACCTACATGTTTGCACCGTCCCATTCTTCATATTTCTCATGAAGACCGTAATTATCAGTCGCCTCCTCCAGCCTTATATCAATGGACAAATGCGACTGATGCTTTTCTGTTCGCACCACCTTGTCCCGGCTGTCCGTAATTATCAGTCGCCTCCTCCAGCCTTATATCAATGGACAAATGCGACTGATGATTTTCTATTCGCACCACCTTGAAGACTGCTTCCTAACAGGTCCGCCGCATAAACCTACATGTTTGCACCGTCCCATTCTTCATATTTCTCATATAATGGATTTCATTCGGGATAATGGATTTCATTCGCATTCGGATTCGCATTACGCATTACGCGTATATGGAATGCAGCTCATAGGTTTCAAGGCGTTTCGATTTTTTGTCGCATTCGCATTCGCATTCACATTACGCATTACGCGTATATGGAATGCAGCCTTTAGTCAATGGGGGTGATTCCTTACACGCGGTATGCGGCATGCGGCATGTGGCATGCGGCATGCGAATACTGAATCGGTCCATGTAGCGATCGGTGCGGCATGCGAATGCGAATGCTGCTGCGTTTGCCAAAGAGAACAGCGGTGAGGAAACCTGACACTGTGTGTGGGTGTGGGTGAAAGGACCCATCCCGTAATCACCCCGCACGCCGCATGCCGCATGCCGCATACCGCGTGTAAGGAATCCTAGCTTTAAGCTAGGATTCCATATACGCGGTATGTGGCATTCCACATGCGAATGCGAATGCGGTATGCGACATAGGTACTCATGCCATTTATGGGATTTTTTGCTTCAAATTTGTGAAGGAAAGTCAAAGTTCCTGTTGTTTCCTATGGCAAATGCATCAGTATTCACATTCACATTCGCATTCACATTCGCACCGATCAATCCATGGCTCGATTCACTTGCCACATTCACATTAGCATTCGCATTCGCGTTCGATGGAAGCACCACTGCGTATTTCCATGCTTTGCCAATTTTTGCCGCATTCACATTCGCATACCGCATACCTCATACCGCAGATACGGAATCTTAGCTTTAGCCATTAAGGTTTAAACCCTCCCGGAAGTCGCCGTACAGCGCCACCGCGCGGCGTTTCCGCCAAATTCCCGCCAAATTCTCGGCCAATCGGCTTATCTGATAACGTCATCGGTCTGCGCGCACCACGTCATCAGTTCATGACGTACAAATATTTACCCTGCCCGCCTCCACCAGGGGGCGACACTTAAGGGTGGCGTTCGAGGCGCCACCTTATCGGATTAATTAGCGCCCGAGCCGAAATCCAAGATGGCCGCTAATGAGGGCGGGAGACGTAGTGTCGGCACGCGTGACGTCATGAGGGCGATAATGACGACACCAGAGAAGGGGGGCGGGTTGGCGCGCAGGCGCGGACGGATATGAGTGGGGTGGGTGTGTGGGGGTGAGGTGGGGTGGGGGTGGGGGTGTAGGGGATGTGGGGGGGAGGGGGTGCAGAAACTGGGAATATGTGTATTCTGAGACGCTGCATACCGGTTGTCACCGGACGCGGTGGTCCAATCGGCAGAGCGCATGCTTCCCGTGCGGAAGGTCAGGAGTTCGAATCCCAGCTGAGTCAAATCTATGACTTGTCGCTACCTAGCCTGGCGCTTGTCAATAATAGGATAGGACAAGGACTGGTTAGCTCAGTGTCATGATAATGTGACTGAGTGGGATATCGGATCATACTGCTGGTGGCTCGGTCTCTCAGTGGGGCAGCACCAGGCCGCCAGGCGGGAAAAAGGTGCCCACTTGTTCCCTGTGGACGGACGCCGTGATTCATAAAACACTTGCCCCGTCTGTCACCTCGGTCACGTGACGGCGAGGAACGCGCGCGTCTTGTCCCCGCCTCGCCTTACACGAAGTGTGTGTGTGTGTGTGGGGGGGGGGGGGTGATGGGGAGTGATGGGGGCTGCTTATCATCCATTGTCACCCTCGTCCCCAGCCAACCAGGCGCGGTGGCCGAATCGGTAGAGCGCGGGCCTCGCGTGCGGGAGATCGCGAGTTCGGTTCCCTGTCGAGTCAAACCAATGACTTACAAAATTGATACTTGTCACTTCCTAGCCTGGCGCTCAGCATTAATAGGAAAGGGCAAGGACTGGTCAGCTCAGCATCAGGATAATGTGACTGACTGGGGTATCGGGTCATGGTGCTGGTGACCTGATTTCCCAGTGGGGCAGCACTATAAAGTCGTTACCCGTCCTCATATGACCTTAGATGTTGCTACGACGTCATCATCATCATCATGCTGTCGGTAGCAATGCGACAAAGACTGCTTTCATTACTTGACTGCCAATCTCCATTTAGCTCTCTGCTGTGAGAGTGATGTCCATGAGTCAGTCTTAATGTCTCTCAGCTTCAGGTTTCTCTTGATGCTATCCTTGAACCGGAGACGAAGGCGCCCTGCCCTCTCTTTCTGTAACCAGAAGATAGTTGAGAATAGGGGATCTGGACAAATAGTTTTGCGCTACGACGTAAACCAACAACAAACAAACAAACAATAAACATCGCCAGCCGTGCCCTTAAACCCTTGCCCCCACTGCACGTCCCCATCTCGGCTCTCTCCTCAGGCTACACTCAGCCTCACTCCCTCTGAAGTTAGCCTGCAGGGTCAGCAACAATTTCACGGCATGTAAATCTGATTGTGTAAAAAAGAACTACACGAATTGCATGCAACAAACCCCTTTCAGTTTCAGTGTGTTTGCGTGTCTGTCACAGACGCACATACTCACTCCATGACTGACTGACTCACTGACTGACTCACTGACTCCGTGTTAACTCACTGACTTGCTGACTCTCTCGCTCTCTTCCTCGTCCACCCACCCACGCACCCACTGACTGACTGACTGACTGACTGACTGGCTGACTCACTCACTCATTGACTGACTGACTCACTCACTCACTGACACTCAGTGACTCACTGACTCATTCATTGACTCACTCACTGGCTCACTCAATGCCTGACGCACTCACTCACTCACTTATTGACTCACAGACGCACTCACTGACACATATTCACTGACTGACTCACTGACTGACTCTCTGACTGACTCCCTGTCTCCCTGACTGACTCCTTCAAGTCCTTGACTGACTCCCTGACTGACTCCCTGACTGACTGACTCCCTGACTGACTCACTGAGTCACTGACAAGCGTCCTTCCGCAAGTGACCCAACATAAACACCGCTAACGAGAAGGCCACCGGACACAATGAGGTTGTTGTCCTGGAATGTGTGAAACTCAAACGAGGTTAAATGAGCGTGGCTGTGAAGGCGAGCCCGGAGTGAGTGGGGGCGGGAGGGGGGCGGGAGGGGGGCGGGGGGGTGGTGGTGGCCGTGCTGCTGACACCAGTGACAGACACAATACACAGATAACCGCCGTGGGAAAGTCGACGCACGGCTGGTGGCACCAAAAGTAAAAGTAAAGCTGGTTTTATTTAACGATGCCACTAGAGCGCATTGATTTTTTCGTATCTTCGGCTATTGGACGTCAAACCTGTGGTCATTCTGACAGATTTCTTTGGAGGAAACCCACCGTCGCCACATAGGCTACTCTTTCTGATAAGCAGCAAGGGGTGTTTTATATGAACTTTCCCACAGACAGGACATCGCATAACATAACCTTTGATGAACCAGTTGTGGACCACTGGTTTGAACGGAAAATAGCCCAAACTGCAAATGGGTCCATTGAGAAGGATCGCACTGATGACCGACACCTTCACAGGTGGACACTCTACCGCCTGAGCTACGTCCCGCTCCGCCGGCTGGTGGCACTGTGTAAAGTCGATGGCTGGCGGTTTGAGTGGTGTAGATAGGCTAATAAGAAATCAATACAGGCAAGGAAGGAAAGTAGATAAAGAGTGAAAGGTAGGAGAGTGAGACTCCCTCATTTATTGTATATATAGTTTCAAGAAACAAGATGGCGGTGATCACATGATCCAGTCTTCAAATCACTAACAGGCATTCCTCTATCCACCAATGAGGGTTCAATATCCTTGTAACCAAGGCATGGTTAGATCTGGCTACAGTGCCCTGTTGTGTCTGGTGTGCAGTGATCCATAAATAACACTTGGAGGGGACCAGGTATGTGAGGAGAGTTCCAAAGACTCTCTCACAAGTCAAGAAGTGACCCTCTCTCAGGTCAAGAAGTGACCCTCTCTCACTATCTATATTGATATACAATTTCTATCTTTAATTAGTAATGGATCACCAACTCCACATATACCTCATATGCCTTTGGTTTTACATACCATCTACCATTATATAGACCATTTGCAATTTATTATAGAGTAGTTCTCCATAGCCCATATTTCAAATATCGGACAATTTTACAACTGGGTGGAGACCCAGGAACCAGCGGCACACGAGGGGAAGGGACGTGCATGATGGATCACGAACAGGAACTGAACATGGGCACGTGATAAGAACTGAACATGGGCACGTGATAAGAACTGAACATTGATGCATGATAAGAATTGGACATCAATACATGATAAGAATTGGACATCAATACATGATAAGAATTGGACATCAATAAATGATAAGAATTGGGCATCAATACATGATAAGAATTAGACATCAATGCATGATAAGTATTGGACATCAATACATGATAAGAATTGGACATCAATACATGATAAGAATTGGACATCAATACACGCTAAGAATTGGACATAAAAAAATGATAAGAATTGGCACATACATTAAGATTGGACATCAATACACACTAAGAATTGGACATCAATAAATGATAAGAATTGGGCATCAATACATGATAAGAATTGGACATCAATACATGATAAGAATTGGACATCAATACACGCTAAGAATTGGACATCAATAAATGATAAGAATTGGGCATCAATACATGATAAGAATTGGACATCAATACATGATAAGAATTGGACATCAATACATGATAAAAATTAGACAGCAATACATGATAAGAATTGCACATCAATACACAACAAGAATTGGACATCAATAAATGATAAGAATTGGGCATCAATACATGATAAGAATTGGACATCAATACATGCTAAGAATTGGACATCAATAAATGATAAGAATTGGGCATCAATACATGATAAGAATTGGACATCAATACACGCTAAGAATTGGACATCAATAAATGATAAGAATTGGGCATCAATACATGATAAGAATTGGACATCAATACACGCTAAGAATTGGACATCAATAAATGATAAGAATTGGGCATCAATACATGATAAGAATTGGACATCAATACACACTAAGAATTGGATATCAATAAATGATAAGAATTAGGCATCAACACATGATGCAAACTGAACATCGATACATGATAAGAGTTGGACATCAATACATAATAAGAATTGGACATCAATACATGCTAAGAATTGGACATCAATACATTACAAGATTAAGAATTGGACATTGCTATGTGACTGGAACTGAACATAAACATATGAGCCAAACTGAACATCACCATGTGACAGGAACTGAAGATCAATCAATACATGACAGGAACTGAACATCACCACGTGACAGGAATTGAACATCGCCATCTGATAGGAACTGAACATCAATGCATGAGAAGAACTGAACATTGCCACATGATACTTGATAGGAACTGAACATCGCCACATGACAGGAACTGAACATCACCACATGACAGGAACTGAACATCACCACATTAATATTAAGAGATGTGCATCACAACATGACAAGAATTGAACATCACAACATGATAAGAACTGAACATCACCACATGACCGCAACTAAACATCACTACATGAGAGGAATGGAATATCACCGTATGAGAATAACTGAACATCAAAACATGATAATAACTGAACATTGGGAACGGAATATCACCACATATGAAGAACTGAACATCACAAATGATAATAATTGAACATTGCCACATGATAATAACCGAACATCACCACATGATCATGACAGAAAATAAACATTGCCACATGACAGGAACTGAAAATCATGACATGACAACAATTGAACATCAGCACATGACAGGAACTAAACATCACCACATGAGAAGAATTGAACATCACAACATGATAAGAACTGAACATCACAACATGATATGAAATGAATATCACAACATGATGAGAACTGAACATTAATGCTTGAGATGACTTAACATCACAACGTGATAAGAACTGAACATCACCACATGACAGGAACTGAACATCGCCACATGGCAGAAACTGAACATCACAATTTCAATCACAGACGATTGGACTTGCTCGTTTCACTGCTCCTTACCCTACCCTGGTAATGATGAGTACCAGGCGAGGTAGCGACAAGTTTTTAAGTCGTCGATTCAAACTCACGGGAAATGAGTGGTCAACTCATTTGGAAATCCCGTCTGGTCCCCTAGGAGCTTTCTAAATGGAAAAACATAGAAATAATCCAAAACAATATCCAGACATCCCATATGTGAGTTAATGGTCAAAGAAAGGCAATACATTATTTATTCTTTAAATAAAAAGAATTTGGTCTATTTACCACGGATCATTGTGCTTGCACAAATGGTTGGTTGTTTGTTGGAGCTTTACGTCCTGGCAACATCTAAGATCATATCAGGATGGGTACTGACTTGTGACAGCGTGCACTCATGGCGATTTTATATTATAGTGCTGCCCCACTGGGATCCCAGTCCACTGGCACCATGACCCAATATCCCACTCAGTCACATTATCCTGACACTGAGCTAAACCAATCCTTGCCCTATCCTATTAATGTAAAGCACCTGGATAGGAAGCAACAAGCATCAATTTGATAAGTCATTGGTTTGACTCGACTGCGAACCACACTCCCAATTTCCCGCAGTTGAGGCTCGCGCTCTATCGATTCGGCTACCGCCTTCGCTTGTTAAGGGTCTAAGAAAGGCAATAAATTACTTATTCTTCAATTAAAAAAAGAATTTGGTCTATTTACCACAGTTCATTGTACTTGCACTAATGTAAGTGCCTACACGTGTACACGTGCAAATATTGACTTTTTTTTGGAGAAATTGAACCATTTGTGAAACTATAATGCAATTTGTACGCCATGAACCTCAAAACAACCCACCACAACCAAGTCTAGGTTTAGAAATTGTTTTATCCAGATTTAATTCATCTTTTTATTTAATGGGAATTTAAGTGGGTTTTTTCCTCCCAACAAAGCCCCTTCATCTGGTGTTAGGGCCACATTTCTTTGTGTCAACTAGGGTTGTGTGTGTAGTTCACATGTGTTATTGGTGTTGACACTAATGATCCGGTGGGCCTTTTCTTCTCAAACATGAAAACACACCGGTACTAGCAAACAAATATACATGCATTCAAAAAAGAAATCTACAAAAAAAAATTATGAAATTAAAAAAAAAAAAATCCAACACTGTGCTCACTTCGGAGAGAATTCACTGAGTGCATACAAATAAAAATGATATATATATATATATAAAAAAATAAAAATAACAAACTACTTGACTATTTTGCAATCACAATGCAGCAATAACTCACTTTGCAGGTCTGGGTGCAGAGTACAATATCTCACTGGCATGACGCTACTTTAAACCATTCGCAGCGCCACCTATCATTTTACTACTACACTAGTGAGTGCTGCATCCGGTACCCTCACGGGACGCCGTGGCCGAATGGGTAGAGCGCAGTCCTCGCGTGGGGGAGATCGGGAGTTTGGTTCCCGGTCGAATCAAACCAATGATTTACAAAAATGATAGTTGTCGCTACATAGCCTAGCGCTTGACATTAATAGTATAGGGCAAGGACTGGTTAGCTCAGTGTCAGGATAATGTGACTGAGTAGGATATCAGATTATCAGGGCATGGTCCAGGCAGCCTGATTTCCCAGTGGGGCAGCACTGTAAAGTCGACATGAGTGCGCATTGTCACAAGTAAGTACCGTCCTGATATGACCTTAGATGTTGTCAGGATGTAAAACTCCAACAACCAACAACCAATCCCCCTCCCTCCTTGCCACCGCAAGGTAGGGAGTTCGAATCCCAGCTGAGTCAAACCAATCACATACAACATTGATAATTGTCGCTACTCCATCCCCTCTCTTCCCATTCTCTCCGCCCCCTCCGCCTTCCTTCCAATTCCCTCCCATTCCCACCTCTCCCCTTCCATTCCCTTGCAACCCATCCCACTCCCCCCTCTTCCTTGTCCCCCTCCCCTCTACCCTCACCCCATTCCCTTATTCCATTACCTCTTGTAGCTGGGTGGTTTTTGTTAGGAGGGCATGGGTTATTGTCTAAGCTCCCTCCATTCCCTCCCCTCCCTTCCCCTTCCCTCCGTTCCCCGCCCATCCCCTCCAAGTACCTCCCTTCCCCGCCCATCCCCACATCTTCACTCCCCCCCTCCTTCCTCTCCCCTCCCTTCCCCTCCCCTCCCTTTCCCGTCCCCTCCCTTCTCCCTCTCAGTCCTCCCTTCCCCTCCCCTCCCCTCCACTCTCCCATCCACTCTCAGTCCATTCCCACCCTCCCATCCCCTCCCCCTCCCCTCCCTTCCTTCCCTTCCCCTCCCATCCCCCTTCCAGTCCCCTCCATTCCCCTCCCATCCCCTCCCTTTCCCCTCCCTCCCCCGCCCCCCCTCTCCCCCCCTCCATCCCCCCCCTCCCCCTCCCCCCCACCCCCCCCTCCCATCCCTCCTTACCCCCCCCTCCCCCCTCCCCTCCCATCCCCCCCCCCCCTCCTCCACCTCCCCTCCCCCCACTCCACCCTCCCCCCCCCTCCCCCCCCTCTACCCCTCCCTTCCCTCCCTCCTCCCCTCCCCCTCCCCCCTCTCCTCCCTCTCACCTACTCCCCTCCTCCTCTCCCCTCCCTCTCTCCCTCCCGCCCTCACCCCCCTCCCCTCCCTCCCACTCCCCCCCCTCCCCTCCGCTCTTCCCCTCCCCTCCCCACGTCCCTCCCTCCCTCCCTCCTCTCCCTCCCTCCCCTCTCCCCATCCCCCTCCCCCTCCTCTCCACCTCATCCTCTCCCTCCCCTCCCCTCCCTCCCCCTCCCTTCTCCCCTCCCCCTCCCTCCCCCCCTCCCCCTCCCTCTCCTCCCCCCCTCACTCCCCTCCGCCTCCCCTCGCCCCCCCCTCCCTCCCTCCCCTCTCCTCCCCCCCTCATCCCTGCCCCTCCCATTTCCTCCCTTTCCCTCCCAGTCCCTCCCCTTTCTTCCCCTCCCACCCCTCATCCCTCCCCTCCGATCCCCTTCCCAGTCCCTCCCTAACCTTAACCCTCTCCCCTCCCCTCCCAGTCCCTCCTTCCCCTTCCCCTCCCACCCTCTCATCCCTCCCCTCCGATCCTCGTCTCCCAGTCCTCCCTAACCCTCCCCTCGCCCTCCCATCCCTCCCTTTCCCCTCCCCCACACCTCCTCCCTTCCTTCCCGTTCCCTCCATCCCTCCCTTTCCCCTCACAACCTCTCCTCCCTCCCCTCCCCTCCCCTCGCAGTCCTCCCTTCCATCCCACCCCTCATCCCTCCCCTCCCCTCCCTCGCAGTCCCTCCTTCCCCTCCCACACCTCCCTCCTTCCTTCCCTTTCCCTCCCAGTCCCCTCCCTGTCCCCTCACAGCTCCTCCCTCCCACCCCTCCGATCCCCTGCCAGTCCCTCCCTCCGCTCCCCGCTCATTCCCCTATTCAACTCCCTCTTGTAGCTGGCTGCTTTTCGTTAGGGGTGCATGGGTTATAGTCAGAGCTACCTCCAGGGTAGTTTCACGAAAACCAGAAAAAACACACAAAAAACCCCACAGCTCTGCCAGGCACCGCAACTGCTTTTTCCCCGACCTGCACATATGTATGTGCTCTGTAACCCATTATGCGAATATAAATAATGTGGAGTGTTTGCACCATTTTGTATTGTATTTCTCTATGGCTTACTTACATAAGCCATGTGCACCCCCCCCCCCCACCTCCGGCATACAATACTTATTTTTAAGTGTCTTTTTTTGCTGTTAGATTTGATGATTAAGCAGGGGAACTTTCAAATTTCAATCGCGGACAATTGCCCCTTTCAATCGCAAACCATTGGTTTTCCTCATTCCATGGCGGCTTGCTCTATCCTATTAACGCTGAGTGCCAAGCCAAGTAGTGACAAGTATAACTTTTTAAGTCGTTGGTTTTGACTTGGTCAGGTTAAAAATCCCATGACCTGATCAAATGAGAAGCGGCTGCTAACTGACTCAGTCTTCCCGTCTAAAGCTAAGATTCCATATACATGGTATGCGGTATGCAGCATGCGAATGCGAATGTGGTATGCACCATAGATACCCATGCCGACCTCCAATAGTCGATGTCTTCTTTTTGTGTTTTGGAGTTGCTAAACAAACCCCCCAAAAAAAGATACCCATCCCATTTTTGGAGTTTTTTGCTCCAAATTTGTGAAGGAAAGTCAAGGTTACTATTGTTTTCTATGGCAAACGCATTCTCATTCGCATTCGCATTCACACCGATCGGTCCATGGGTCAATCCATTTGCCGCATTCGCATTCGCGTTCGCATTCGCATTTGGACGTATGGAAGCACTACTATGCCTTTACATGCTTTTCGATTTTTTGCCGCATTCACATTCGCATTCGCATTCGCATTCACATACCGCATACCGTGTATATGGAATCTTAGCTTTAGTCACTAAGTTTGATCTATTAAGACTAAACTAAATAGATAAATAATTGGTTTGACTTGGCGAGGTTTTTTTGTGTGTTTTTTTTGGTACATTAGTTGTTTAAGCAGGGAAAATTTCAGCCGCAAGTGATTGGTCTTCCTCATTCCACTGCTCCTTGCCCTATCCTAATAATGCCAAGTGCCTGGCTAGGAAGCGATAAGTATCAATTTTTAAATCATTGGTTTGACTCGACCAGGATTCGAACCCACGACCCCACGATCTACCACACAGGAGACGAACACTCTAACTCATTTGGCCATCCGTTCTGGTTTGAACCCATGATTTAAATCCTGAGACCTGTTGCACACAAAACGGGTGCTAAACTCATTCAGTGATCCCACTGGTTTTAGTGAGGTGATAGGGATACACAACTAACAATAACATGGTCTCTGTATGGTGTACCACTCAGGCAACATGGTCTCTGTATGGTGTACCACCCAGGCAACATGGTCTCTGTAGGGTGTACCACTCAGGCAACATGGTCTCTGTATGGTGCACCACTCAGGCAGCATGGTCTCTGTATGGTGCACCACTCAGGCAACATGGTCTCTGTATGGTGTACCACCCAGGCAACATGGTCTCTGTAGGGTGTACCACTCAGGCAACATGGTCTCTGTATGGTGCACCACTCAGGCAACATGGTCTCTGTATGGTGTACCACTCAGGCAACATGGTCTCTGTATGGTGTACCACTCAGGCAACATGGTCTCTGTATGGTGTACCACTCAGGCAACATGGTCTCTGTATGGTGTACCACTCAGGCAACATGGTCTCTGTATGGTGTACCACTCAGGCAACATGGTCTCTGTATGGTGTACCACTCAGGCAACATGGTCTCTGTATGGTGTACCACTCAGGCAACATGGTCTCTGTATGATGTACCACTCAGGCAACATGGTGTCTGTATGGTGTACCACTCAGGCAACATGGTCTCTGTATGGTGTACCACTCAGGTAACATGGTCTCTGTATGGTGTACCACTCAGGCAACATTGTCTCTGTATGGTGTACCACTCAGGCAACATGGTCTCTGTATGGTGCACCACTCAGGCAACATGGTCTCTGTGTGGTGTACCACTCAGGCAACATGGTGTCTGTATGGTGTACCACTCAGGCAACATGGTGTCAGTATGGTGTACCACTCAGGCAACATGGTCTCTGTATGGTGTACCACTCAGGCAACATGATCTCTGTATGGTGTACCACTCAGGCAACATGGTCTCTGTATGGTGTACCACTCAGGCAACATGGTCTCTGTATGGTGTACCACTCAGGCAACAAAGTCTCTGTATGGTGTACCACTCAGGCAACATGGTCTCTGTATGGTGTACCACTCAGGCAACATGGTGTCTGTATGGTGTACCACTCAGGCAACAAAGTCTCTGTATGGTGTACCACTCAGGCAACATGGCTTAACCTATTGTGATTAGATATCAAATATGACTCAGCCATTTTGCAGTTTTGTCCAGTTTGATATCAAACCGTGATACATGGTTTATGCAAAATGAAAAGCAGAAAAAGCCCGTTAAATGTAGCCAGCCGACATTATATTAGTCTGATCCGTTGAGTAAGGAAACCTCACCACCTGCCCAAACATCCATCACACAGATTTGCTCTATTCATATTATTAGCCCTCTAGTCAAGTTCACATATCCGACATATCTCGCTAAATAAGGCATTGGATGTTGGAAACAAATGAGAGTCAACTGGTCTCCTAGTGAGGCAGCACTATAAAGTCACCATGAGTGCGCAATGTCACAAGTCGTACCCATCCTGATATGACCATAGATGTTACCAGGACGCAAAACTCCAATAACAACACAGTGTTGGGGGGAGGGAGGGGCTGGAGGTAGGCGGAGCGTTTTCTGTGGCTGCCACCAGGGTGGTGGGGGGCGTGCAGGGTGGGGTGACGTCACGTTGCCATAGCAGCTGGCAGGTACAACGCAGACGCCTCCGGCCACTGTGGTCACGTGGTCACGTGGTCAGGGAGACCAGCACCTGTGGTTGTCACGTGGTCAAGGAGGAGGGTTCGTCTGAGATGATGGATCTGCTCTTGTCCTCATCTCCGCCCCCTCCTCCCTCTCCGCACTCCGCCCTCCGCCCTCCGCCATCAGCTCCTCTTCCCCGCCCCTCGCCCTCCACCCTCCGCCCCCACCCCCACCCCTCCCCCGCCCTCCGCCATCAACCCCCATGCCCATAGCTGCACCCCTGCCTCACACATCCCTCATCTCCAATGTCCCCCCGCCCCGCCCCTCGTGCCCCCCCACTCCCACCCCCCCCCCCCCCCCACACACACACACACACATCCCTCATCTCCAATCTCCCCCCGCCCCGCCCTTCGTGCACGCCCCCCCCCCACATTTCCCTCATCTCCAATCTATGCCCGCCCCACACACAACTCCACTCCTCCCAACCCCTCAGAGTCATCTGTCCTCCAAGATGGTGTCATACTTTGTTTACCTCAATGCAAGGTGACACTGGGCGAGGCAGGGTGTGTGTGTGTTCTGTGAGGGTGTGTGTTGTAAGAGGGTGTGTGTTGTGTGAGGGTGTTGTGTGAGGGTGTGTGTGAGGGTGTGTGTGAGGGCGTGTGTGTGAGCGTGGGTGTGTGATGGTGTGTGCGAGGGTGTATGTGTGTAGGGTGTTTGTGAGAGAGGGTGGGTGTAGGTGTGGTTGGAGGGTGTGTGTGTTTGAGGGTGTGGGTGAGGGTGTAGGGTGTGAGGGTGTGGGTGGGTGTAGGTGGGTGTGTGGGTGTGAGGGTGTGGGTGTGTGAGGGTGTGGGTGTGGGTGTGGGTGAGGGTGTAGGGTGTGAGGGTGTGGGTGTGTGGGTGTGTGAGGGTGTTGGTGTGGGTGAGGGTGTGGGTGTAGGTGTGTGTGGGTGTAGGTGTGTGTGGAGGGTGTATGTGTATGTTTGGGGTTCTTGGGTGGTGGAGAGTAAGGGTGTTTAAATGGGTCTGTTGTTGTTGGTTGTTGTTGTTTTACATCCTAGCAACATCTAGGGTCATATAAGGACGGGTACCGTCTTGTGACAGTGCACACTTATGGTGACTTTATAGTGCTGCCCCACTGGGAGCTCAGGCCACTGGCACCATGACCTGATTTCCCACTCTGTCACATTATCCTGACACAGATCCAACCAATCCTTGCCATATCCTACTAATGTCGAGCATCAGGCTAGGAAGCTACAAGTATCAATGTGTTTGATGTCCATGTTACATGAGTGATATCAACATATTGGTCAGTTTGTATAAGACCAAAATAAAAAAGTGAAATAATCTTTTTTTTCAACTTTGACATATATGCACAACATGTAAACCTTCATATGAACATGGATTCTGTTATTATTCGGAAGGTTTCACTTTTGGTTTTCATGTCACATTTTAGTTCGCAGTTTCAGAGAATGACCCACGTTCTACAAAGGTGAATTTCCTAATAAACCAAACTCCATTCTACTCTACGAGTACAACTCCATCAGCTTGAGTTTGTTTGGAGTCTTTTATTGGCATATCTATTTTACAAGGTGAGGTTTTTGTGTGTGTGTATGTGTCAGTTGTCCTCTTCATAAAACAAAGCCATTATGACTTGTTCAAACTGTATTCTGTTACACAGCGATAATTGAACGCACCAAGTTCGCGCTTCTGGTATGCATGTGACATTGATTTAAATCAAACTGGAAACAAACACATGCACAAAGGGATACAATTTCATCACATACCATCACCGACTGTAGGCGAGGCTGAATAAAAAAAGATAAAAATCAGCCATTTTTTGTTGAATAATCAAAGATATCGTGATATCTAAAACTACATTTTTAACAAGCGTTCACCAATAAAATAGCAAACTCAGTACAGCGCTTGGTATAATCAGGGGAGCGGGACGTAGCTCAGCCGGTAGAGTGTCCACCTGCGAAGGTGAGGATCAGCCTCTCAATCCTGCTCAGTGGACACATTTTCCATTCCAACCAGTAGTCCACAACTGGTTCATCAAAGGCTGTGGTATGTGCTGTTGTGTCTGTGGGAAAGTGCATATAAAGGACCCCTTGCTGCTTATCGGAAAGAGTAGCCTATATGGAGGAATCGGGTTTCCTCCAAAGAAATATGTCGTCAGAATGACCATATATTGGACGTCCAATAGCCGATGATGAAAATCAATGCGCTCTAGAGGCATCATTAAATAAAACAAGCTTTTTTATTTATTAATAAAGAACCATCTGTACACCATATGACGAATGATCCACCCTCAATAGTAGATGAATAACACATACAGGAATTGTAGTCGACAAGTCTGCATGGCGCTGTACTCAACCACTCCCCACCCATCTATTTCATCCAATGCCATATGGGGCGAAGACTGAATGAACCGACTAACACGCATCAACACCTTTCTTAGCATTTCGCTCGCACAGCAGATGACATGTGACTAATCTCGCTATATTTGTGATGATCTGAGTCCGAATGGACATGCGCAGTCTGCAACCAGAACTAGGTCACCATGGCAGACAGAAAACACCAACAAGGTCTTCATCTAATAAAAGTTCATCATTATCATCATCATGTTGTCGGTCGCGATGCGACAAAAACTGCTTTCATTACTTGACTGTTGCTCTCCATTTAGCTCTCTGCTGTGAGAGTGATGTCCATGAGTCGGTCTTAATGTCTCTCAGCTTCAGGTTTCTCTTGATGGGATCCTTGAACCGGCGATGAGGGTGCCCTCTCTTTCTGTAACCAGAAGACAGTTGAGAATAGCCGATCTGCTTTGGTAACCTGTCTGATGACATCCTCATGAGGTGTCCAGTCCACCAGAGATTCTTTTTGATCAGAAGATCTTCCATAGAAGGCTCCCCCGTGGTCGTTGAGAAAGCCATCGGTTATCCTCCGACTCACGGAACTGAGGAAATCTGGGACACATCCACTCGAGTACCATGGACTGCATGCAGAGATTCAAGGCCAGTTTGCAGACCACCTCTCCATATACACTGATGGTTCGAAAGACCAAAGCCGGGTAGCTGCTGCGGCAGTCTGCCGACGGGAAAAAGTTGGTGTACGTTTGCCAGATCAGAGCTTGATTTTCACTGCAGAGGCCCGAGCACTCCTTCTCACTTTGGAGTGTATCGAGGTATCCAACCACACTAACTATGTTATATACAGTGATTCCTTCTCTTGCCTCCTGGCTGTTGCTGGACTGAAAACGAATCACCCTATTCTAGCAATGGTCATTTATAAAATGAACCAACTGACAACGGATGGGTATGATATCCACCTGTGCTGGGTGCCTGGCCATGCTGGCATACAAGGAAACGAACGAGCTGATCGGGCTGCGAAGAAGGCCCTGAACTGTGATCTTGAACCGTGTCTGATCCCTCACTCTGATCTGAAACCACTAATAGCCACCCACATAAAATCCAAATGGCAACATGAGTGGGATGAAAACATCAATAAACTTAAAGAAATTGAACCATCTGTGGGAAAGCCACCACAGACTCATGCGGGAGGTCGGCGGGACCAAGTGGTCCTTAGTCGCTGCCGTGTTGGCCACTCGTGGCTTACACATGCTTTCCTGCTCAAGGGGGAACCTCCCCCTGAATGTATTGGGTGTCAGTCCCCACTGACACTCAAACACATTTTACTAAGTTGCGTTGATTTTTTGGCCCTGCGCCAACGGTTCTACACTGCAGACAGTATGCATGACCTTTTTACTAAGGTAAAACAGGAAAACATTTTAGCCTTTTTGAAGGCAGCTGGACTGTACCACCTTATATAGTTTACTAAATGGATTCTATTAATTATTAATGAAACTTTTCTTTTTCTATGGGAATTTGTTTCCCTTGACCACAGATATATGATTGTGAGCTTTCTAATTTAATTAGTGTCTATTGGCACATAATTGATTGTCTGCTTTTACATGTAAAAGCGATGGTTTGAACAAAAAACAAACATTTCTCACCGTGAATATGGCCTATGCTGCCGACACGGCGTAAAGCAACCACCAATCAATCAATCCATAGAAGGCAGCCCCATCCATTCGAGTATTTCTGTATTTGTCAGTTTGTCCTTCCAGGTTAGCCTCATGATCGAATGCAGATGTCGCATCATGAAATCATGCAGCTTTTTCACCTGTCGTCTGTACACTGTCCAGGCCTCGGCTCCATATAGTAGGGTGGATAGCACGATTGCACCGTAATAAATCTTTCCTTTGACCCGCATGGACACATGGTGGTTGTTCCAGAGTCTCTGGCATAGTCGGCCGAAAGATGCGCTAGCCTTGGCCATCCTCCGCTGTATTTCAGCATCAATGCTTCCATCACTTGATATAGTGCTTCCGAGGTAGGTGAATTCCGGAACAGAGTTCAGCTTGTTTCCTTCAACCATGATCTCCTCCTTTCAGGTTCTTGTAGAGTTGGGTTGGTACAGCACCTCCATCTTCTTGATGTTAATCTTCAGGCTGAACTTCTTTGATGCATCGGAGAAAGCGTCCACTATTTTCTGGATCTCTCCAGCAGAGTGGGCAACCAGTGCACTGTCATCTGTGAATAGCAGCTCTCTCACCACTCTTCACTCTTAAGCCTGCAATGTTGAATAGGTCAGCGCTCTGTCTGGACCCTATATAGACGCCATCCCCCATGCCTTATTTCATGAAAGCTGCCTGCAAAAGTGTTGAAGTGCTGCTGGCTTTTGCAAGTTACCAGCTGCACTCTCTCAGGGAGCAAATAGAGGTCTCACACTGGCAAGAACATGTCCAGACAGGCGCAAAACTATTTGTCCCTGCAGTGGCTGGTCGGGTGATGTTGGGAGTTCCATACATC
The DNA here is from genome assembly GCA_030323885.1 of Branchipolynoe longqiensis. Classification (NCBI taxonomy): domain Eukaryota; kingdom Metazoa; phylum Annelida; class Polychaeta; order Phyllodocida; family Polynoidae; genus Branchipolynoe; species Branchipolynoe longqiensis. Next base: position 64,980,443 of record CM059200.1, read on the forward strand.
AACCATCCTTGATGCTGCCACAGCGACATGGTTTTCTGATTAGGGTTTGCTCCCTTAGCCTTCGGTTCTGTCAAGAACCTGTACCACAAGGCAGTGGTTTACAACTCTGCAGGGCAAGGGCGTCAAACTCCCTGAGGTATTGCAATAATAAGGTCAGTATCTAATAAAAGGTCATCATCTAATAAAAGGTCTTCATCTAATAAAAGGTCTTCATCTAATAAAAGAATGTGAATTAAAAATAATAATAATAAAATAGGGAGAAAAAGAAGCTGGAATTGGGATGCTTCCCTCCAACCTGCCCCCCCACCCCACCCCCCAGAACACCCCCCACCCCACCCACACCCCACCCCACACCCCCACCCCACCCCCAAAACACCCCACAACACCCCCACAACACCCCCAAAACAACAGCTGAAAAAATGTATATTTTTATGAATAAACTGTCTTACCAAACAAACAACAAACAAAAAAACAAAATAGCTAGTTATGGATCAATTTGAACTGAAAGAACACAAAATAATTTTCGCAAACTTCCTCTCAAGTTGGATATGTAGGATCAAATCTAGGTAAGTGTTTTTGTTTGATAACGCTCACACTTTTCCCATCACCTCCCTTCCCCTCCTCCCCCTCCTTTCCTACCGTCTCCCCCTCCCTCCCCTCTCCCCTCCATCCACTCCACCATCCCCTCTCCACTCCACCCCCCCATTCTAACCCCTCTCCTCCCCACCTCTCCCCCTCCCTCCCCTCTCCCCTCCCTCCACTCCACCATCCCTCCCCCTTCCCACCCCTCCCCCTCCCCTCCCCCTACTTCCACTCCACCACCCCTGCCCCATCCCACCCTCCTCTCTCCCCTCCCTCCTCTCCGCCACCCCTCCCCCTTTCCACCCTGCCCTGCCCTGCCCTGCCCAGCCCTGCCCTGCCCTCCCCCCGCCCTACCCTGCCCTGCCCCTGCTCTGCCCTCCCCTCCCCTCCCTATCCCTCCCATTCTCCTCCCCTCCCCCTCCTCCTCCCCGCCCTCCCCTTCCCTCTCCCCCTCCCCTGTTCCTCCCTCTCCCCTCCCTCTCCCCCTCCACTCCCCCTCCCGTCCCCCGTCTCCTCCCCTCCCCTCCCGTCTCCCTCTCCCCCTCCCATCCCCTCCCTCCCACTCCCCTGCCTTCCCCTCACCCCTGCCCCTCCCCTCCCCTCTCCCCCTCCCATCCCCCCCCTGCCCTCGCCTCCCCCCCTCCCCCCGTTTAATTCAATGTACGTCCCCGTCCCGTCGGGTGCTCAGCGCGCATGCGCTATCTCTTTGCACCCGGATGAACTTCTTTAAACCGCGACGATAAACCACGGATATTGTCTGAGCGGCAGGCGCACGGCGAGAGGCCAGATAACCTTTATTGGCTGCGTCCATACAGATGTTCACCGAAGTCCGGACATGGCCGATTACATCTGAGGTAATGTGTGTCTGAATGGTCAGGGTGGGTGGGGTGCGAGGGGGGGCGGGGAGAGAGAAGAGACGGGCGAGGAGAGAGAGAGGGGAGAGAGGGGAGAGAAGGGAGAGGGGAGAAAGGGGAGAGAGGGGAGAGGGGAGAGGGGAGATAGGGGAGAGAGGGGAGAGAGGGGAGAGAAGGGAGAGAAGGGAGAGGGGAGAGAGGGGAGAGAAGGGACAGAGGAGGAGAAGGGAGAGAGTGGAGAGAAGGGAGAGAGTGGAGAGAAGGGCAAGAGGAGAGACGAGACAGAGAGGAGAGGGGGCACAGGGGAGAGAAGGGAGAGAAGGGAGAAGCGAGAGAAGGGACATAAAAGGGAGAGAGGTGAGAAAGATGAGAGAGGGGAGAAAGGGAGATATTTTATATTTGTTTATATTTTTGTACATAAGTTGATTAAGCAGGGGAATTTTCAATCGTGGACAAAATGATCTTCCTCATTCCACTGCTCCTTGCCATATTCCAGTAATGCCAAATGCAAGGCTAGGTAGCGACACATTTACATTTATAGGTGATTGGTTTGACTCGAAGGTGGACGCTCAACTCATTTGACCACCATCATTTATATCTAACCTATTCTAAGTTGGATAAATTGGACCAAATCGACATAAGTTTTTTGGTTTAGAAAACCAGATCTGTTTCATTGGAATGTTAAGACTAAAGGCACGGTCACATACACGTTAGTGGACGTAGTTCAACCTAGTGGAGGCTGACATAGTTGAACGTAGCTGAACGTAGGTGAACGTAGGTGAACGTAGTTGAACATAGTTGAACGTAATTGAACGTAGTTGAACATAGTTACCATCGTTGAACGTAGTTGAACGTAGTTGAACATACTGGCATCCATATTTCTCCAGTATGTTCACACTACGATCTACTACGTTCAACTACTTTAGCCTCCATTACGTTCAACTACGTCCAGTAATGTGTATGTGACCGGGCCTTTAGACTAAGAGACACACTTCCAAAAGATTGGTTATTTGAATTTTATGTCCTGGCAACATCTAAGGTCATATCACAATGGGTACTGACTTGTGACAGTGCACACTCATGGCGACTTCATAGTGCTGTCTCCCTGGGAAATCAGGCCACCAGCACATTGCCCCGATATCCCACTCAGTCACATTATTCGGACACTGAGCTAACCAGTCCTTGCCCTATCCTATTAATTCCGAGCACCAAGCTAAGAAGCGACAACTATATATTTTGTAAGTCATTGGTTTGACTCGACCGGGATTCGAACTCCCGACCTCCCGCACGGAAAGCCTGCGCACTACCGATTCGACCACCGCGCCCGATACTTCCAGAAGTAATGCGTGAACTGTATGTACTGGACTGGCGTCACACCCCCCCCCCCCCCACCACCACCACCACCACGGTGGTGTGACCGATGGGGGTATTGGGGGGGGGGGGAGGGCAGGAGGGGGAGGCAAGAGTTGGGTAAGGGGGGGGGGGGAGGATGCACTTGGTCTGACAAACACCGACAAACTCAGATAAGAAAATCGCCTTCAAAGATCACAATTTTTACTAACAAATAACCTCTTCAAAAACGCCTAAATCGTCTCCAACAAAATTCACCCCAAATTTCGAATCTAATTCCCGCTCCCTCCCAAAAAAAGTTGACGCCATAAAAGACAACAAAATAAAACCAAATCACTGAAATACAGAAGAAAATGTGAAATTGGGACATTTAGTAATGATAATTAATAATGTATATTTAATAGTCAAGAGACATTATAATGTTGAACAATAAAATCATGACCTGATAGATAGAACGGATCTGAGGTTGACTAGGTTTGACCAGTAGATGACTAGATCAAGGCTCCTCCAGTCAGGAACAACAGATGGAAGGTTCGGGCCGTATTATACTCGTATAATGGCTTATACAGCATATACATGCATATATAGAAAGTTCATTTACAAAAGAAAACAGGCCAGTCTTGAGGACCCAACAACTTTCCCCCGCGATGCTGCTTTTCTTACATCCGCTGGCAACCTTTTCCACAAAGTGGGACCTGGCACACAGAAGGCACAATTGGCGTATGATTAGAGTCTGGACACAGGAACGTGGAATAATATCTATGTGGATGATCTGAGAGTTTGGGATGAACAATTTGACGCTATTTGTTTGCGGTTGGTTGTTGGAGTTTTACTTCCTGGCAACACCTAAGGTCATATCAGAATGGGTACTGAATTGTGACGGGGGTGCACTCATGGCGACTTCATAGTGCTGCCCCACTGGGAGACCAGGCCACTAGCACCATGACCTGATATCCCACTCAGTCACATTATCCCAACACTGAGCCAACCAGTCCTTGCCATATCCTAATAATGCCGAACGCCTGGCTAGGAAGCGACAAGTATACATTCATTGGTTTGACTCGACCAGGGCTCGTACCCCACGATCTACCAAAACAGGAGACGGACTTTCAACTCATTCGGCCATCCAGCCTGGTCATTTGTTTGTGTGTCGGTCTTTTATAGTTTTAGGGCACTTAGCGTCCTGGGGAAATAAATAGTCGATGATCTTATTAGTAAACCGGAAACGCTGTGGCGGCCATTGTCTCGCACGATCACACGACCGTCGCGAGAACGACGCGAGAGGCGGCTCCCAACTCTCATTGCGGCGAGATTTTAATCGAGATCGTGTCGCCGTGCTGGCTGACACCCACACACCCACCCACACACACACCCACACACCCACACACACCCACACACACCCACCACCCACCTCCAACTCCCACCCCCACCCTGCCCCCACTCCGTCCGTCCCTCCTTGAAACCTCTTCCAACCTCCTGTCTTACTACTTACCACAGGTAACCAAGGGTTTTTGTGTTGGTTTTGTTTGTTTGTTTATTGGGGCTTTGTATCCTAGGAACATCAAAAGTCATATCAGGATGGGTATTGAATTGTGACAGTGCGCAGTGAAGATGACGTCATAGTATAGTGCTGCCCCACTGGGAGACCAGGCCACTGGCACCATGACTCGACATCCCACTCATTCACATTGTCCTGATACTAAGCAAACAAGTCCTTGCCCCATCCTATTAATGCTTATGGGGCTGTCACAATACGACGCTTCTTACCGGCGACCCGTTGACGTGTTGCATTTTTGGGGAAACGTCGGGATGTGTCGGGACGTGTTAGCGGCGCGTTAGCGGCGCATCGGTACACGTCGGTACACTATCTTTGACATTGACGGTCGGCGGACAACGTCGGCACGTGTTATTGGTCGCTGAGTGTTTTCAACATGTCAAAAAAAACCAATGACCGGCAGCATGCGCAAATATATGGGTAAGGACGTTAGGAGGACGTTAGGCGGACGTCAAGCTCCGTTAGACGCGCCGGAAGAGCGTTATGCGAATGCTAGGCAGACACCGTGCGCGCGGGTGGGTCGTCTCCATGCGGGCGGGTCGTCTCAACACATTGCGCCAAATGGTTGCTTTGACTTTTTTTTTTTCCTCACTCGTCGAAACCCATTGGCCGCACGCTAACAAGACGCTACTCACACTCTGCGCCAATGTCCAATTAATTGTCCCATATTTCCCCTAAATCTTTAACGTTTCTCGATGCTTTAATTTTATTTTCAACGCTGACGGGTCGCCAGTGAGAAGCGTCATAATGTGTCAGCCCCATTAGATTCGAACATGCATAACCATTTAAGTATCTTTTTGCTATATAGAACTATTAGAAGGGCATACTAAGTAAATACAATGGAAGCTTTTACTGCTTAAACCTGGGGGTTAGATTAGAGTTTTGACAAGCTTGCCAACATTAATTTCATGGTGTTCTCTGTGGCGGAGTGGTTAGAGTGTTTGACATTTTACTAGGTCGGACTCCTAATCTGAAGGTCGGCGGTTCAATTCCCCATGCCCCCCACCTCTGCCAATTTGGATTTCCACTGCTGTGTATAACTTACAGCGTCATCAAAGGCCAGGTGCTCTCATACCATGTCTATGTGGTGTGGGAGGTTCAAAATCCCTTGGGTCGGTAAAAGTGTAGGCTCAGGATTTCTATCGACAAATTGTCTAATGGTGAGAACAAGTCTATTCAGACTTATCCATGATAGGCAATATAAATCTTCAAGAAAAAAAAATTAATTGAGCATATTTACACTTCAAATATCTCTGAAGTTAGCCCTTTTAAACCAACGTCACTTCAAACGAAAGTAAGCTAGATTTTCTTTTTATATATATATTTTTTTTAAATATTTTTTTTATTGAGGCTGTGTTTATACTGTCCATATCATATAACTTATAAGCTCGAATACTCGGGCTTGTTTTCAATGCTGGCCAGATTATAACGATCAATCTAATGTATTTATCTTAG